>PVLD010000846.1:0-241343 GCA_004027595.1 Dinomys branickii
TTTCTTTCTTTCTTTCTTTCTTTCTTTCTTTCTTTCTTTCTTTCTTTCTTTCTTTCTTTCTTTCTTTCTCTCTTTCTCTTTCTCTTTCTCTCTTTCTCTTTCTTTTCCTTCTTTCCTTCCTTCCTCCCTTCCTTCCTTTCTTCCTTCCTTCCTTTCTCTCTATACCTGTCCCCCACCCTCAGATATACACACATATCTATATTCAGATGATTTTTAAAAGCCCCATTGGAGAATACCTATATTTAAAAATACACAATAGCCTTAAGACCAAGTGTCATGGTTGATACATTGTGTCAACTTGGGGAGTCTAGAAGTTTGGCTGAGTGACTCAGGAGGAAGCCAGGGTGCTTACTTTGTATATATCCTGAGCCTGTGGAAGAGGAAGGCATGGAGTTTATGTGACTGCTACCTGCCTCCTGGATGGGTAGGGGAGTAAATGTAGGGGAGTAAAAGAGACTATTTGCCACCATTCCTTCTTTTTGCTCTTGTAGTTTTTGCTGTGTTCTGCCACCATGAACATTCGCCCTCTGCCATGTGCCACTCTGCCTCAGAACCAGCCAAGTATGGACTGAGACCTCCACAAACTGTAAGCTAAATAAACCTTTCCTTCCTTCACTTTAGGCGTTGGGTATTTTGTCTCAGCAATGAGAGAAAAGTAACCAAGACGCCAAGTATTATAATCAAAAAGCCTGAAAAAGCCTTTGTGTTCTCTCCTTTCGGACTTAGGAACAGTCTGTACAATGGCAGGATATGTTGTGATGGAGCCAAGAGAATGAAGATCTGATACTTACTCGCCTCACTTCTGGGTTGCTGGGTAGTCAACAGCCCACTTACACTGCTGGAGAATTTTAAGGAACAGTACAAAATCACTCTGGCTATGATAAAAGCACAGCCAGAAAATTGGTACTGCATGGTGAAACTTCCAGGATGACTATTAGCACCTGCCTGGTAACCCACACGTACACACCTGCACACGCAAATAGACACTCCAAACATTATAACAGGGTTAGTCCTTTCCTAAACATAACATTACATCCGTGATTGTCAATCATGGTTATAAAATCATATTAATGTTTATAAGCTGTAAACACTTTGACTTACAAAAGACACAATTTGCTGCACAGAAGAGCTAGTACAGCCACTGCAAATGTGTTTAATTTATTTAAAGAGATGTGTGCTCTGTTAGTATTTAAAACACAGTTACAGTTACATGTAGATGATTACTTATTAATTTGCCACATTTAGAGGTATCAGTGAGACATTTTGTAATTTAAAATCACATCAAGTAAGGAAAATATCTTGATTGTGAAGCCTTATTAGGTGATGATTATGAGTGTCTTGTTTAAAATTATAATCGTTTAACAATTCCTGTAGCTATACTTTATAAATGAAAGTTACACATTTTATAATATGGGAAGGGATGGTGTATAGCAAACAGACAAGTGATAAAGCATTGATTCTGAAACTTTCAATAAGATTCATATTGATCTGATGAATGAAAATTTCACTGCAGTAAATGCTTTCATGCCTGTCAGTTTCTATTACTGAGTGTCAGCCATTTTACTGGCAGCCTATGAGAAATAAATTAAATGCCAGGGTGGGGGACTATCCAGGGCTCTTTTCTGATGACTTTGACTACTGGCGACTGCAAGGTCCTTCCCTACCTCTGTTTTATCTCTGCTCAGGAAGCTGAGCTACAGACTTGTGTATGTGTCTGAGATCTACTCCAGGACAAGGTGGGAGGGCCTGCAGGATCTCGCAGAAGCTGGAGAGCAGCTGCCTCTTCCTGCTGGGTCCACATCCTTTGTAGCCTAGATTTGGACCCCTGTTCCAGGCCAGTCATTGGGTGGGAGCGCTTTATTAGAGGTTGATGACATGGGCTCTGGAGTTGGATTTTTTTCTTTCATTCAACAATTCATTCAAAGAACTGTTGTTGAGCTCCGAGTGTCAGGCATTGTTCTAGGCTCAGGGAATGCAGCACCCGTCCTTTGTGCTGCTAAGGATCACTTAGGTTCACATCCTAAGTCTACCTCATCCCTTTGAGCAAGATGCTTGCTGTCTGAACTCCAGCCTCCTAATTTGTAGCAGATTCATGTTTGCTGGGAGAGTTAACCGAGGTAATGCCTAGAAAGTGCCCCTGTCATGCCCAGAACATTGCAAGTGTCAGCTATTTTTATGGTTGGACAAAAAGTCAAATGCAAGTCGTATTTATGCCACCAATGCAACTGGTTGCAAATGTAACCCATGAGTCGAAACGACTCTGCCGTCCGTGGTTTTTAATCCAGTCTGAGCAGCATTTACCGTACAGTTACGGGCATATAACAATGGCACTACTGTCGCTTTCCTTCCTAGGAATGTTTTGCTTTTCAGATAATACATGTAAAGTGAATAGCCACACCCCTTTCCCTTCAGGGTGCTGAAATGAGGAATGGAGGACTATTTTTCTGAAAGATCTGTACATGTTGTATGAGATACAAAAATGGATTGGGAAAAATCTCAATTTTTTTTAAATGTCAAACTGTGGCATTGAAGGTGTAGAGCCTTCCTTTTGTTAGAAGTTTCACTGCATTTTGTCATTGCAGTAACCTAAGAAAAGGACACAAAAGTCCGGCTGTTAAAGTCTTATTACTATGGAGCTGTGTGATGTTTCTTAATAACCAAGTTAGTTGCATCAAAAACAAGAAGGGACTTTCAAGTGTTGAAATGAAGATCCCAGACCAATCACTTAAATGATGTCCTCCTTTATCAAAATGTCTGGAAACCCTCTGGGCTGGAGAGTGCTTACCAGCATATACCACGCTGCAACCAGGGAGCACTGATTTATGTTCATCTGTTGGTAGCTAGGCATCCTCAGGCAGAGGAGGGTGACTGCTCACTGCCTGCTTGGGGCTGGTGGGGACATCCTAAGGCTGTTTAAGAGGCATTTCTGGGCAAACAGGAGGTGGCACTAGACAGCGCATGGTGGAGGGCAGAGGAAGCGCTCCCTCCAGCTGCTTTCCAGATGAGGACGCTGATAAAAATGGAAGCCCGACCCTCCAGATCCTGGGTCGGGGAGGGATTTTTTTTAAAGCTCCTTTCCTCCCCCAGCAAAGGCCAGTACTTCCCACAGTATAGTCACCACGCCAGGATCACTGGGGCATTTGTAGAAATGCAAATACTCAATCCCCCCACTTCAACTACATCGGAAACTTTGGGATAGGACCCAGAGTCTGTGTTTTAATAAGCACCCCACTGGGTTTCTGATGTATATTTAAGTTTGAGAATCACTGCCCTACATGAGTAGTCAGAAGGCAGGTAGGCAGGTGCAAAATGCTCAGGCTGAAAGCCCACCCTGAGTCCCCCGTATACACGCCTTTGAGAGGGGAGAGGTTACACCTTCTATCTTTCTCTCCCTTCTGCCTCCTGGAGGAATCACAGAGGAAAAGGAGGGATCATAGAGCCAAGAAACAACACAGAACTCTTCAGCTGGGCTGTGTGACGTGAAATAGAATTTGGAGGCTGATGAAGGAATGCTAAGCACCAGGAGAGATGCGAGGCCTGGTACTCAGGAGGGGGGCAGTCAGGAAGCGGGTAGGGTCTTTCCAGACCAGGAAAAGCAAAGGGGAAAAAAGCTAAAAGAAACAGGGAAGAGAATTATTAAAACTGAACTTTGCTTGACTTTTTCTCATGAAAGCAATGTTTTTTGAGTGTGGTTCTTGACTGAGTGGAATAATATGTCGTTGTCTCAGTCTTCAGAGTGAGGTGAGAACTGCATGACAGAGAGCGTGTCCTAACGATGCACTGTTTTCTCACAGGAACATCCAGCCCCTAGAACATTCTCTTGGCAGTTCCTGCTCTCCTGGCCTGTGAATAAACCTGGGACAAACGAGGAGGGGCCACCCGGTTAGTGAAGGATGCGCCTATGACGCAACCTGGCTCTTCTGGCTGAGGATCAGAGTAGCGGCAGTCACTCACTTTCTCAAGCAGAAAATGATAGAAACCACCCAGACCGACTGAAATGTCAACCCGATCTGAACAGGACTGGGAAGATGGCCGGGTGCCACAGCCAAGCAGGACAGAAGGAAATTGGACAGGCTCATGGTGTCACCTTCTGGTAAATGGGCGTGATGAAGTCTAACTCAGCTTAAACATGGAGGAAGTTAATTACCAATTGTGGGTCGAACTCTTGGTGGACATTTTCTGTTTGTTTTAATTAACTTTTTCCCTCCATACTCATATGTTCTGCAAAGCTACCGCTTTTACAAACCAATCATCAAAGTAAATCAAATGAACTCCTTACATATGAATAGAATTCTATAAGTAAGTAGAGATACTCAACCAAACCCCCTACGGCTGATTTTGTGGAACAGAAATATCTTCTTCTTCATCTTTTTTTTTTTTTTTTTGCTTACTTTAAGTTCATTTTATGACAAAACAAATACCACATGGGATCATTATTTTAAACACAAGTTGCATTTAAGAGGAAGTGTCTGGTAAACCTTCTGGGGCTGTAAATTAGCTACTAATTTCATCTGCCTCAAGGCTGTGCAATGCATTTCTGGGGATTACTATGCAGTCACTCCAACAACGTCAGAAGACATGCACCAGCGGGCCTGGGCCAAGAGCTGGGTCTTGCTCCGTGCACCTGTCATTAAAGTGAGGTTACTCAGTGACCCAGGCTTATTCTAACTACACACCTAGCTGGTCTGGGTTTACAAAAGATGAGATTTTTTGGGAAAGAAAATGAGAAACAGTGAGTCATTCACAGGCACATAACCAGCAATTTGAGGCTGGTGTTCAGATCCTTTGATGGTTACATCGCCTCCTTTGTTCAGTCTCGTTCCAGACTCTAAAAGTGTCCCAGGAACTATTTATTACTCGGCTCCCTCTAGCTACTGCTGTGCTCAGTCACAGCCCCCGGCTTCTCTAATGGAGTTTTGCTTTCAAGACTAGTAAAACATTTTTCCAATACGTTTGTTTTGTTTACTTCCTCATGCAAGTTCCGTCATTTTTCTCCATTCCTCGCTATACTTTTCTCTAATAACTTCATCTACTTTTTGTTCATCATATTTTCATGTTTTTATCCCAGTCCTTATTTTCTTTCTTGGTTTTTCTTTTCCCCCTTAATATTACCCACTAGAATGTGGTTAGAGTATCCATTTTTCTCTTTTATTCACACAAGCAACTAAAGCATAGAGAGGGCCAGGCAGACTTGGCCAGTGTCAGGCTTGTACGGCCATGCCCAGCACCTGATACAGAGCAGGCCCTCACCTGGTCAGTACTGTTCAATCACTGCCTGAATGAATGAAAATAAAAACCATTCAATGTTTTTTGGTACCTGACATGGAGAAAATGCTCAATAAATGCTATGGAATGACTAGGAATGAACCATCTTTTACATGTGACTCGAGATCTGCTACTACTTCTTGGAGGGTTAACTGTAGTTGAGATGATGCCCTTCTGGACATGTGACAACTGACACAGTGCAACAGCAACACTAAGGGCTTCTTTGGGTTGGGTTTCAAGGAGGCGTTTAACTCTCCAAAATTACGTGTGATTTCTGTGAAAAAAAGGCCACTAATTTCTTAATATTCTTAAAGAGATATGTAATCCTGATGCCCAAATTTCAGAACTATAGCGTGCAACAGGTCTCCACAGTGTAAGAACAAGAGAAGACACTGAAAACTTGAGGACTGAAGCAGGCGGACGAGGGCAGCTCTGACCCATACCGTCTGGGGAGACTTGGCTGGGTTTAAAATCTCTTGGCTGCACTTTCTTATAAAAGGCGAATTAATAAAAAATCTCTAGAGACAGTGGTGGAGCCTGTGTTTAAATCCAAATCTTGATGGCTCTAGTGTCTGGGCTCTTAGCAACTATCACCCTTTCCATAATTAAATGAGAGAATTGATATGGAAATCCTTGATGTAAATACTTGTTAATGCAACCACAAAAATATACACGTATTTGTTAAAGTAACAACAAAAATACCAAACAATATAAAGAAAAATAATTCTGGAAATTTCTCTTTGTTTTGTCGAGAACTACTCAATCTCAAAACATGTTTGCTATTATTATTATAAAACAAGCTCCCAAATTTGTGAACAGGGTATAGTCTGTTGTGACACTGGATCAATACAGGCCAGTGGGATTCCAGAGAGTCTCGGTTGAGCTTGTGACACGGTTTTGTCATGGAACGGACAACTAAGCTCATCTAACATTTGAATGAAGGGCTGTGTGAGTCTTCTGTAGTTTAAAGATTGTCTTAGTCATTTTCTTGTCACTGGGACACAGTACCCAGCACCCAGAACTTAAAGGAGGAGAGGTTATTTTGGCTCATGGTTTTAGTCGATAGTTCACTGGCTGTGTGGCAGGATGGCCTGGGAGAAGGGTGGAGCAAAGAAAAAGCTGCTCACAGCATGGCAGCCGGGAAGCAGAGTGAAGGCAGGAGCCTGGAGACGCATCCTCACAGGCCTAGCTCTCTAACCAAGTGTACAGCTCTAAGCCCATCCATGGGCTAATCCACCCAAACGTGCAGGGCCCCTGGGTTCTGATGATTGCATAAGGCTTAGGGGTGGGACATCTAAGTATAAAACATAACAGAGACACAGGTGGCTGATCGTCTACTGCTAAATGTGCGAGGCTCCCACTCTGCTAGGATCCACTGGGAGCCAAGGTGCCAGATTAGTCAGAAAACTGGAGGACAGCCATCATGGAACACAGCAGATTCTGTGGATGTGCTGCCCACGTCCATAAAGGGGTGACTGAGTGGAGATTGTCTGGCTCCTCTTAGTAATGTCACTGCAGGTAGGAACAGATCTATGACTCAAGTAATAGCCATGCCATTGTAATGCTCTGATGAATGACAAGAAGCAGGAAATAGGTTTGCTTGCACTGGCATAACAATCTTATTTGTTGTTTTTAATTTAGATCTTTCATGGTTTTGAGAAATGTCTCTGCAGATTTGACCTGCTGTCATCTAGTGGCTGCTCCACGTCAGGCTCATATTTAGCTCATTTAACTCTTTCCAGCACGGTAAAGGTGACTGTCAGGATCTTCATCTACCGGAGGAAGGAAGCAGAATTCAGACAAGATGCAAGACGGGGAGCACTGCCCAGCTGTGTACAGCCAGAGTGGTGAAGCTGGGCCGCAAACCCAGGACTTCTGACTTCGTGTTTACTACACTTCACTATGTGGAGCCATTGGGCAACAGGATGGTACTGTAAAAATGGCCTTGCAGCATGCAGAAGATGAAACTAGTACTGAGACAGTATTAGACATGGGGGTTTGGACTTGCCAAAGAACATGATTCATGGTAGGAGTATCGTCTCCTCCTAAAACACAGCATAGATATGGTTTAACCTGGTCAGGTGATCCTAGTGAAGTTTGCACCCTATTCCACATCTACAGAGATTGGGAACATGGTTGTGCATTCAGTACTGAAGAAAAATTTAAGAGGAGGGGAGGAACTTAGATTTTGTTTTATTAGAGAAAGTGCCTGGTCACAAATGTTTAAAACAAGCTTCAAAGTCTCTTGGCATCCACTTTTAAAAAGTTGGGAGTATGGATATTAGTGAAAAATATTCCAAACTTATATAGTGCAAAATGAGAGAGTGTCTGACACTTAGAAACCATGTTTACATACATTTACTCTTTAAATCCTTGAGAAAATCTTTTAAGTTGAGAATTATTAGATTCATTTTAGACAAAAATGCAAACAGTAAAATAGACTTAGGAAGGTCAGATAAGGTTTTCTAGTTGAAATGTGACACAACTCAGATTTAAACCCAAATCCTGCTGTATTCATTCTATGAAGTTTCTATATAAGATGGTGGGAGCCACGCAGGGCATATGAGAGGAGTAGAATATACACAAGAATGTATTTGAAAATATTTCTACCTGTGCTTTTCTTGGGGAGAAATTGAAGGAGAAATAGCGTAAATAGTATGCTATGTCCATTTCCCCTCCCCTCCCCTCCCCTCTCCTCCCCTTCCCTCCCGTTTCCCTCCCACAAACATGGACTAAAATTTTTTCAAAAGTATAGATCAGTCAACTTCTGTATGCCTACAGTGAAAAGTAATTGTAGCTGTATAAAAAGGAAACAGATTTGCCAAGTTCCATGTACCTAAGGCTCACATCATGTCACTGACACGATAACATATCACAGTGCTGGCTGGTGTTTAACTCAAGCTGAAGGGACTAGAAATACCAAGTCAAGTCTAGACACTGGAGGCTTTTGGGTAGTTAGTTACTGGCAGGTAGTTACTAGAGTCCCATGCATTTTTTTTTTTTTTAATTTGGCTTCAGAAGACGTGGTGCTTAGGCCAACACCTTAAGAGGTGAAAGAAATTCTTCACAAGGAACTTGTCAGTCAGAGGTTCTGAGACAAAGGAGAAACATGTACAAAATAGATCAAAAAAGAGCTTGACTGGATGTTCTTTTTTTTTTTTTTGTGGTACTGGAGAATGAACCTAGGGAGGGTTGAGCTACATCTCTAGCCTTTTTTATTTTACTTTAAAAAAAATATGAGGCAAGGTCTTGCTAAGTTTCCCAGGCTGCCTTTGCTCTTGTGACCCTTCTGGCATAGCCTCCCAAACAGCTGGGATTCCAGGATGCACTAACAAGCCCGCCACTCTTTGGTTTGTAATCACAGAGATACTGGCCAGACAGACACCAAAACTGTTTTGGGAGGGGAGAGGCTGTTCTAAGGGTTCCACACAGAAAACTCAGAGCCCAGCAGGCATAAAAAGTGGAAAATGTCATTTACGGAAGTGTCGCACAATTTCATTAATAGTGTGCATAATTCAGGAAAACCTTTATTATCAAAATGGAGGAAGGCAGAGTTACATGCTAAATTCTACTCACTTTGATAAAAGCAGCAGGACCTAAGTGCATAGAAGTTCTCAATAGAAAAACAGTGGCTCATACACAGTTTGAGGTGTAAAGACTATGTATCTATCTATCTACCTATCTATCTATCTACATTTATCTATCTATTTATTATCTATTTATCTCTATCATCTATATCAATTATCTATCTATCTATCTGTCTATCCATCTATCTATGTTGTTTTTCCTTGAGGTGATTAGCTATTAGACAAAGTCAAGTGTTTTCTTTTCATATTGGGTATACCATGGCTTCAAAAACAAGACAGAGCTGGATTGTAAAGAATTGAATAAAGAAGTTGAAAGAAAATACTGACATTTCTAAAACAATGAAAACACATCAGTATGCATGAGCATCTTTAGCTGGTGAAAATACAATGGAAATAAATAAAACAAAAGCGTCACATCATTGTAAACAAAAGCGTCACGTCATTGGGTCTTCAGTGTCTACATGCGCTTGTGTACAATAGAATCCTAGAGTCACAGGTTTAAAGTGAATGAAAATGATCAGTTCTAAACACCTGAAAATACTAGCAGCTCAGAGAATATGGTTAGTATACTTTCAGTACCCTAAATGTTAAACTTATTTTATTAAGAAAATTTTATTCAGTCTTTTAGGAAATTTGCATTTGATTGCGAAGATGGAACATAGCATCCTTGGCTGGGTTATTTTCTATAGAAATAAGCACCATTTTTTGGTATGATTAGCACATTCTAAAGGCAAAGATTCCAGAAAGTTTAAATTTAGTCGTGAAAAAATTGAAGCCATTTACCCATTCATATATAAGCATGAAAATATAAGCTTCGGTTTCATAGTTTAAATGGCACATACTACAATGGAAATCTTATGAGATGAGATCACTGAACTCTGATTTCACATTTAGAAATCAAATAAAGAAGAGGCTGGTCTGTAATTAATAAAATAGATCTGGTACCAAAAAATAGTTATCAGAGAAAAAATATGTTTTGCCTTGAGGATTGTAAGATATAATTCTTAATGTACACATTAGGTTAGCAGAGACTAGAGAAGAAAAGTATAGAGAGAAAATGTTCATGTCACTTAAATTTTTACTTTTCTAAAGTAAAATTAAAAAATCTAGAATAATGGGCTTATACTCCCTATCAATGCAGTCAATAGAAATTACTGGTGGCTTCAATGATGATGTGCAGAGGGACAAAGATGCCGTAATATTTAAGATCTCACTGTCACTGATGAGTTTATCAAATTAGGTCACATTACAGAATGTGGGAAAGAGTAAATATCTACCCAACGCTACGTTCCCAAGCCCGCAAAGGACTGCTCTGCTTCATGTAATGGTCCATATCATTGTATTTAAAGCAACATTTTCACACATGGCACATAGTTGGGTGGGTACTGCTTTAATTTTTTACTCCAATATTTGTCTTTTAACTTATATTTCTTTTTTTTTTTTTTTCCGGTACCAGGGATCGAACTCAGGACCTTGCGCTTGGGCAAGCGCTTGTGCCACTGAGCTATACCCCCAGCCCCCTTTTAACTTATATTTCATGGACTCATTGATATATTTATTTAAATCTAGTATCTTGGCTATTTTACTTATTATGAAACAACCACAAACTAACATTCTTTCTTTTGTTCAAAGAAAATTAATTTTTATTGGCAAAGTTAGGTATTTATTATTTTAGATCACACTCATCATAGGGAATTTGTACCTGTCCGTGATATAACTTGATCCTTTCTTTCCATTCCCCTCTCCTCCCTCCAACCCCTCTTCCCCTCCCTATTTACAAGCTTTGCTTCAAGTTTTTCCTTCTTTTCTCATTTTTGTTTACTTATCCCTTCCTTCCTTTCTTCCTGCCCCTTCCCTTTCCCCTTCCCATTTGAACATTTTTTCCTATTTCACAATACTTATTCTACATTTTAGTCCTGATTTACACTTTTGGTTTCTCACACCAGAGAAACAATGTGATATTTACACATATTTTTCTGATTTATTTCACTTCAGAGAATAGCCTCAGGGTGCATCCATTTACTTAGAAATGTCTCAAGGTTATCCTTCTTTATGGCAGAATGGTACTCCATTATGTAAAAAATCCACATCTTCTTTATCCATTCACCAGCTGATGTACATTTGGGGTGTTTTCAAAATTTAGCTGTTACAAATTGTGCCACTATAAACATGGCTGTGCATACATCACTGTGGTGTGATGCTTTTCATTTCTTCAGGAAGATACTAAGAAGGGGAATAGCTTGGTTGAATGGAATCTCTATTCTTAGTTTTCTTGAGGAATCTCCATCAGATTTCCTCAGTGATCCCACTGATGGACCTCCACCACCAACAGTGGAGAAGGGTTTCTTTTCCCTCACAGCCTCGCCAGCATTTGTTATTGGTAATTTCTTGATAATGGCCATTCTTTCTGGGGTGAGATGGAATCTCAGCATTGCTTTAATTGGCATTTCTCCCATGACCAATGATGTTGAACACTTTCTTGTATATTAATTTGCCGTCTCTATTTCTTCATCTGAGAAGTGACTATTCATTTCAGATGCCTAGGTTTGGACTGGGTCTTTAAATTCGGGGGGGGGTCCGGCTTTTTTCTTTTGTCTTTTTGAAGCAGGGTGTCTCTAGGTACTTCAGACTGGCCTTAAACGTACTGTGTAGCCCAGGCTGGCCTCAAACTCACAGCTTCAGTGAGTGCTAAGGATTACAGCTGTGCTCCACTGGTTTGATTTTTTTGACCATTTGTTTTACATCTATCCATCTTTGTCCCTTTGTCCCCTCCCCCAGTTTCTGCCTTCTTTTGATTTTTGTGTTTTAATCTTCCATTTGACCCCCAGCATGGGTTATTAGCTATAACTTCAGTTTTAGTTATTGCTTAGTTTCTGCTGCAAAGTTTGTGGTATGCACTTTTAGCTCATCACAGTGTGTCTTGAAATACCCCTTAATGTATAGCGTATCGTTCTTACGATAGTTAGCCTTCTATCCTCCATCCTTTCTACAGTACATTTTACTTCCATGGATGATACAACCTATGATAGATTGTTATTGTTTTCTTTAAAATGTCAATAAGTTTTTCTTTTTTGTACCAGAAATCAAACTCAGGACCCTGTGTTTGCCATACAGGCACTTGCGCCACTGAGCTATATCCTTAAGTCCCAATAAGCTTTTAAGATTAAAGTGAGAATAAATTATTACATTTATCCTCCTATTTACAATTGTCAACACTTTGTGTAGATTTTAATTTTTATCCAAAATAATTTTCTTTCTAACATAAGAACTTCTATGTTTTGTTTCTTACAATTTAAAGTTTTCTTTCACTTCTATTTGAAGGATATGTTTATGGAATATAGGACCAGAATGAACAGGTTTTTGTTAAAGAACTGTTAAAATATTTCATGGTTAATATTTTGGTTTCTATAGCTTATCACAAGAACCTTGCAGAATTTCTTATCTTTTTTCCTTCATGTTTATCTTTTTCTCTACTTGCTTTTAGTAGATTCATAGTAATTTGATTATTCTGTGCCTTATGCCTTATTATGAGTTTTGTGTGTATGTGTGTGTTTATATTGCTCAGCATTTTTGTTGGGCTTCTTGGATCTGTGGGTTCATAGTTCTAAAGTCAAATTCAGCTGCAGCGTTTTGAGCATTCTCTTTCCCAGTCCATTAATTTAGAGATCTTTCCCTGACAACTTCCTACCTCAGGGTCCCGCAGGTCTGAGGTTTCTTCTGAGTCAGCAAAGGAGTCAGTCCAAGCTCCTTGGGTTACCCTCACCTCTGCTCACAGTCCACACATAGCCTCCAGGTAGCACGTTCACTTCCTCCCTACTCTTAGACATCACTGCCCTGTGCTGCCTGTAGTCTAATGTCTGAAATATATCACATATTTCATCCAGTTTATAATGGGAGAGTCAAGACAATCTTGACACTTCATGATGGCCAGAAGCACAAATCTCAAGTTGGTTTCGGTATTCCTAGATGAAAGTCTTACACAAAGTAAGAGGGTGTCAGTAAGTGTGTCATAAGTTTTAAAGAAAACTCCTGTTAACTTAATGACAAAAGTAATATTAAATTGATTTTTGGTAATATTCGTATCTTGTTAAAGGAGACTAATTTATTGAGATATTTAAATGAGTATCCCTAAAAGGACATATGATATGAAATGACAATTATTCATCATTTGTCAATCATTAATTAAATTGCTATGTCTTGAAAGATACTGAACAAGTCTCCAGGTGCAGTATGTTTTTGGGGCCATGTTTCTACTCATTTTTGATAGATACATCTATAGGGTAATTATAATAAAAAGAAATACATGGGGCATTTCAAAAACCTAGCCACTCATACAAGTGCAAGGTGGTATCAAACATGAATCAAGTCTTTATAATAGTTTAATTAAATATTTATTAGATACAGAAGAATATTTGCAAAATATATGTAAATTTTAAAGTAGTGCTCCTGAAATTTTAATGTGAAAATAAACCACCTGGGATCTTGTTAAAGTGTAGCTTCTGACCCAGGCGGTGTGGGGTGGGGCCTGTTTGCTGTATTTCTGACAAACTCGTGGGTGGATGCCAGCGTTTCTGCCCTGCAGACTGTGCTGAGTAGCAAGAGTGAAATCACCTGTGTGCACCCAGCACCTCACCATGATCGCTGATGTCCTCTGTGTGTTCTTCCTGGTCCCTTCCTCTCCCCTTAAGAGTTAACTAATTTCTAAATTTAGTTGTTATCGTCCTTTAGCTTTTCTTTATTTTATCACATGTGCTTATTTCACTAAATATACATTATTAGATTTCGTATATCCCTGAAGGTAAGGATCTGGTATATATATAATCACTTGTTCATATACACCACTTCTCTTTTATTTTTTGCTCAGAATTACATCCCTGAGGGCCATTCATACTGCTATGTATAACCTTTGTTCATTTTCATTGCTGTGCGGAATTCTATTCTATGAATATAAACTTACTTTAATGTTGATGGACTTTGAACTGTATTCTGCCATAAAATTTTTAATATAAGTTCCGGGTGCACATATCCAGTACTTAATCAGGCTATATACATAGGTATTACATGGCTAGTTTAGAAGATGTATACATTTCCCACTTTAATAGATTATGCCAACTTAATTTCCAGAGTGATTGTGTTGATTTATATTGCTATCTCATCTGTATGGGTTTTATATTGCTGTTTAATAAACTATCCCATTATTAGTGGCTCAAAACAACATCTATATACTATATCATAGTTCTGTAGGTCAGAAGTTCAAGTGGGCTTCACAGGGCTCCCCGCTGAGGGTTTCCCCAATCCAAAATCAAAGTGTCAGCTGGGCTGGATCTTACGCAAAGGCTCTGTGGAAGAATCTGCTTCCAAGGCCATTCAGATTGTTGGCAAAATCCAGTTCTTTGCAGTGGTAGGATTGAAGTTTCATTTTCTTCCTGGCTGGAAAGCAGAGAGCTGCCAGGGTCCACTGTCAGCTCTTAGAAGTCATTCTCTGATTTTTTCCCATACCCCTTTTAAGTCATCAGTGGAGAACCTTATTTTCATGAAAATTCTTCTTAGGTTTTGCTGTATAATGCACCATACTTAAAGGAATAACACAGGAGGGAAGGTTGTTGGAGCCATCTATAAAATTACTGCTAACTCAGGAAACTGCTAGTCAACTGTCCCCAGTGATGCATTAGTCCCCTAGCTCACAGACAAAATATCTTTATCACTTCTTAAGTTCCCATCCTGTTGCAGTATCAAAGTAAAAATCTCATCAGTTCAAAATCTACAATCTCAGTAACCTCAATAATCTGACCAGTCTACACAGGTGCAGTGCAAAAAGTAGGTTCCAAAGTAGTATTCACACTGGAGGGGCAAATACCAGCCCAGGATAACCCATAAAGTTTTAA
Organism: Dinomys branickii; assembly: GCA_004027595.1. NCBI lineage: Eukaryota > Metazoa > Chordata > Mammalia > Rodentia > Dinomyidae > Dinomys > Dinomys branickii. The sequence continues at coordinate 14,738 of PVLD010000846.1, forward strand.
GGCCTAAGAATAATTTTCACTGGCTCTCAGCTCTGTCCACTGGGCCGTGGAATTTGCTCTCTGAATTGTTTTTTATTGGCCTTCTCCCACAGCAGGATCTGAGGTGGTTTGAGAGCCTCCTACCATTTTGTACTTTCTGTGTTCCTTTGGATGCAGCAGGTGTTACAAGGCGTCACTGAATTATACAGAAACACATCCACATCTTTTTCGAGATAATCCCTCCTCTGTTTTTGGCTTCTGTTGAAATACAGCCCTTATACTATTTAGAGGCCTCTGGCTTGATTGAGAAGATTTATGAAACACTCTTAATCTCCTAGAAAGGGAGATTTTGTGTAGTGAAAGGCTCTGGCCTTTTGATCTTCCTGAGTTTCCAGCAAAGAGTTGTATAGCACACACTCAGACATTTCTCTGTGCCACTGCTTCAGCAGCCATTTCTGATTTTAGGCATATTTGTGCCACTTGGAGTGGAATTTTCAAAATTATCCATCTTGTAGTTTCTTTCAGTTTAAAGTTCATCCCCCAATTTGCTTCTTTTCTCTTAAAATTACTATAAAAAGCCAGAAGAAAGGAGTTTTGTGCTTCAACTTTTCTTGGTGGTATTGTTCTTAGCTATGTATTCAAGTTGATTCGTTTATAATTTCTGCTTTCCATGTAACTGCAAAACATACTTTGCTGACTATTCAGCTGCTTCGTAGCAAGGATACCCCTTGTCCACTTCCACTATTACGCTCCTCACTTATTTCTGAGTCCTCACTGCCAAGACTCTGAGTGTCTAGTTTATTTTCAAATTTATCTGTATCTTTTGTATTTGAATGGGTTTCTTATAGTTAAATAGAGTTAGGTCTAGCTTTTGTTTATCCAATTATGCCAAACTCTGCTTTTTAGGAATTTATTTAGCCACTTACATTTAATATAATTTTCAATATTTTGAGTTTAATCAACTTTCCTTTTCTTGTTATTTTTCCTATTTGTTCTTTGCTTCCCTTTTCCTCTTCTTGCCTTTTTTAAACAGTATTTCCATGATTGTTTCGATCTCTAGTGTTGGAGAAATGCTTTATTTTTAATAATTGATCTAGGTTTTACGTTATGCAACTCAACTTTCAACACTCTTTGTCTCATCATTAGGTCAAGAGACTGCTGGGGCAGTGGAGTACATTGCCAAGAAACCAGAGAAAATATACAGAGATGGTTTTTGAGAGATACAGTTTACTAAGACTTGCTAACAGCACTAGTAGGGAAGCAAAGGGTTCACTGTAACTTAGTAGTGAGGGATGGTCCACAGAAGATTATATGGATCCAATAACACTTTCTGGTAGGGTCACAAAGGGGCACATACTCTTCAACAGCACACTTGGCAAATCCCACAGGGGCTGTCCAGCAAATCCCAGAGGGGGTATTTACTTAGCCACAGCACAGCCTGACAAAATCCCATGGGGAAGTGTACTTAGCAACAGTTCGTGAAGGATGCATACCTGACAGTGCCACTCAGCCTGCATAGTGGAGCTGTTACATAAATCCCTCAGCAGCAGGATACTGCAGGGAGAAGTTTTCAGAGATTAAACACTTAGCAGTGACATCATTAGCTTTTTTGTTTCATTGAGTGATCAGTATTCCCAAGAATGGCTCATTTAGCCTATGGGCAGAAGGCAGCTCCTACAGATGACATTATTTACCCATTTCCCAACGTCCTTAAGCTAATACTTATCCAGATATTCTGGTCCCTGCCTGCTTACAGTGCTCCCTTTACTTGGCAAGAGTCTTGAGAATTCAAAAGGTGCATTTCAGGGACATGGCACCAAATCCCCTAGTTTTTCTCAGGGATGATACATCTCCACTTTTAATAATATAATACACATTACTTCACTTACAGTGTAAAGCCCTGTAGCTATGTTTGCATTCCCTCTTCTATACCTTTGTGACACTACTATTATATTTTATTTCTAGCAGTATATAAGCCTCTCAACAAATTGCAGTTTTGCCTTAGACGTTTATCATTTAAAAACAATAAAGAAAACATGTGCCATATTTATCCACACTTAACACTTCAATGTTCATTTCTTTATGTAGATCCCAATTTTTATCCAGTGCCTGAAGAATTTCCTTTAATGTTTCTGGTAGCACAGGCTTGTCATCAGTAAAATATCTCTAAAGGTCTTTATTTTGCCTTTAGCTTTCAAAGACTTTTTTCTGGGTATAGAATTCTGTATTGACCTCTTTTTTTTCTTTTCAGCACTTTAAAAATTCTATTCCATTGTTTTTCAGCCAATTTCAACATGAAATTTTTAATAATTCTGTCCCTTGTTTTATGTGTACTTTCGTTTTCCCTTTTGGCTGGCTGCAAGATTTTTCTGTTTTACATTCAGCTTTGATTTTCATCCTTCTGTCCACAGTGGATGAAGTCATGTGTCTCTGTGTATTCATCTTGCTTTCTTCAATGGTACCGTCACTACTTTTAGAAATTCTCAGTCATTACCTATGTAGGCATTTCTTCTGTGTGTTCCTTTCACTTTTTTGCTGGTATTCTGATCCTTGCATATTCTAATATTCTACCGCAGGTATTGGAATGTTCTGTTTTGGTTATGTTTCTCTCTTTGTTTTCTTAGTATTTCAGTTTTGATAACTTCTATGGAAATGTTTTTAAGTTCTCTGATCTATTCCTCTCCTGTGTCCAGTCAATCATGAGACCATAAGAGAATTTCTTCATCTCTGACATTATGCTTCTCCTTTGTAGCAGTCCTGTTTGACTCTACGGCTCTCCTCTCTCTGCTGAAATTTCCAATATTCCATGTTTATGATCCATCTTTATACTAGATCTTTTAAACACTTGATCATAGTTATTTTGAAGTCTATACAATACTTTTAGATGGGATATCTCTAAGTCTGACTATTAATTTTTTTATCCTTTGAAATGATTATTTTTTCTTGCTTTTGGGGTTGCGTATTCTTTTTTAAAACTGAGTACTAGATTGTGTATAAGAAAAATAGAGAGTAAGATAAGCAGTATGTTCAGCCCAAAATGGACATGCTTGTTATTGTGTCATGTAAATAATGTGAATATCACAGTAGATTGGATTGCTTTTCTGAGAAATGTGACATAGTATAAAGTGAAGAAGATATGCATAAAGAGCTCGTACTTGTGCTGATGAACCATTAACTTCAAAAATTAAAACTTTAAAAATTAGAAGTAAACTAATTCAGAGAAAAATGTTAGCAAAATGCTTCATCATACTGAATATTTTACAGCAGTACTTACAGTGCTATTTATATGGTCAAAAACAGTCTCCCTCTTCCCTGAAGTAGTGTATTAGCAAAATAACATAATACCTATATAGGCTAACAATTTACTGAGTCATTAGGAAAAATGTTTTTATATACACAATCACATATAAAAGCTGAAGATAACATTGACTGAAGAGTCCAACGTCCTTGTTAAAGCATTAACTATTTCCAGTGCCAAGATGAAGAGAGTATTTTGAGAGACACACAGTGTTGTGGAGGCATAGCAGTGGAGAACAGCTGTCAAGGCCCAAGCCAAAGGCCCAACAAGAATCGTTCTGGGACTTTTACTTATGCAAATAAGAAAGAGATAAACTGTTCTAAATTAGGATGACCTAGATTTGAGTTGCTGGCTGACTGGTGACAGCTTTGGGATTATGGTGTCCTGCTTGCGCTATCTGTGTGGCATGCCTAAATTGAGATTATGATGCTTCACTGGTGTGCCAGGGTGCCATGGGCTAAGTAGTCAGATTAGGACTTAAGCTGGGGCATTTCAATAAGTGACAGAGGGGAGATATTTTAAAAAGCTGTGTGAAAGTGTGTCAATGATTTGGTGAGAAATTTGATATGGGATTTGAGGAAGAGAGAAAAGTAAAAATGGATGCCTAGGATACTAGCTAGGACACTGAGATTCCAAAATATGATCAAAATTATGGAAGATATTACACCAAGTAGCAAAACTCAGAAAACTTTAAGTAACATGTATAAGTTGGTATATGAATGGAGACTTACCAGGAGCTGACTAGATGTACATCTGGCATACATTTAAAATTCTGGACTGTATCTTTAGATATGTACTTTGCATATAGGGTACTTGGAAGGAAAATATTATTTTGTTGTTTTGTTTTAGATATATAATAGATATATGTAACTTTTTGTGAACTGGGGAATTTCTATTAGTTTAATGGTAGAATATTCAGTGACTTTTTGAAAGTGAATATGACCATGTGGTATATAAGTTTGTCTTGTAGACTATCTGCACATCAGTTAGTGTTCTAGCAGTAGCGATAACTGAGAGCTTTGTGTGTAAGCACTATTCTAAGTGTCACACAATTTGGTAAGCCATTTAATGCTCACAAGTACTTTATGAATCAGGTACAATTAGTCTTTTCATTTACTGATGAGAAAACCAAATCACTGGGACATTAACTTCCTGAAAGTTAATAAGCTAACAAGTAAAAGTCAGTAAGTGATAAAAACCAGTATTTGATGCTAAGCAGTGTAGTTCCAGAGTTTAAACTCTTAACCATTAATCTAGGGGTTGTGTTAGTTTGAGAAGTTTAGAAGCTTGACTAAGTCAACTCAGCAGTTCTACGCCCTACAGTGCAGGCGACCTGCCCTGGGGTGGCTGTTTGCACCCTAGCGTATAGAGGGCCCCCTCCCCTGCCAGGCAGCTAGTCACCTGCACAGTATAAAGGGGAACGAGAAAGGATGAGACCTTCCGGGCGGTGGAAGAACTCCAGTTGTTGCCTTCAGCTTGGACATCATCTGATGTTCAAGGGCACTCCCTGGCTTCTGCCTTGGATCCTTCAGCTTTCTGGCATCACAGACCCATCTGTGTCCTAATATGGACTTGCACAGTACACAGTAGTGAACTCCAGACCTTGGACTGAATCTTTCAGTCCCCAGTGTGCAGACACCCTCTGCACGTTTCCTCATCCAGCTCTGTGGCTGACCCCGGTATCCAATCTTGTAATTTCTTACACATTTGTATGTCGTGTGTTGTATCTGTTTCTCTAGTAAAACCCTCACTGATACATCTATATGGTTTACATATTGTACATTTTCACAAACACATATACACTGTCACATACAAGACTTATAAACAAAGCACTGCAGGATCTACAGATAGGAACATCTGGACTCACTGCTGGGGAACTTACAGTCTAGTTGGGAAAATAGAAAATAGGTAAAAGAAGAGTAACAGAAGTCAGTACATGTGCAATGATGCATAGCACAGACAACTCATGCCACAGAGCCCTTGGAGCACGGAGTCAGCGGCAGGTAACAGGACAAACTATCTGAACTGATGGATAGGACCTACCTCTATGAACTGGCTCTAGACACTGCTCTGAACTTGCTTTTCTCACACTCACCAAATTCTAGCCACACCGACCTTCTTTCTGTTCCTTAAACTGTCACACTTGTTCCTGTCTGGGGCTTTTGCATCTGCAGGGCCTCCTGCCTAGAAAGCTTTTCCTATAAATCTTGGCAAGGCTGCCTCCTTTTGCATTCAGAACTCGGGTCAGATGTACTGTCCATGAAGAGAATTTCCTTCATGACCAGACTTGAAGGCTGCTCCTATTCTACGCCGTAGCCTGTTTAATTTGACTCATGATGCTTACCCTTATCTGAGATGATCTATTTGCTAATCTGCTTATAGGAACTACCTTGTTTGTCTTGTTCTCATCTTGTTTACTTCCCTCAAGTAGCTTTTGAAGTTTCTACTTTGGCTACATAATCTTTTTGAGCTGAAAGCATATGAGGGAATGTCTTTTTTGACCTGTTTCTGGGCCTTTGGCCTATTTTTTCATATACAAGAGAATGTTTTTAAGTGGTTGTTTCTTTCTCTCATATCTTCCAAACATGGAACACTGTGAATATCAATGAATCTAATCACATGTTTGGTCTCCTGAGGTCTTTTTGATTCATTGTCATCACCTTGAGGGTTTTCCATGAGTAACAGAAAAGGCTGGTTCTCTGTAGCTGGTTTCCTTTGAAACATTCATCTACTTTATAGGTTGTACAGATAGCATGTCCGTGTGCTGTCTTTTCTGTGTATTTGTCAGCAACCTCAGGTTTTCTGATGCTTGGAATTTAATCAAATGACTCCTTCATTCTTTATGAACAGAGGAACACAAGTGGTTTTTGAAAATACGCCAAAGAAATAGTGAACTGCAGGAGAGATTTTATTCTTCATTTGTGATAGATTTTGGTATTTAAGGAGTCAATTCTTGGGCTAAGTGCTGAAGGCAAAAATGATGAATGTTGTGCAGAATAAAGCTGAGAATTATGGAATACTTTCAACCATTTAAAAAAATCTAATTAACATTAACTTTACTTCATTAATTTTCCCTGTGAAATAAATACATTACTAACTATATTAAAAATGATATTTGGTCTTCCTAATGGAAATCTAGCATATTCTTTTCAGCTCTATTAAAAGGAATGCAATTTGAAATGGCAAAGTAAGTTTTAGTTACATTGAAATAATATTAGTTTCCAATTACGAGGTAGTTTTTATGGAAAGTTAATTCAATAATGACCCTAGTATAATTAATTAAAATAACTTTCTTACTTTTACATGATGTTGCTGTTTCTGAAATGCTTATATGTGTATAGCTATATCCTTCTGTTATAAGGCAAGTTTTCAAGCCTTGCTATGCCTTCATGAACAAATAAGAATCAGGGATTTTGCTTCTCTCATAGGATATTATGGGGATTCACTGAAGCACTTACACACACTCACAATCACGTGCCACTTGATGGGGACACGTTACACACAGTTATGCGCTGTGTAAGTGTAAATGGTGGGACCCATATGCAGTGGCGGCCCTACAAGATTGTATCTCCTAGTGATGTCCTGCCATCTGCATCTGTGCAAACACACTCTATGATTGTACACCAGTGAACATAATGATGCATTTTTAAGAACAAACGCCCATTGTTATATGGTGCCTGGCTGTAATTATGTTTGTGCATCAGTGAATACCCACAATATCCTGTATGTTGATATAGGAGGAATCAAAAATTACCATTTGTCACCATGATAGGTATTATAACTTAAATCTAAAATGTCTCCCCAGAGTCCCATGTGTTCAGAGACAGGGCTGTTGGAAAGTGATTGGCTCTTTGGGGTGTTACATTCATTGGCGGGTTGATCTACTGATGACTTCATAGCTGAATGCCCTGGTAGGTAATAGACCACGGTGAGCAAGGTGGTCATTGCAGGTGTGGCCTAGAGGTGTGTGTTCTGTCCCTGACTTTTTTTATTGCTTTTGTTTCTCTCTCAGCTTTCTGGCTATCAAGGGTTTATCAGCTCTTGCCTGCCATATTCTTCTGTCATCGTTTCTACCTTGGAGTCGGCTGAACTTGCATGGACTGAACCCTTTGAGACAAAGAGCCAAATAACCCTCTCCTGCTTTAACCTGAGGGTGCCGGGTATTCTGCCTCACAGTGGGGAAATGACGAATACACTCAGCGAGGTATAAAGACTTGTTTTAAGAGAGTAAAGAACAGATTATGAAGGTTGCAACTTGTGATCTCACGAGTATTAGGTTCTGATGACCAGAGATAATTTTTATTTTAGTTTGCTAAGACTATCATAACACAGAATTACAGACTGAGGGGATTTAAATGACAGACACTTATTTTCTATGGTTTTGGAGGTGGGGAGTCTGAGATAGGCTGTCAGCCTTCTTCTGAGGCTCCTCCTCGGTTTGCGGGTGGTATCTTTTCTTTGTGTCTTCATGCGGTCTTCCCTCTGTGTGTTTGTATTCTATTTTCCTCTCCTCATAAGCACATCGGTCATATTGTATCGTAGCTCACTCCAGTGATCTCATTTTACCTTAATTACCTCCTTAAAGATCCTATCTCAGTCACATTCTGAGATTCTAGGGTTTATTGTTTTTGTGGGACACGACTCAACCTACACTTATGTAGATTATGAAGAATAGGGTAATTAACTTATCTTTAATCTTCTGAGGATATTAAGAAATACCATGGGAATTACAGCCATTCTTCAGAGCATTTGTTAGTGAAGTAAAGACCTGGAGGTATTCTGGAATTGCTGTTTGGTTGCTAGGCAGCATTTATTTGCTTGTCACACCACCTGATGGGCTACTTTGGTGGTAGTTTTAATAGAGCTATTGATTGGACAAATGCTTATTAAAAATTAAATGTGTAAATGCAAGAACTAGAAAAATGTAGATCATATATTTTAATTTTTATTAAAAAACATAGAACAGGTTGGATATGGTGGCACATGCCTGTAATTTCTGCACTCAGAAGGCTGAGGCAGGAGGATTGTTGTGAGTCTGAGGCCAGCCTGGGCTACAAAGTGAGCTCAAGGCCAACTTGAACTGCATAGTGAAACACTGTCTTAAAAAGATGAAAAAGCCCACCCCAACAAACAAAACATAGAAAATACTAAAAAAAAATTTTTTTAAGACAGGGTCTTGTGATGGCCTTTATCTCACAATGTTGTCCAGGCTGGCCTCAAACTTGTGCTAATCAACTTGCCTCAGCCTCTTGAATGCTGGGATTACAGTCATGTGCCACCACATCCAGTTTGAACATACTAAACTTTTATCCAAAAATATATCCAACAGTCCACCAAAAATATATCACATGTACTACCAGCCCTTTGGAATTACTCGAAGGATAAATACTGAACTATTTTGAATAGTTTACCTCTTCCTGTGGGGTCTGGGTACGAACAGGTAGGAGACAGTGGAAAAATTGCAGTGTGATTCTTTAACTTTGTACTCTATATACTTCTGAATTGTTTGAACTAATTGAAACAAGAATTATTATTTATCATTAAAGTCAAATATTAAAAATTACATTGCTCCTAGCAGTCAATTTTTAAACATCTACCTGGCAACACATATTTTGAAAATGCTTGGTGTTTAGCAATAGCGAAGCACAAAGATTGTGCTATTTTCCATATTCTTAGTTGATCTTTTGATAATCTAAGTATTTTCTGTATAATTATTATTGAAATACACCCAACTTATTAAGTTGAAGATGGTTCATTTTAAGGTTCTTTGGAGTTTATATTCATCTTAGATTTGGTTGTGGTGTTTCCCCCTTGAAAGAAATTGTCCCATTTTAATGACCTTTAGCTATAGTCCTAAATACTGCCTTGCCTGTCTTCTGGTTTGGAACCTTGTCAAAGTTGGAGGGATATTTGTCTGGTGTTATATGTGGAACTTGTCCTTGTGCCTTTTTTCCAGAATGCTGAGATGGGAATAGCTATCACGGGTTTTGAGAATTTGGCACTGTGTCCAGCTGCAGGGGAATTTACCTGGGCTTCTGTTGCAGGGAACATTTGACACTACGATAACCCTAAATGTAAACAGCAAGACACTGCAGCTGAGGGATTACAGGGAACATGGACAGGGCTTATGAGTTTGATGCACACTTCTCAGATGAAGAAATACAAATGGCAAGTAAATATATGAGAAAACGTTCAGCATCTTTAGTCATTCGAGAAACTAAGACAACACTGAGATTCCATCTCATCCCAGAAAGAATGGCTATTGTCAAGAAATTACCAATAACAAATGCTAGAGGGCTATGGGAAAAAGGAACCCGTCTCCACTGCTGGTGGGAGAGTAGACCGGTGCAACCACTGTGGAAATCAGTCTGGAGATTCCTCTGTAAACTAGGATTAGAGGTCCCATTCAACTCAGCTATTCCTCTCCTGGGTATTTTTCCAGAAGAACTGAAAACATCATAGTACAGCGATATATGTGCATCTATGTTTATAGGTGTGCAACTTATAATAGCTAAATCTTAGAAACAACCCAAATGTCCATCAACTGAGGAATGGATAAAAAAGATGTGATATTTTTATACAATGGAGTATTACTCAGCTATAAAGACAGATAAACTAGAGGTTTTTATAGGTTAATGGATGCAACTAGAGATCATACTCAAAAGTGAAATAAATCAGACTCACATGTGTAAACATCATATTTCCTCCCTGGTATAAAAGCCTGAAAGAATAAATAAAATCTGAAAGGTACAATAGATATTGTGAAAGGGAAAGAAACTGCTCAAATAAGAACAACTGGGATGAGGTAAAAGAGAGCAAAAAGAAAGAAGGAAGAGAAAAATATATATGGTAATATATATATTACCATATTACCATACACACACACACACACACACACACACACACTGTATCACTATCTATCTATCTATCTAATTTCTATTGGTTTATTGAAAGCAAGGAACAGTTAACATGTAATTGTTTGATCAATCTCACCTGCCTATATCTGGTTCTGTGAGTAACCACCTTGAAGTTAACAATATGTAATATAACAACCATTGTTAATTTCCTATCACCTTGTTTTGAAATTCTGTATAATTTTATTGTTTTTATGTTGTTTTGTTTATGTCTTTGTTTTTGTTATTTTGTTTTTGTTCTTTTCTCTTTAAAATGAAAAAGGAAAAACCATACATATGTATACACAAGGAAAGCTGGGATAAGTATATTGCTGATGTCTATTGATTTATTGAAAGGAACAGTTAATGCTTAAATTTTTTTCTTGACCCATTTTTCTGGTAATTGGAACAACTGATTTGAAGACAACTCTATGTCATATAACAACCATTGTTGAATTTCTACCATCTTGTTTAATGAAGCTCTGTATCATTTCTGTTTTTTATTACTTGTTATTGTCTTTAATGGTTTGCTCAATCTTGCATTCTTACATTGGGTAATCTGAGCAACTTCGTCAAAGATAAAAATACAAAGATAACAATAACCACTGTTGATTCCTATCATCTTGCTTTGAAATCCTGTATCTTTTTTATTGTTTTGGTGTTGTTTTTATCTTCATTGTTGTTATTTTTTTCTCTTTAAAATTATAAAAAGAATTTGAGATGATTTCTGAGCCAGGGCGACCTAAACATATTTTATATATTATCTTTATTTATTACTATATTCTAGTCTATGTGAAAAGAGTTTCTAACAGTGATTATAAGAGGAGCTTGCAAACCAGTCATTTGTTAAAAAGATTGCCGAGAACAATGGAAACCACGACTGGGAATGTTAACAATGGCTCTGAGTTGAGGAAAGCTTCACAAAGGACACTAAACTCCTTCATTTGGAAACGGGTGTCTGCGTATGAAGGGCACTGTCAAGTGAGTGGTGAGAAAATGGCAGGGGGAGTGTCACAAGGATATAGGACAGAAATTAATACATTTTATTAACCACAAAAATAAGATTAAATAAGTAAAATGCAGCCATAAGTACCCACGTAGAAAAGAGGTAGACAAAAATCCTCAGCACTCTGGAGAAACTTAGTCTCTGATCAACTGCACCTTTATATCATAATGTTATGTGGAATAAATCAGACACACAAGTGTAAATATTACTTTCCTATTTTGCTTTTTCTCTGGAATACTAAGAAATGGACCCCGCTGTTTGGTGCCGCTTGCTTCTGGTTAGAAGAGCACCAGAACCACCTAGTGGATTTTTCATTTACTGCACAATCTTTGTGCTTCACTATTGCTAAACTGTAACTGCAGAGATAAGCCCTAAAGTGAAATCAGTGGTGATGATCTCCTTGTGGGCTGTAACAGCAATAGTAATTGTTAATCTTCAACAGACAAAGCTGTCCCCACGTCCTCCAGGGGAGTCCTTGCTCCCCAAACCTTCACCAACGGGCATATTGCTGCATTTGGAAGCACAACCAGAGTTAAACATTGGGCTGCAGAGACAGACACCTGATGGGCATCGGGAGCTTTCAATTTTCCACAAGAGTCAGCAAGCAAGTTAAACTGTGGCAACTCACCTGCCTCTGTGGCAGAGCAGTCCTTCGGGTGAACAAGAGCAGAGAACTCTGCAGAGTCCAGCCAGCAGAATGGCCTTTGTATAAACCCATGGGCACACAAGTTGCAGTTTACAATCAATTTCATTTTTGGAACAAAGTGGCTCATGTGGTTACAGTGTACCCGGGTCATTCTGTACCCTGCCAGCTGGGCCTCTGCATCTCGGTGGTGATGACAGATGTCACATATGTTATGTTGGAATCTGGGTCAGATAAATAACAGATATCCTGGGAAAGGATGCTTTGGTGAAATGCAAAAGGTTACAAAATACCAAATCTTAGTAAATTCTGATGCTAGGTCAAAGGTTAACCCCATCTATCCATGATTTATTATGCATGAAAAGAAGAAAAGGTCAGGATCTAAGGGGAGCGAAGTTGCAGCTACCGTAGCCAATGGGTGGTTCAACTGCTTAGCAGATGGGAGGCTTCGGGCTACGAGGCTGATGCTTTCTCAGAGCCCATGTGTGAAGGGCGCGTGGACCTGCTGGGCTGGCTGTCCTCAGAAAGAGTGTGGCGGCCAGAACTGCTGTGTTCCTTAGTTTACAAACAAGTCTCCCTGGATCTCTCCTCTCATAGCATGGAGGAGACTCCGTGGACTTTGTCGTTTTTTAGTGGAGTGATGATCTCTTCCTAAGCCAGGATAGAAATAATGCCCATTCACGAGAGATAAACCTCATCCCTCTGTCTGTTGGAGTATCCAGTAAAATGCTGAGAAGTGCGGAGCGGAGGAGGAAAGGAGAAAGAGGAGCAGAGAGAAGGGTAAGAAGAGAAAAATGGAAGAGGCAGAAAAAGACGACGCATGTGAATGAAAGTAAGTGATCAGCAGGATGGACTATGGGGTGTGGAACAGGGTGTAAAAGAAGGCAGGGCTCTTTAAAAATTGTTCTCTTTAAGAGAAGAAGGACTAGGGCTGGGGATATAGCTCAGTGGAATAAGCGCTTGCCTAGCAAGCGCAGGATCCTGAGTTCGATCCCCAGTACCGAAAAAAAAAAAAAAAAAAAAAAGAGAAGAAGGACTTCTTGCAAAAATTACTCCATTTTATTGTGGAAAGAACACTTAACATGAGGTCTACCCTTTTAGGACCTGTTTAAAGTGTACACCACCGTATTGTGAATGGCAGGAGCAGTGCCTTATGGCCAATCTCTGGAATTTATTCACCTTGCATGAATGCATCTTTGCACCTCCTGATTAGCAATTTCCGATTGTCACAGCTCAAGGCCTGGCAACCATTATTCTGCTCTCTGATTCTATGAGTTGAACCATTTTAGATATCCCACAAAGGCATTCCTTTGTGACTGGAACATTTCATCTAGCATATTACTTTCAAGGCAGATACATGCTACTGCATGTGGAAGGATTTCCTTCATTTTCAAGGCTCAATACCCCTCATCCCCATAATTCCTTTATGCTTCGAACCACTGATGAACATTCAGATTGTTTCTACAACTTGGTTTTTCTGAATTGCCTCCAATGAACATTGGGATGCTATATCTTTTTGAAATTGTCACTTCACTTATTTTGGATAAATATCCTGAAAAGGGATTGTTGGAGTAGATGATAATTCTAAATTTTCAAAAAATATTTCAGCTTTACTATGGTATAACTGACAAAAATTATATACTTTTAAGGTATATAATGTGATTATTTGATATACATGGTGAAATGATTACCCCAATCAAATTGATGAACACATCAGTCACCTCATGTAATCTTTTTTGTGGTAAGAACACAGTTTTTGCTACTCTTTTAACAAATTCCAAGTATAATACAGGATCATCAACCATGGTTTACTATGCTACACATTAGATCCCTAGAATGTAGTACATTTTATGAGTGAAAGCTTTTACCTTTGAGCAACATTTCCCTATTTTCCACAGCCTCCTGGCCCTTGCTAACCATTAGTCTATGTTCTAATCTATGAGCTTCATATTCTAAGATTCTACCTGTAAGCGAGATGATGCAGTACTTTCTTTTCTGCACCTGGGTCACGTCACTTAGCATCATGCCCTCCAGGTTCATTCATGTTATTGCAAATGACAGGTTTCCTTCCTTTGACAGGCTGGCTAGTATTTCAGATATATACATTTTCCTATCCATTCAATTGGTGACAAAGTGGGATTGCTTTGCCGTCTAGTAGTTCCATTTTAAATTTTTCTGAGGCATCTTCAGACTATTTTCCATAGCAGCCACACCATGTTGTACTCCTACCAACACTGCACAAGGGTTCAGTTTCTCCACATCCCTGCCAACTTGTTTTTTTCTTCCCTAGCTTCACTGAGATATAACTGACAAAGCTATATATACTCTCAGTGTACAATGTGATGACTTAATGTGTATATACATTGCAAAACGATTAGGCTAAGGTAATTGACACACCCACCACTTCACATGTTTTTGAGTGTATTTGTATGTGTGGTGAGGGCATTTGTTTTTTGATAATGGTCATCCTAACAGATGTGATTGATAGCTTGCTGTGGTTCTGATTTGCATTTTCTGGGTGATTGAGCATGGTGACCACCTTGTCATACATTAGGCCATTTGTACCTGTTCTAGAAGGGCTTGTTCAAGTGTTTATCCCTTTGTAAAATTGAATTCTTATATTTTTGTTTTTGAGCTGTAAGAGACACTTGTATATTTTGGAGATCAACACCTTATTTGGTTTCTGCTGTGCAAATTTTCTTTTTCCATATCGATAGGCTGTCTTTTCATCTTGTGGACCGTTTCCTTTGCTGTGCAGAAGCTTTTTAGTTACATATAGTTTCACTTGTACTTTGCTTTTGTTGCTATGCTTTTGGTTTCATATCTATGATTTATTATGCATGAAATCAGATATGATTTTCATATCAAGACCAGTATTAAAAGGCTTTTCTCTTATCTATATTTTAGTAGTTTTATGGCTTCAGTTTTTACATTTAAGTCTTTAATCCATTTGAGCTGATTATTATGTATAATGAATGGTTCAAAGTCATTCTCTTGGATAGCCAGTGTTCCCAGCATCATTTGCTCAGGAGACTGGATGCTCATGGTGTATTCTTGGCTCAAAGATTACTGGTCAGGTTGCATGGATTTATTTCTGGGCCTTTTATTCCAGTCCATTGGCCTACAACATGTCTTTTTGCTAGTACCATGCTGTTTTAATCATGACTGCTCTGCAATATAGTTTGAAATCAGGAAGTATGATGCCTCTAGCTTGTTCTGTCTCAAAATTGTTTTGGCTACTCAGGGTCTTTTGTGCTTCCACATGGGCTTTAGAGTTACATTTGTGCTAGTTATGGACAAATGCTATTTTAATAGGAATAACACTGAATTTGTAGAATGCTATGAGTATTGTGGTCATTTTAGCACTATCAAGTCTTCCAATCCATGGACCAGGATGATGCATCTGTATATGAAGGGCATTCATTCCCAACACTGGCTGCTGGAGTTCTTGTAGTCCATGGAGAGACTAACTTTATAGTGTTAGCTGATTTTAGTATTTGAAAGCCCTGTCATTCTATATCTTGGCACTTGTAGGCATTTGAAATTATATATTTCTTTCTGTACTTATTTATTTAATGGCTCTATGAAGACAAGACCATGTCTCTTCTACTCACCATGGAATAATCAGTGCCACTGTTAGGCAGGAGAGTCTGCTGGTTAGAGCTATTTGCAGGCACATAACTCTAGGGTCCCTATCCTGCTGCAGCTACTTACTATCTACAGCACATACTCTGCCAGTCAGCTGATCTAACAGACAGTCCAAGAAACCTCTCGCTTAGCTCCCTTCTATCATAAAGAATGCAAGAGGAAAAAACTTAAGTTTCACTTTCCTAGTCTTTCTCACTGTCAAGGGCGACTCTACAACACAACTTGGCCCATGAGAAGTGTCTTGGTTACTTTTCTCCTTGCTGAGACAAAATACCCTACACCCAAATTAAGGGAGCAAAGGGTTATTTAGCTCACAGGGTGTGGAGGTTTCAGCCCATAATCTGCTGACTCCGAGGCGGGGTGGCACGTGGCAGGGGGCACCATCCATGGTGGTGGAAGACACCCAAAGCAGCATGGGAGAGAGCAGAGACGGCCTCGTTCTCGCCTTTGTGTTGTATGTAGGCTGCCGTCCCTAGGGTGGGTGGAGCATTCGCAGCCTTAATCCTAGCATCGGACCATGAGTTAATCACAGATTCTAGGTTCAGCCACCTCTGAAAAGCCTGCCCCATGACCACATGAGGCTTTGGGGCAAGATCAAGACACACCGTGACAAGAGCTAAGTAGGACGCTGGAGAGAGATTCTGGAAAAGCTTTGACTTCTTGCTGCAAGAGACAAAAGCAGATGCCAAATGACACTACCTTTTATCTCTCTTTAACTTAAATGCAGACCTGATACTTGGATCCAGGGCAGCCATTGTGTGCTCATGAGGAAGAAGATCAATCAGTTATCAGAGATGACAGCCCTGGTGTTGCAGAGCCACAGAACCAACACTACAACCAATTACCTACTGGCTGATTGCCATATGAGAGAAACAAATGTCTGTTCATTTCAACTACTGTAAGTTGGGCTTTATGTTATTTTTAAGCAAGAGCTCTTCTGCAGTGGCAGTTTTGTGACTCTGAACCAAGTCTGTTATGCTTTTTCAGTGCCCTTGCTTGAAAATAGGGATTGTAGTAATATTTTCCCCATAGAGTGGTTGCAAAGATAAAACGAGCCAGCAAAGGTGTGAAGTAAGAAAATCCTATGGGAAGACAGTTGTTCTGACATTGTTTTGGCGGTAGGCCCCAATGAGTCTTGGGTAGATGAGCACATGAGTACAGCAGATTAGGCTAAAGGGGGAACCCAAGGCAGCAATAACTCAGTTTTTATGCTTTAAAAAAATGAGGGAAGGAGGAGAGACTAGGTTTGGGAGCAGGAAGTCAGCTAGGAAGGCCTAGGTGGGTGCTTATCGGGGAGAAAGACCCCTAAGAATCTCCCATTATGCAGGGTCCAGGTGCTGAGCCTTAAATCCATGAACCAGGTAGACCAGTGTCAGACCCTGAATCGCCAGTGTCTGGCACACTAAATATATGAATGAGTGGCTAGGATCTTACTAAAAAAGAAACTTCCATCTCTTCCTTAAAACTAAAGCAATGGAAGTAGCAGAAGGCTTTTCTCCACTGCCTTCTGCATGTCTTTTATAATATTTCCTTGCGATCGGGTGAGGATGTATTGCTCTATAATTGCCTGTGCCCTTGTAAGCAGCAGATAAGCACATCCGGTAGGGGCAGAAGCAGAGGCAGAAGGAACAGATTTTCCACAGAGTAAAAGATTCTGTTTTCATAAGAAGTCTCTTGCCATGACAAGCGAGAGGATGAAAAGGAGACCCTACAGAAGAGGCCAATACCGCCCAAGAGGCGCACATCTCTAGAGTTCCCCACTGGGAGCCACCTGTTCATTAAACAAGGAACAAATGCTAGAGTGAGGCTGTGCTTTGCTCCAATACGGGAACCGCAGCACAAGCCCCCGAACACTGCTGTCGCTGCGGAGGCCCCGCCTGAGCGGAGCTCTGCTGTCCGGATAGCCCTGCACACAGCTGCTTTGCACCTATCTGCTTTCACCCAAGCCCACTCTGCTCAGTGCATTTCTAACCCTTTCTAGAACCCGGTGCAGACACCAGTGGGAATTGGAAACATAAAACTCTTAGTCATGGGATTCAAAATGGGATTGCTTCTGCGTGAAGGGTCTCCTTTGATGGCTGTTTCTGAAGATTATTTGCATCACTGCTGGATATGAATGCCCCAGATATGGCTCTTTTCCTCCTTGTTTCCTTTGCTCATGGATTACATTGGCTTGAGTCTTGTGCGCACTTTTAAATGTAGTAGCAAGCCTTAAGGAAAAGCCCATTCAAATAATGACTGGCCTTGTATTCCTGTGTAAGAATGTGTACCTGCCCTGTGCTCTAATGAATGAAAGTCATAAAATAAGATCTTACCATAAGTCTCTCTCTCTCTCTCTCTCTCTCTCTCTCTCTCTCTCTCTCTCTCTCTCACACACACACACACACACACACACTTTCAAAGCACAAGTGAATCAAAAACATAAGCCAATAACTCAATTTGTTGATGGCATTCAGAGTAGCAAGCTCACTCAGTACAGCTGAAGGGTTTGGCACAGTCACTCTTCATGGGGATAAGCAGATGTCTGGGATAAAGCACGAGGCTGAGTGTCTTCCAGTGAATGAAAAGATAATAGAAGTTACCATATCTCCTACCCCCTCCCAATAAAGCCCCTGGCTGAGGCTCATACACTAGGAAGAGAGGTTCAAGTAGTGTAGTCTTCTAGGTCAGACCCTAATGCTTAGGTCATGTTCCAATTTAGAAACACTTTAATAATGACGATTTGGGGCTGGAGGTGTGGGAGAGAAAGCACCAACCTTCCAAACCAGGGGGCTCTGACCAAGCCTTATCTCCTTGTTTTCGGATTGTTTGAGCTGAAGACTTGCTTATGGGAGTTATAACTGACTCTATGCATAGCACCAGGGCTTTGGGAAGGCCACGTTTTCATTCATTCACAAATATCCACTGTGCGTCCAGCACTAGCAATGGGTACATGGTCCCAGCACAGAGGGATCTGGGGCTTACCTGAGCACTGCCTTGGGTAAATTAATTCAAGTTTGAGTCTATGTCAGGAAAATATGTACACGAGGTTTATTTCGTCTTGCTCTTCATTTCTGCAAACTTCTGTCTGGGGTCCGTCTGTATGTGGATGGTGCTGGGTACAATGTGAAGGGGCAAAGCAAGAGAAAGGAGAACAGTACTGTCTGGGAGGCCAGGCCTCAAGGCCAGACACAGGTCCCTTCTCTCCTGCCGCAAATCCTTCCCTATGAAGACTCAGCCCCAAGTTGCTTTTGGAATCTCTGAAACAAGCGAAGGCTAAGAGTCCCAGCTGAGGGCCACAATGCTGCTGCTGACAGTGATTAGGACAGAAAGCTAATTCTGTGCCCTCTGACATGCCAGGCACCGTTCCAGGCATGTAAATGTCTTATTTACCTTCCTCTTTTATTTAGTAAAGATACATTATCACCCCCTCCAGTATCCTTAGGAGGTAGCTGAGACACTGAGTTATAGTCACATGCATTTAACTGTTCGTCCATTAGGAAAGCTAACCTCAGAGATGACATAAGTCCTTGCCTATTGAGCTGGCCACTTCTCAACCACTAGGCTGAAAACTGTACAGACTTACAGGTCTTGTGGTTGAAATCCAAAGTATGATATAATAAAGTGTAAAGTAATCAGTGAGGAAGGTTCTCTTGCTTTTGCTGTACTGTTTTTAAATAAGCCCCATTTTAAAATGCAGTCACCGTAAGAATGTGACGTGGGAGCTGAAGCTATCTGCCTACCCACTAGCTATTTTTAAAGGAAGATGATCAGGAACTAGTTATAAAAGAATCATATTGTTTAATCTGGTGCCACAGAACTTGTAAAACCATAGACTTGGTGAGTGGGGAAATATGTAGGCAGAAGTGCTGTCTCCATGGAAACAGATGCTCGGACTCAAGTAGATACTGGGCCCGTTAGACTTTGCAGGAAGAGAGCAACAGATTGTGTTTTGCTTTGTTTTCTTCTTCCATAACCTGTTTATTGAGGAGTCTGACCATGGTGAGGAACTGGCTAGAAACATGCTTTTCCTCCCTCCAGTCACACACCCAGCTCTATGCCGAATCTCCCAGCTCTTCTGGTTAACCATCTCCATGACGTCCTGGGCAGAGCCCGAGTCACATGCAGCTGTCTGGTGTTCTTTCCAGTCCAGCCTTATTTGGTAAGCAGCTTACACCCAGTCCAAAGATCTTCCATGTTTCCACCGATGGCCAGACATGTGACTCAGGGCCTGTGTGTGTGTCCGGGTCTGAAGGGTGACTCTTTCCCCTGGGGCTTGCTGCTGAGATGCTCCAGTTCTGTTCTTGTTTCAAAGGTTGAGAGAGCGAGCGAGCATGGTGGGCTACTGTCTCTCTGCTCTCTGGGCGGCTCTGGCTCAAATGTCTCAGCCCGCTCAGCTGCCGCAAGCACCGTCCTCCACCATCCTCACTGTCCTCACCTGGTCAGCCCCACTGTACTAGCCCGAGCGGTGAGGTCGCTGGCGGAGGAGTGTTAATGCGGTAGGAAGAGTTTACGACTTCTTAGCAAGCCCTGGAGGAGGTACTGGGTGGGCGCTCTGTCAGGTGGTGCCGAGCACGTCTACTCCCAGCTTTGGCCTGGCACCGGCTCTTGGGAGGATGGGCATCTCTTTTCACATCCTGTCACGATAATGAGCTTTGATGAAGTCGTTGGGGGCAGGAAGGCATTAGGATGCTGCTCTCTCTTCTCTCCCCCTCTCACTCCCTCTCTCCTCTTTCCTTTCTTTCCTTCTTTTCTTGAAGCAAGCCCTGTAAACCTGAAACATGAGGGAGAAAGTGGCCTAGGAAACTGTTATTGTCTTGACGCCAAAGAAAAGACTTTAACACAGAGAAGGTAGGAGGAGTGGAGGGCCAGCTTGCTCTGTGCTGTTCTCCAAAGAAGGAGAGGACCCCAGCAGCTCTTTCCGCTCAAGGTGGCAGGGCAGAGGTGAGAGCTGCTGTCAGGGAAGACGGTGACGAAGTGTGGGTGCTGTGTGGTACCAGGTGCTGCAGCCTCCATGGACCAGGGGAACAGTATTGGTGTGGGGCATCAGGATGC
Organism: Dinomys branickii; assembly: GCA_004027595.1. Lineage (NCBI taxonomy): Eukaryota > Metazoa > Chordata > Mammalia > Rodentia > Dinomyidae > Dinomys > Dinomys branickii. Next base: position 35,239 of record PVLD010000846.1, read on the forward strand.
TATCAGCACCCGCCCTGACAACCACGCCTTCAGGAGGAGTTACAGAGTTCTAAAAGCAAAGCGAAGATGTCCGCAAACTGTTCCGTTGTCTCTGAGTGCAGGTACTGCTGTGGCATCTCTAACCTGACAATCCAAAACCTGAAGCTTTTCAAATGTTGACAGTGCTATATATGGAGGGCTCCACACATGACCTCACCTGGTGAGTCTCAGACAAAAGTGCAGGAACAAAAAAACGTATCCTGCGAGATTACCTTCAACCTATGGGTCTAGGGTATACATGAGACAAAAGTGAATTTCCTGTCTAGATTTGAGTCCTAGCCCCCAGGATGGCTCATGCATATGCAAATGCTCCAAAATCTGAAAAATGTCTGAAATCTGAAACACTTCTGGTCCCAAGCACTTTGGGTAAGGGATGCTCTGTATGTGTCCCCTTACTTATATAAGCATCTAGGCACTCAGAAGAAAAGGAAAATGAAAGTGTATCTAAGTGTTCTCCTACTTCTACTTGGAGTAAAATTTCTGAGCAGAATCTCTTAGCGGAATCAGTTTTAAATACTGGGTTCTCTGTAAGGATGAGCAAGCATGGAGAAGGGTCTGGACAGAGGATGAGTGTTGTTCAACGAGGGGGTCAGTGTGGGGAGCGGTGCAGAACTTTTGGTGTTCTGTCCTGAAGACTCCTTGAACTGCGGGCCCTCAGCCTCTCTCTGTGCCTCTTCCTTGCCCGATGGCCCTAACTGTGGAGGAAGCAGGCACGTGTTCTCTTTTCTGTAGCTCCCCATCATACTCTTCTGTGGGTGGTGCTAAGGATTCTCTTTCCTGGATCTTTGTCCCACAGAACTCTTTTCTTCCTAGCTCAAGGTACCAAGGGCATTCAGAATGTCCTAGAAACTAGCTGTAATTGGAGGTAAGTGAAGAGGATTGAAGGTGTTGGTAAAAATCTTCCATCAAAATTTCCTCCTCCATGTTACTCCATTAGGTAATCAGCCCCCTGATTCTTATAAGATTATGTCAATTCTTTTTGTTTAAGAGTTGAATCATTCGTCAAAAGAAATATTGGGTGAATTAAACCCATGAATGATTATGAGCTCCTGTGTCAAGAGCAATAACAGGGCATCATTACGGTTAGAGCAAAGCTCTCCGGGAGTGTAAGCAGGCTAGAGTGCTGGACGGGACAGCACAGAGTAGCCAGGAGCACAGCAGGGAATAAAGACATGTAGGAGGATCCCAAAGCAACCTTTGCCTGTTGCAAACTGGGGCTGGGGCCCTGGATCAGCATTTGATGTTGTCTGTCACCCTATGAGAAGCAGAGGATGGTAGAGGTAAAGTGCATGGACCCTACCGCCAGGCCACCGGGTCAGATGTTCCACAAGTTGGCTTTGTCCCTTCCTATCTTGTAACCCCTCTGTGCCCTAATTTTTTCATATATCAAACAGGGGTAACATTTACCCCTGCTTCAGAGGTTTGTTGTGAGGACTGGAAGAGTCAACACCAGTATTTAGAGCACTGCATGGCATAGCACAGATCTTACTTGCGATTACTGTATTTTCTGTTTCACAAAGGGACCTCAAAGGTCAGGATATCTACTTCTAGAAGCCACTGTGGAAGGAGTGAGGACCCACACATACTATGTATATCTCAGAATACTCCATATAAAAATCTCATTTAAGCCTCCATACATATGAAACAGGTCTTATCACCCCTATTTAGTAGATGAGAAAATTGAGTTGCAGAGAGGATGAGAACTTAGCTAAAGATTGATACAATTACCTATGGTATCCCATGAAGCTTCTTACACAGTTCTTTTTGAGAACAGTTGTATACCTTGTATAATACCCTCTCTTTAAATGAGGGCAGGATCTGTGACTATGATGGATCGTCACTCTTTTGATTGGGTTATATGATAAAGATGAAGACTTTGCAGATGCAGTTAAAGTCCTTAATCAGTTGATTTTGAATTAACTAAAAGATTATTCCAGTTGGGCCAGTCAGGTTAGCCATTTAAATAAGCACAAGTCATTACAGAGAGTATTCTGTTGGACTATACAGAGAAACAAACATTTATGTACAGAAAGGCAAGCTGTGTCCAGGCGCAGGGGAAACCGATTCGAGAGAAGCAAGTTTATGCTGTCTTAAGCTAATACATGTGTGGTACTCTGTTATACTGCAGTGAAAAACTAACACACTCACCTTGAGAGTCACATCCTGAATTACTTCAAAGGGGTTGCCTAAGTGAAAGAATGATATGTAGTTGAGTCAGTAAATTCAGAGTTTTCACATAACTACAGATGTGACAAGAAAAACTTCAGTGTAGCTATTTTGGAGGTTTGTCACTCAAACACTTGCTAGTTGAAAGAGTGCTAAGATTACAGACTTAATGATTGATTCTAGAGGTTTGAAATTTATTTTCTGTAAGTGTAGAAAAGTTGAAACTCAGGTTGTAAAGAAAGTAGCATTTTTCTTTCTTTTGAAATAATAGATAATATTCATTACACTGTCAGTAGCCAGATGATCATGCTGGAAATTACAAAGCACTTTAATATAGCTTTGTATGTGAATTTCTGCTATGATACAACATGTGTGTTTCTAAAGGTCACTGCACTATGCAAAATCAAGCAGTAAAACACAGGGGTTTCTGGGGAAAACAGGGATGGGGCATAAAACTAAAAACATTATCAGTAACATGTTAAAAATAGATAAGAACCCCACGGAAATTGTAGCAGTTTTAGACACATCAAAAGATTAAAAAATATATAAAGACAGCACTTTCCTTTGTAAAAGACTAAGTATGCTTGTGAAATCCACAGCATCATAGCTTGTGAGTTTTTGTGAAGGGGTGAAGGGAGCTCACATGAAATCCAAGGACCTTAGGAAAATGCCGACCAATTTCTATCTCTCATTATGATGAAAGCAATAAAATGCAGTCTGATCAAGAGAAGAACAGGTACCAACATGTTGGTACTGTTTGCCTTAAAATCTTATGTATTTTTTAATCAAAATTTTTTATTTTAAAAAATAAAAAAACTAACAAAACAACAATGAAGGCACAGTCAAAACAACACAAAAACAACAAAAATGATACATGACCTCAAAACAAAATGATGGGAATTAACAATAGGTGCTACCTTATATACTGTTATGTTCAACGAAGTTGCTCAGTCCACCAGACGTAAGAATGTAAGATTGATCAAACCATTGAAGACAGTAACAACTAATAAACAAAAAACATTAGAAATGATGCAGATGTGGTTGGACTCAAATATTTTATAGGAAGATAAAATTATAGCTAAAACATCTTAGGTCTACACAAAGCACAACACTGAATCCTCTATGGACTGTCTTTGAAATTACCAGGTCAGTGAATGAAACTCCTAGAGCTCCTCTGACATTTATACTCATAAACACACTGAGGGATGATTAATATAGAGTATTTCCATGGATAGCAATGTTATGTTGTGTTGTGAAACAAAGTGTTGACAAAACTTGCCTCTGTGTGTAGCAAGGCAAACATTATGTGTCATCTGTCATCTGTGCTACTGAGTTCTTTTGTTGCAAGTACTTTTCACAAACCAGCTCAGTATCCTTGTATAGAGCTTGTGTGTCTAATATTTAATTTTCTATTGAACTTTGGGTTGTCATGAGTGACTCTGCCAAAGATTTGGCTATCTCTTAAAGTGTCTGTAGGTTATGTTCAAGTTTATATATTATATATTTGTCTTGGTTACTTTTTCCTCGTTGCTGAGACAAAATACCCAACGCCCAAAATGAAGAAAGGAAAGGTTTATTTAGCTTACAGTTGTGGAGGTTTCAGTCTATACATGGCTGGTTCAGAAGCAGAGTGGCACAAGGCAGAGGGCAAACTGCTCATGCCAGCAGAGTACAGCAAAAACAACCAGCAAAAGGGAAGAATGGCTGCAAGCAGCCTCTTTTTCTCCCCTACATTGTAAAGAGGCTACTCCCACCCAGGGGGCATGTACCTCTCACATAATCTCCATGCCTTCTTTTTCCACAGGCTCAGGAGGTACACAAGGTAAGCACCCTAGCTTCCTGCTGAGTCACTCAGCCAAACCTCTAGACTCCCCAAGTTGACACAATGCATCAACCATAACAATATTTAAAATGTAAGTTTGCTTCTGATTTTAAATGTATTTGCTACAGTTAACATTAGTTAGAGTTATGTGTGAATTCAAATAAGTCAATTAGAAATGTCTAAAAATTCAAATAGAGGAGACAAGGCAATATATGGCCAATGGTATTTGGTGGCCCAATCGCTGCAACTGTTGAGTGTTTGGAAGAGTGCAGGGACATTCCTATCACCACAGTAGGCATTTTGAAGTATTGCATGATGTGAAATAGTTGACAAAGGGCTATTTTAAATTCATAATTTTCTGTACTTACAAATGCAACCATAAAACAATGTTAGATTTGATTTTTGACTGTAGTATCAAGGCATTAAAATATATTTTTAAAAGAGTGACACTAAATAGCTTTCCAGCTGAGCTCTTTCTCTAAGAATTTTATATGCATGAGTTTTACATGACTGTCTAACTTTTTCTAATATGAAAGCAAATTTTATAAATGTTTTGGGAGAGCTCAGGGAAAGAATTAAGGCATTCAAATAACCAATGCACAGCTGCACTTTGGAAGTTTGTGCCTAAAACGCCTTAAAAGGGTTAAAATTTAGTAAGTCTCAAACAACATTTAGAGTCCCAGTGTTTAAAAAATAAGAGTCATCACCAGCAGTGACATAATTGTGAAAAAACAGAAAATGATTGAGAAATAATTATCAAATTGAAACAGTTTCCTGATGGTGTTATAAAATATGCTTTATCTTTGTGGTTTTAAAGCCTGGATATTCTCTTTGTAAATTTCTTACTTTGTATGTGTGTGCAGGGATTCTTACTGTCTGTCTGTCTATCTTTCTAAAAGTTGTCACTTCAAACCACTTTTAAATGTACCATCCTGCAATACTAGGTATATTCGTATTGTTACTCACTAGGCATTGTTCATCTCTGGAACCTTTTTACTGTCCCCAACTGAAATTCTATCTATTAAACCCCAACTTTCTATTTTCCTGTCCTTCTGGCTATAAATTTGACAACTCTAGGTACCTCATGTAAGTGGAAAAATACTTGTCCTTTTGTGACTGCCTCATTTATCTATTACTATCCCATTAGCACAAAAATATTTTATCTATTATTAATTTTATCTAGCCAGAAACTGGGAACATTGATGGCACTTTGGGCTAATTGAATTATAATGCAGTTGACAGACTACCACTCAGATTTAAGTGATTTATTAAAATGAGACAAGATATTTAAAATTAAAAACCTCATGAAACTGTAGCCTTAGCCTTAATTAAAGTTTTGTAATATTTTTTCCTGTAGTCAATGATTAAAATGTGCACTCATTAGTGATTTTGAATTTGTATTACATTTTCTCTTTGAAAGTAGAATTGCTCATCATTATCAGCATTATTATTATTATTACTTGGCATATGAAATAAAACTCATATATGCTCCTTGCTCTGCTAAAAGAATGAAGGATAAAAAGAAATGGCATGTAGAATGTTTTATTAGGGTAAATTAGCAAGTTCATTAGAACACAATTTATTTCATCTGAAGTTTGAAGACTGGAAAAAACATGAGGCAAAATATAAGACTGCAAGGAAGAGCAGAGAGAGGGAGAGCGGATGGCTAAAGTAAGTATCACCACTGCTAAGTGTGGGCCTACACAGCCACAGGACTGAACATTAATAACAGTGCCACATTCAACAACAGGCAAGCTACCAGGTATGGGTACCTGCACCACCCAAAACTTCATGTGTGCTGTGTTTAATCTTTATGACCATCCTCTGAAGTACATATTTACCTCTTTTTTGCAGATGTTAAGAGGTTTGCCTGGCTCCCCAACCTAGAGAGAAGCAGAGCCAGAATTCCAACTCATGTCTGTATCATTCCAAATCCCCTATTTTCCTCACTGCACTAAATTGTGACTGTCTTACTTACTGGCTCTGGAAGATTTCTTTTTTTCCTGAAATATAGTACCAATAAAAGATCAGCCAATATATTGCCACTGGAAACTGATAAAGCATTTGTTTCGGGAACAGAGTTCAAAATTTTATAGAAAAGAATAAAATTCGCTTACAGGATAAGGATGTTATAGGCAGCTTTTGCACTTCAGAGGACAGCCTTCTGGGGATGGTAAGAAACACCTAGTGACTGTTTCTCATTTGGAGACATTGGAAATGTCAGTTGTTTCCGTGAAAGCATGAGCCTTTCAAAAGAAGGTCAAATCATAAGTGCTGTCTAAGTGTAATCAGGTCACAGGGCTCACAAGAAGGGTTTCCTGCTTTCACTGCCAAGAACTCCGAAATAAGGAACATGAAGTTGCCCAGTAAGGATGACATCTTATGATCAACCAAAATAGATTAGAACAGACATCGTCAGTTTCTTTAAAGTGACAAAATAGCTGTGGCTTGATTTCACTTGTGGATATATCAAAATAAATACTGTAGCAATCAAATAATAGGTGAGACTTCCTGCCTTCGCAATTCTGACGTGGTACTATCAACATTTTACATTTTGTTCATAATCTAAAGAGTATGAAATCAACTCATACTGTTGCTTTAATTTACAGTTTTCTGTGCATATGTTTATTAGTCATTTGAATTTTCTCTCCTGTGAATTGATATTATGCAAATATCCAACCTTAGTAGCCAGTCTTGTCAAAATTTTCTAACAGATGTATAAGTTTCGGTGTAAGATTCTCTTGAACTTTCTACTTTGACAATATGGGAGAGACAGAGATGCTTACAAAGCCTTATTTCCTCTTCCTTTTCAGCACACAGCTAGATATCGCCCAGTCTTCCTCCCCTCTACTTTGCCAGCTGACTGACTGAATTCTACAAAACCCAATGTGCACAGAACTACGCTGTGTCTATTCCTAAAACTTCCCACATATGGACCCTCCTTTCCTTTTATCATTTTCCAGAGGAAGGAAGGAAGGAGGGAAGGGATAAGGGATGGCTGAAAGGAGTTGCCATGTGTAGTGTACGTGCAGCAGTGCCACACATGGACTGTAAGCATTAATACAGCAAACACGTACTGAACAAAGGAAGTGGCTCACGGGGGGTGGGAGGGGAGCAGGAGGAGGAGGAAGGGGACGAAGGCAGGAACTCAGGTATGTCGTGCACGGGCACCAACTTCCCCCAAGGAATGTAAACATCATGTACTACATACATCCTAATACAGTAAAATTTTAAAAATGAAGTAAAAATTTTTACTTAGAAAATAAATTGTCCTTCAATTCCAAATTTAATAAGAATATTTTACTATGAATCTGTATTGAATTTTGTCAAAAGTTCTTGGTCTATGGATACAATAATTTGTATATTTGGCCTGTAATCCTTTAAGGAATTACATAGTAGACTTTTCTCGCATTAAATTATCCCAAGTTCCTGGAATAATCTTCCTTTATTTTACATGCTATTGGTGTGCAACTTTTCATGTGATAGTTAATATTATCACTGTTTGATATATTGCTTTTACATCATCACTACTGGTCATTATTTTTATTGTGTATTCACACAGATAACGTAGAATTCCTTTGTGTGTTTTTTAATTTTGTGAGCTCTTGCCTGACTTAGAACTCACCTGAAGGAATCCTATGTGTATCAGTAAGAGGATGCACAGAGAAACAGATCATTGTACATGAAATAGAGTAATGGATTTAGTAAAGAAATGAGACCTTGGAAAACTGAGGAGCTGGTTAGGAGGTCTATGCCAGGTGGCTGCCTTTTCATGTGGTTTTGAACCTGAGGTCACCAGAGGTCAGCCAGGCAGGCAACCAGGAGTGACAGCTGGATGTGAGGTGGCCAATGGCAAGAACAAACTGGATCCTGCAAGGTCAGCCTAGAAGCCCCGTGACAGAACAGAACCCAGGAAGACCAACTGGAATGTGATCGCTGTAGTTTGGATCTGGGCTGTCTCCTAAAATCTCATGTCGTAAAGACTTGGTCCCCAGTGAGACTCTGCTGGGAGGTGGCGGAAACCTGAAGAGACAGGGCCTAATGGGAGGTCCTCAGTCACTGGAGGTGTCCAAGAGAGCAGTGGGACCCTGATGTGTCCCTGTCTTGGTTACTTTTCTCTCATTGCTGAGACAAAATACCCAACACCCAAAATGAAGTAAGGAAAGGTTTATTTAGCTTACAGTTCGTGGAGGTTTCAGTTCATACTTGTCTGGTTCTGAGGCAGAGTGGCATATGGCAGAGGGCAAACTATTCAGGGCAGCAGAGCACAGCCAAAACAACCAGAGCAAAAGGGACGAATGCCTGCAAGCAGTCTCCTTTTCTCCCCTACATTGTAAACAGCTTACCCCCATCTAGGGGGCATGTACCTCTCACATAACCTCCATGCCCTCCACTTCCACAGGCTCAGGATATATACAAAGTAAGCACCTTGGCTTCCTGCTGAATCACTCAGCCAAACCTCTAGACTCCCCAAGTTGACACAATGTATCAACCATAACAGTCTCCTCTCTCTTTCACACCTAGCAGTGAGGTGTCTGCCATGGCACTTTGCATCTCCACAGGTTAAAAGCAGTGGGACATTCAGTCATGGGTGGAACTCTCTAAAACTGTGAGCTAAAATAGGCCTTTCTTTATCATTAGTTTATTATCTCGGGTATTTTGTTATAGTAACCAAAAGCTAACACACTGACTCTCAGTATCTTTAATTTCAATGATGTTGACTACCTGCGGAGAAATCTCAACTCTTCTCCATGGAGTTGTATCCATACTTGGCCCAGGACTAGGGGAAGTCAAAGGAAGAAATTCAGTGGAAGCCAGGGAGCTGCTGGTCTTGGGGCTTCTCAGAGATAACAAGATGGTTAAGAGGTTAGCAAATGCACGTACAAACTGCCAATGCCCAGGGTCCTGTACTGACTTTCAGAGTGCAAAGATGGCTGCTTCTGTATTTGTGCCTTTCAGTTCTCAAACCAACATGCTGTATGGCCAATTTTAATGGAGAAACATGTGAGGAAAGGAATTCTGAGAAACACGGTCCTTAACTAAGTTGACATCCTATAAAGACATAGTACCATGCTAGTGTTATTGAAGGTATGTCTCTCCAGAGATGATCTGAGTTTATTTCTTGGAACACTGTAACTGAGCTTCCATAACAACATTAATAAGCAATTTTCGTTTGTAAGAGGCTTAAACAATTCTCCCTTCCTAGTTAAAATTTAAAAAGCAAACAGCGCATCCTTTCCTTGAGTGCATACTCTCATTCCAATCCCTACAGTTATCAGTTGATAACCTTGTTGTCTTTGCTGGAAAAGAACAAACTAACAACAAGTCACAAGATGGTTTACAAGCTTATCTTACAGATCCATAGATTGCTCAGTGCTTCCCCAGATATCCTCCAATGACAAACTGTCTGAAGACTTTGATTTTATTGAAGCTTGTGAAACCACTAGTTTCCTCCGGGCACATCCTTCTGTGCTCCTTTCTCTTATATAACCCTCATCATGCATGCTGGGGAGAGGCAGACTCCAGGCCTGCCCTACGTCTTCCAGCTGGTAACTTCCTGGGAAACTTCCTCTACTCCAAGCACAGTGTTCTGTGGTTGCTGCTTGCTGTGTATTTGGCACATAAATCCAATTTTGGGTTCAGCAACAGTATCCCCGAGGCATCTGTGCCTGAGATCAATTTTCATGTAAATTTTTCAGCTTGGAGCTTTCTAGACCAATAACTCAAACATAAAATGAGGTGCCTGCCTATGGCTCAGATCTCTCAGGAAGAACCTCTATTCCCTCACTCTGAAATCAGGCTGAAAAGACAAATTCACCTGTTATTTCTTATGCCAACGGGCAGATAATTTTGTCCACATTAATGTTTTTATTTAACGTGAGGCTCTTCTAGGGTTCAGGCTACCTGAGTGGCCTCTGTTCTAACTTCCCCCTTTGGCAGGGCCGAAGGTCTTTTCTCCTGCTCCTCAGAGGATGCTAAAGCACATCCTCCGATTAGGTACAGGCTTCTCCCCAAAAGCAGACAGACAGTCAGACAGACCTGGGCTTTACTGCTGGGAGTTTCAGTTTTCTGTTAGTCTCTATCCCCTTCAGAACTATTTATTTTCTTTCTAACTCAGAAGTGCATTAAAATTTTTTAAAAACTAGTATTTTATCTAGATTTTCCAGATATCTTTAATGTATTTTCAGGGTAACTAGTTATTCTACCATGCTGTCCAAACAAGAAGCCCATTGTTTTCCCAAGCCAGAACTTAAATGTAGGGGCTGTTGTTACAAGTGAAGCATGCTCTAGCAAGTTCAAATTTATGAGGAAAATTATACATATACAAAACAGATCAATTAGAGATAAATTTGCATAACAAAAGGTTTCACCATAGGACTACTTAAAATAGCTAGGATCTCACAGAGTACTTAAAACATCTAGGAGAATGTGTATTGTATAAATCTATGGTGTCTGTAGTTAAAGAAATGCTGGGCTGAATTCTTTTGTAAAGCAGAAAATCTTCTCTGTGATATGAATGATCACTCCCTAATTTACAAGTTTGTAAGTTTAGATCTTTGTGTATCTGTCTTTTCTCATTTGGCTTCAGTAAAAGAGATCTAGAAAAGGTTATTTACATAAGACTCAGGTTTAACCTTCTTGAGTATGTTTTTCTATATTAACATTAAATTATCAAAACAATTTGTATAGGGATAATAAGATCTCTCAAATATTTAATATGTCCATTTCTATACAATTTCTTATGAGTCTCATTAATAGACATATAGCTAAGATTTTTTTTTTTTTTTGGTGGTACTGGGGATCAAACTCAGGACCCTGCACTTGCTAGGCAGGCGCTTATTCCACTGAGCTATATCCCCAGACCTCTAAGATATTTTCTAAACAAGTGTTTTTATACATTTACTTAAGCACACTTAAAAAAAATCTTGACCAAAAACATAACCGCTGATTCACTGTGTGCAACATTAGCGATCAAATTACTACTCATCAGCATCAAACTGTTACAACATGTCTTAGGCACAGATTACCTTCAGTCTTTAATGGGAGACCAGTACTATAACTACAAAGTGGTAATGTTTTTACTTCCATCTAAATTGAATAATGATGGTCAAAAAGCTCATTTCATCGTCTTCATGATCTGTCTTTAGAATTTATTTTGGTACACCATTAAATATTTCATCAGGGCAATATACATAATGGATATATTGTAATGAAAACAGGAAGTCAGTTTTATACTAATCCCTGTCTGGTTAAATAAAATAGCTCTGGTTCTCAACCTTGGCTTCATATTGCAATCACCAGGGAGACCTTTAAAAAATATTCATGCTTGGCTCTTACTCTAGAGATTTGGATTTAATTGGTATGGGGTGCAGCCTGGTGTTGGAATTCTAATGTGAAGCTGAGTTAAGAACACAGTTAATGTGGTCAAATCTCAATTATTCAAACCCACTTAGTCAGAACTCTCAATTAATTGACGTCTGGAAAAGGGAAGGATATGTTGGGTTGCAGAATTAAATTCTTTTTTTTTTTTTTAAGAGGAAAAAAATCATAAATAATTTGTCAGGCATTTATTCTGAAATCAGTATTTGAGCACGAACTGAGGGGAGATTCCAAACTTCTGTATTTACAATACTGAGCAAAAACAGTGCCACAGGACAATACCTTGAGGTGTTACTATTCCATCTATTCCAAAGAAAAGTTAGTGGTGTTTTACTCTCCTTGCTGTTAGGTGGTTAACTCATACATGGGTATAAAACAAGTATGGTGGACATGTGTGATTGATGGATGTAAAAATATTACAAAGCCATTCCCCTTCCCCAACTATATAAATGTATTTGTGGCCCTGGTTTTTGCTGTCGGGAGTTCTATTCACTCTTAGGTGGAAAAAAATCTGTGGTCATTTCAGACAGAAAACTCAACCTAAATTTAGTAATCAAAATTGATTACCTCATCTAAGAGTGACAAAAATATCTAACCTTGATTTCCAGTGGAGGCCTCTCCCCTTCCTACCCTGGGCCCTCGCACTGGAGGGCTTGAAGGCAGGAGAGGTGCCAGCTGGTAATTTCTTCTTTCCCTTATGTCTGGCACTGAACACATCTCCCTGCAGGGTCCACATTAGTGGCTTTGGCAGCCTGGCGCTCTTTCTTCGTGGTGCAAACTTCCGTACAGCTCTCTCTCCACTCACCTGGGTTACCCTTCCCTCTTGTTCACCTTTGAGACCCTAATTTGTCCTTCAAAACCAGTTCAGACATCACTCTAGCACTGGTTGTCTCCTTATTCAGCTGAAGCTAATGTAATCAGTGTCAGAAATAGTACAGTGAAATTTATTCAACAGTTATGTAAGTGCCTGTCATGTGCTGATAAGAATTAGAGGTTCTTACGTAGCAGATAGCCAAATCCTTCATTGTCCACATGAGGATATTAGTGAGGTCAAAGACTTGCTGAATAGTTTCATGGCTGCTCAGCAGACTGCACAGGACTCCCTGCATGTTATAATTTTAATAGAGTGGGATAGTCCCCTAAATTGAAGATATTGTCAAGTCCATAGATAAAAAGTTTATGCCAAAGAATCATGACCCACCTTATGACCACTAAGTCTGTGGCATGCTACAAAGATGACAGAGACATGCAGTCAGATAGGCTGGGACTGTCTTCTTGCATCAGCCTTGGGCAATTTATTTCACGTGTCTGAGCTGCAGTTTCCCATAAGCAAAGCACAAAAGGAACACTCATCTTGCCTTCCTAAAATTGTATTATCGGAAAGAAATGACGCTGTGGAAGATATACGTTATTGCATTATCTCCGAGGTGTTTTAAAAATGTCAGTTGCTATAATTATTGCTATAGTTGCTCTAGGATATGTATGCTTCGAAGGTTTTATGGACTTGCACAAATATTTTGCAGTCAAGGGATATGTTGTTAACCTTCTGCTCAGCAACAATGAAGAAAAATGTAGTTTTAATGCTAATCCCCCAAAATATTCCTCATTTGAAACTGTGTCCAATGTCATTTATTATAGTTATCCTTATCAAAGTACATTATTTGAATTTTTAAATGATCAGAGTATATATATATATATATATATAGCAATTAGAAGTGATTTTCATATAATAGAGTTCATTAAACATTTTTGTTGTTATGCATATCCTCATACTTTTCTATTCCTTCCACAACTTGTGAAAGCCAAACATAACTTTGCAGATTATGAATTTCATTCTCTATTGTTAGAAATGACAAAGGCCACGAGTAATGAGCATTCAGTCATTGTTTTGCTCATTGCTAACAAGGTTTTGCTTCAGGGGATAGTAGTGTGTGGGAAGCACTGTAACTACTTTAGCTTGAAAGGGTGCTGTGTGTTAAAATGCATGTTTATATTATGCATTTATTCCCACTCAGGTACTTCTGTAAATGTTGCGAGTCATCCTCTCGGCTTTCTTCTGTTTATGGGTCCAGATGTCAGGCAGACAGTGGGGCCAAAGGTTAAAGAGAAAATTTTGTCACTGAGTTGAAAATTATGTCTTCTTCCTTTGAATTATTTCCTTCTTGAATTTCAGAATATCGTCACCTATGAAGATTACTTCAGTAAAAGGAATCCTTGGGTGAGGAAAACAAAGTCATATCTATGCAAAGGGATAACAGAATTTAAGTAACATGGAAATTTTTGCCTATATCCTCTAATTGCTCCATATCTGAAGTAGCTCAGATGTGACAAACTAGTTTCCTTTTCATGGCTGGGGAAGCTTTTATAGATGCTCAACTTCCATAGATTATCAGCTGTTTCATTATGAACTTCAATTGTTTTTCAAAGGATGAACAACTAGAACAGGTACAGCCCAGAGATTGGTATGTACCCTAAGTGATATTTTACCTTTCAGAGGGTTCATGGGTGCCTTCATTGCAACCACATTCATTAACAGAGAAATTTTCATGCAGCAGACAGAAAACAATAATAAAGAAACCAGAGAAAAATCCAAACTGGAAGCTATAGTTGTCATCTGTGCTCAATAAATCCAACCTACTTGTAAATATGCATAATTATTTTTTTAATAAAAAAGAAATACAAGGCTTTGCTAGTTTAACCAACTGTAGGTAATTATATTAAAAATGATGTGGAAGTTGGCTGCTGTGTGCTGATTCCTGCTGCTTCTCTTCTGGGGTGGGATTGTTGGCATTGGAAAAGAAACTCCTCACTTTCCCAGCCAAGTACAGATTGTACAAGACAGAGATCTATTATTAACATGGTAAATATCTAATAAAACCACCTTTTCTTTCTATTTGTTCCCACCTAAGCTACATGCTGTATGTGAACAAGGGCTGGATTGTGCTTCCAGTGAGGAAGGGCTCCTCCAGCCTTTCCATTGTCCAAGAAAAGAAGGAGGTGGCAATCAAGCCCAGGAAGAGGTGAGGGGCGGTGCTACCTGGCAGGTGCACCAGTGACCTCTGTGGGAAGCGGAATTGCTTACACTCTGTAGCTCGCCTCCCCACCCCCTTCACACACAATGTGCATCAAGGTGCTTATCAGGGACGCAGGGCTGGGGGTGGTAAGGCCATCACTGTGTACAGTGGGTGGACTCATAAAACAAAGCATGGAGGAGGTTCTCCCGCAGAAACCTAACAGTGTGCAAGAAGCATATTCTTCCAACATTTGGCAAGAAACCCAGAAGCGTGAGCTGCACTTGATGTTTAACAGAAGTTCTGGGAGATGGCAGCTTGAAACATGATGTAGTTAAGTTAAAAAAAAAAAAAAGATTGACTGCAGGCAGGCTGAGCTCTCTGTGGAAAGAGACCCGGATTCTGACAGACCCAGGTTGAATTGTGGCCCTATCCTGTTCCCAGTCTGTGAACACGTATAAGCTCCTGCTCCTCTCTCTCCTGTTGGAAGATGGGGACCAACACTATGAAAATGCTTTGGGAAGGTAACAACTGACCCTTGTCATCTGTCTGCCTGGTCACCTGGAGCAGCCAGTGAACTGTAATTTATTCCTACTCCCTAAATCTGCTTCCCTTAGGCTCAAAAGGAGGGCTTGTGCGCGGGTCTCACAATGCCTGCCTTGCTCCTGGTTTGTAATGTTGGGAGCGTGGGGTACTCAGCCAGGCACACTCTAAAGAGCACCCCCGCCTCCCCGGGTGGCTGCAGTTTGCGAAGGCCTCCTCTGCTCCTGCACGGGTAGGGGCAGCAAGAGGCAGCGGAGCCTTGTGCTGCCCAGGGAAGCAGGCGCCTCACACTACCAGGGCTGTGAGGATGCTGGGGGCAGTTGTGCCCCCAGGAGCTGCTTCTTAGCTCTCTCTCCGAGTCCTCATAATTGCACACGGGACCCTCGGCCCACTGCTGCCCTCTTCTCCTCTCTCCACTGTGACGACCTCTGCCCGCTCCCTTTCCTCTCCTGAGCAATGGTTTGGTTCTGATGTCAACATCCAATCCAGCTGCAGCTTCCTCCCAACCAAGCAGAGACCTCCTTTCCCTCTGGTACACGGTAACGCTCCCCCAGGAAGATCCCTCTCCCCAGTCTTGGCTTATTGCAAAGGTCCCCATTACAGGTGGCCCTATGCAAACCTTGAACACGGTACTCAGTGTACAGCACTGCAGCTCTTTGCTTCTCCGCATCAGAAGAGCTCTTCAGAGCAAACACTGGAGGCAGACTCCGGGCCTCTCTGGCCCCTAGCACAGTGCTTGACACACAGGGTGTGGATGGTAAATATCTACTGAAGTGAACTGGTCAGACCCCACCACACACTCCTGCTCATTCACAGTTGTACATATGCCAACGAGAGGCACACAGGAATAAAGGTAAGTACCCCCTCTCCAAGTCTCTCCATCTCAACTCACTCTTCTCTCTACCAGAAGGTCCAAGGAGAGAAAAAAATCAGACAATGCTGGAGTAAAATCAGTCACAAGGTGATCTCTCCTTTTTATTTTGCATTTTGGTTTTGATTCTTTAAAGGAATCTAAAGGTTTCACTCTCTCCTTTTTTGGTGTTCTTAACCTAAACTAGCTTAATGATCTGTATATGGATAAAAGAGGAGGGCAATTAAAAGTTTGATGGGGCTATAAGGAAAGTTTGAGAATCATTTTGTACCTTCTAGAAATTTTCTAAGTCAAGCTGATTTGTTTAGAAAATTGTGTTTTCTTCTCAGTTCTAAGTCATTAGCCCAGGAAATCAGAGTTCAAGGATTTTTTTTTATTCAATTGATTATTGATAAATAGTGTTAAATCTTCCCAGAGGGCCCGCTGTTCCCCGAGAGTGGTACCTAGAGCTCGGTGACAGACATCAGCTGGCCAGTCAAAATACACCCAATTTTCTTACCTTTGCTTGTTTTCCCCTACAGAGACTACAAAAAGTTCAGGCATGTTTCCCATCCCTTTGATGTTGGGCAGTGACTGTGTGATGGTTTGACCAAAGAGATGCTGCTGGAAGGTTTCTGGAAGACCTTTTGATTTCTTGGTAAAAGGAAGACATCCCCATCCTTTCTCTTTCCTCCATCTGTGGATGCAGGTGTACGGTGCCTGAAGCCACTTTGTCATCATGAGGTGAGAACATGAAAGCGTGCATGATGCCAAGGAGAGCAGAGAAAAAAGATGGAACTGCCTTGGCCCCAAATGACACTGTTAGCAAGTTCCACTTCCAGGGCACTTGTCAACCAACACAGCTCCTGTCAGTATGGATGGAACCCTTCTTGGTCAGGTTTCAGTTACTTGAAGCTAAGGGCATTTCTAACTGCTTGAAGCCCCCAAACAAGGACATTGCCCTACTAAGGAAACAGCTTGGTTACTTGTGGTGTCACTCCAAAGCTGAAACACAGCTAATCTTTACCAAATTTAATTCTAAACAGTTATTATTATGCCCCTTCAGGCAGACACTTCTGATGCCATTGCTACTACATCAAGAACATTATTATGTAGTTTCCTAAGGTTGCTGTACAATTACAAAACATGGGAGGCTTAGGCTCTTACAGTTCTGGAGGTCAGAAAGTTTGAAAGCAGGTTGGGGGAGGGGAAGCAGAGCTCCCTCTCACGAGGGACTCCAGGGGAGAATCTTCCCTTGCCCTTTCCAGATCCTCATGGCTTCAGGTGCTGTGTGACCACCGCAGCATCAGCTTGGCGTCTGTCCTCTCTTTCCATGTGCATCTCCTCTTTGCCTGTGTCTTCTCTTCTTATGAACACTTACTTAGTTTAGGGCCCACCCAGATAATTCAGGATAGTCTTCTCTTGAATCTTTAATTTAATTAGATTAACAAAGACTCTTTTTCCTAATAAGGTCACATTCACAGGTTCCAGGTGGCATATCTTTTTGGAGCAATTACACAATTATTTTCCTTCCATTCTAGAAAAATCATTCCACTTGTCTTGCTTTTTTCATTGGATTCGATAACTTCAAATTTTTTAAGGCTGTGTGAACAAATGTTTACAGCAATTTGTTTTGTGTTGAATCAGAATTTAAAGTTGTTTTTGGAAATGTATGTTGGATTTCCTATTTTAAAGTAAGAGATTATTTTCATTACATTCTAGTCTTTATTTCTCATTTTAAATATAAAACGGGTACCTTAAGATAGGCAAATAAATCATGGTAGTAAAATATTCATCAGGCTTCATATTATCCAGGCAAAATATTTCTTGTAATTTATTAACCACAATCTTTAACACTGATTGGATTATTAGTATTTTTAGGATATACAATGCTTTCTACCTAGGTTAATGGTTTTAAACTCTAACTTTACATTATATTCACTTGATTGTGTTGTAAAAAATGCAATCCTCAAATCCACTCCAACTAACTGAATGGAACTCTCTTGAGGTCGGCCTGGGCACCCACAGCTTTAACAAGCACTGCAGAGATTTTTAGGCCTAGTGAGCACTAAGAACTGATCTGGGCTCTTATCAATACTTGCTTTTATCAACACCATTCACTTATTCAACTGAGCAAGTATTATGTGCTTCTTTGGTCTGTGTTTTGAGGCAGGGCCTTGCTCTGTGAGTTCAGGGGGGCCTTGAGCTTACTATGCAGCCCAGGCTGGTCTCGAACTCGAGGCAATCTTTTGTCTCAGCCCCTGGAGTGTTAGGATGACAGGCATGTGCCACCACACTTGGCTCTTACTATCCACTTTTTAATATGTAAGTCTTTGTGGAAAATGCAAGGACAGTTAGGACATGAAAGTTTACACCCGTGTGTACTGTTGGCATGTAAATATTTAATGCAATGTACTATTCAGATTCCAAAGTGGGGAAGCCTAATCCTTATAAAAATTTTCTCTTCTGGTTACTCTGATAACTTCAAATCAATTAAAAAAGTAGTTTACATCATCATTGCTTTAACTCCCCTCTGTGCATGTAAGCTCGTATGTACATACACACCCATGTGTGCACACATACACACAAACACATACTCTGATGGTAATAAGCAGAGGGGAAAAAAGACTCCTGTGGTTGACTATCATTGCTAATTACCTTTACAAAGTCAGGAGCTATTTGATGTTCCTTGGATCCTTCTTCCTCAGAGTAGAAATCAATGTACGCTTAAGAAAAAGTCATTCTCGCCATGAGCCCTGTTAGTAGGGGAAGCTTGAGCAGCCAGTTTGCCTAAGCCCTAAAGAAGTACCATGTTTTGGACAGGTGCCTGCCCAGTTCCGGGGGGCGGGGAAAGCCTTGGGGTGCTGCGTCTGCATGCGCAAGTGTGAAAGGGAAGGACAATGGGTTAGCAGCTGCTTTGTTACACTGCCCCACCCCAGAACACATGGGTGCATGCACACACACACACACACACACACACACACACACACACAGATGTACACTGCTGCTGCTGCTGCTGCTGCTGGTACAGATAGCAACAGGTCACCTGGAGCTCTGTGCCGCAGAAGGCAGGAACAGGAAGAGATGAGAGCTGAGTTCATCAGGAAGGTCCTACATGTGACACAGGGTCAGGGAAAACAGCACAGTAGAGCCACAGTCTACAGCTTTTAGGAAAAGAGCACAGAACACTTCAGACTGAGAAGTCACAGGATCATAGAAATGTGAAGTCTTGTGAGGAAGGGAAGGTAGGAGGCCAAAAAGTAAACAAGTGAACAACCCCTCCCCCAGAAAACCTACTGATGAGACAGCAGTCCCGTTGAGTGTGCTCATTTGTGCCCTGGCCCTCTTCTGGGTGTTCCAGGTAGAAAGGATGCAGAAGCGAGGGGCTGCGCGCATTAACAACTAGATGGATTAGTGAGAGATTTGGGGCTATGAAAACAAAGATACACACAGCAAACACACACCCATCCAGGGTGATGTGACCGAGGGTGGGAGGCGCTATTTTTATTTGGGGAGGGGTGACGAGGCTTTGACCTGAGGGGGTGACGTGTAAGCTGAGACCATGTGGAAGGAGAAAGGTGCAGATGAACATAAAGTCCCAACAGTGACCCTCAAGGCCCCGAGGAGGGAGCGTGTTTGAGGTCTGCAAAGAATCAGATGCTACCCAGCCTAGAAGGAGAGCAGGGACAGGCCAGGAAGGAGCGGAGAAAGTGAGCAAGGTTGACGATAAGCAAGTGCCCATGGCTGCGGGTCTGGAAGCGTCAGGTTGCAAGTCTTTCTGTTTTGGTAGGGCAGAGACTGTGGTTAGGCTGGGTAAGCCACGTAGGGCTCATCTGGACATAGCCAGCCTGTCGATGCTGACAGCAGCTCTCCTGTCCTCCCAGCTGCAATAACGTCCCATCTGATCTTTGCTGTGAGTATTCCAAGCACACAGGCTTGCACCTCCATTCCCCAAGGGTGGCTTGGACGGTTTTGCTATGTGTACAGTGATTTTAAAGTGAGGGGCTGCAGCAGCAAAAGTTGGTGGAGGCAACGCCTGACAACTACCAAGATGGAGAAAGTCAGGTTTCTGGCGTGACTTCATTTATATTGCTGTAGACAGACAGATGGGAGGTCTCCCTTCATGTAAGGACACAGCATCATCTTAAATCAATGGAGCTAAAAATAGAACGGGAGGTTTTTTTCCCCTAGGCAGAAAAAAGAATTAACTCAAGACCTAAGGTCTCCTGTGTTCATTTGTGCACTTGCACAGCATCCCTGCTTTTCTTTATCTCATTGATTCTGAAACGTTTTCCCTCATTTCCTCCTGACTAAAATGGTAATGCATCTTACAGTCACCAGTGCTTGTAAGTGCTGTGACGTGGTGCACAGCCTACACACATACTCGGTGCTACAGTGTGCATGCTGAGTACAATTTAAACTGAAGTCATTACATTAGCATTGATTGTATTACATGGTCACTATTATATGATCATATTACATGATCATATTTAGTGTGGAATGAGCTCAGTAATTAGAAAGGTATAAATAGGATAGGGAGAAGGCAGTTTTATGTTTGTGAAGCAAATATTTTCATTGGAGGAAAGACCATACATACTACAAAGAAACTGCAATTTTTAAATATATCTCTATCTATATATCTATATATATATCTGCAGTGATCATGTGCATAATGGAACTGAATGAAGATATTCACAAATATTGAAACCACATTATACTCTGGTACTACAATACATGAAAACAATGACACAGTACATGCCAAGGACTCAACAAAGGCAACAAGCATGAACAAAGTGCTCTAAATGGAGAATGGCAAAGCTGTGGAAGACTGTTGTGATGGGTTTGCCTGTTGGACAGAATCACCACCAGGCACTGGGTTGTTGTTATGGTTGATACATTGTGTCAACTTGGGGAATCTAAAGGTTTGGCTGAGTGACTCAGCAGGAAGCCAGGGTGCTTACTTTGTATACAGCCTGAGCCTGTGGAAGAGCAGGGCATGGAGATTGTGTGAGAGGTACACGCCCGCTGGGTGGGCATAGCCTGTTTACAATGTAAGGGAAGGAAAGAAGCTGCTTGCCATTCCTCCCCTTTTGCTGGTTGGTTTTGCTGTGCTCTCCTGCCTTGAACGTTTGCCCTCTGCCATGTGCCACTCTGCCTCTGAGCCAGCCAAGTATGGACTGAGACCTCCACAAACTGTAAGCTAAATAAACCTTTCCTTCCTTCATTTTGGGCGTTGGATATTTTGTCTCAGCAATGAGAAAAAAGTAACCAAGACAGTTGTAATCCCATATGCAGCAGTTGTTTTCCCTTTTTAGGGATATATAAAATAACCGTGCACCTTCCAATAGATAGAACTTCAAATTCCATGAGGTAGAACAGTACAGAGTGGATGTTTCTGTCTTTAGGTGACCAGGGTTGTGCAAATACCAAACCCTGATAATCTAGGTGTCACTTCACCGGATCCCAGTAGGTGCCCCAAAGACAAGCTGGGGGCATCGGCTCACCCCACAGTCTTTAGGTTCGCTGACTTATATCGCAGGAAAGAACTGCAATGAGTGAGAGGTAGAGAAAGACTTACTAGACAGAAGCATACACTCAGAGGGAAGTGTGGATGCTCAGAGAGTGAAGCTCATTATGGTCTGGGCTCCGGAGTTTTTCTGTGGCCTTAGGGGTGTCCTCAGGACAGGGGAGCTAGGATGTGCGCTTCTGTGTGCCAGTTTACCTATCTGGTGGGCTACCAAGAATGAGAACATTTGCATGTGTTTACAGTTTAGAGATGTCACCACTAGTCATGCTGTTTCCTTGGGGATAGAAGTCTATAGGATTTGTGAATCTGTAGTACTGGATGAAAAGTGCAAGTTCCATTTATAGATGGAAAGTATAGGCTCAATTTATAGGCTTATTGTATCTCCAAGACCCTTAGAATATCTTCCTTCCTTCCTTCCTTCCTTCCTTCCTTCCTTCCTTCCTTCCTTCCTTCCTTCCCTTGCTTTTGAGTTGCTTGGAAGGAAAAAAGGCATCGTAACCTTAGATAACTTCATGTCCTGAAGCTGCAGGAAAATTATGATTTTCCTTGTCTCTTTTCTATCTTTCTTCTATCCCATTTCATCATTACATTCCCGGCTTCTCTGCCATCCACTCGCACATTACAAAAGACCTGTCTACTAGGAAATGCATGGTCATCACAGTGTTTCAAGCCTGCAGTCCACTGAACCAAGCCTTCTCAAGAATACATGATACCTTGGTTAGTGAACCAAACTTAGTTAAAAATATCTAAATACTTACATTACTGTGGGAGCCCAGGCAGATGGTTGTGAAATAAATAGTTTTAAATGAAAAAAGAAAGCTTTGCTTAGGCAATTATTTTAAATTCAATTTAAGGAGTTCACTGTGTTTTAAAGTCTGATTTTGAAAATCAGGACTAAAAGTCCACAAGGTTTTTTTCCATTAAGGTATTCTCAGATCCGTGTGAAAAAGCAGATTTGGAGGGAAGTCAGCTGGAATGGATGAAATGATTCACACTCCCGCTGCAGGCAAGTTATCAGTCACTATGTGTGAGACCTGCACCTTCTTTTTAAGGGTCCACAGCCTTCCTTCGGTGTCTGTTCAAGGATACTGTCTTAAAGATGTGTCCAATGTCTTGACAAACATCACCACATCAATAGCTCTAGGTGTGAGGGCTGGAAAAAGGGCACCTTCATGCCCCCAACCCCCGGCCAACTGTTTCTGTAATAGCTGGGTATAAGGACAAAAGGCTTCTGTACCTCTCATAGGGTGCAGCGTGTGGGAGTAGTTTTTGGTCACACGTCGGTTTTTCCCAGCTATGGATCATAATGATTGTCAGCAGCATCATTTCCTTTCAAATGCAAGGAAGAGCTGAAACACTCCTCGGGAGAATTGCGTCTGGACATTTTTATATGCTGCTAAGGTAGCTCAACCTACTGTGTCCTGGTGGAAGTCTTGATTCCCATCCCCCCAGCGCTGCCCTAAGTGTCCTTCCTCATCTCAAGAAATAGCTCAGACCACAAACCAGCTTATCCTTAACCCCTCTCATTCCTCTTGCAGTCAATATCTAACTTAGTAGTTCTGTCTTCAGTGTAAATATGAAACCAGATATCTCATCTTTCACCCCAAACACTTTAGCATGGGTAGCGCAGGTTCTTGTCCTGACAACTGGGACAGAGTCTTAGTTAGGTTCTCACCTCCTCCCCAAACCCAGAGTGTCTACTTTCCAAAACAGCCAAGGCCAGCCTGTAACACACACCAAACCACACCTCTCTCCTGTTCACTCCCCCTCTCTCATGCTCAGACTTAATACAACCCAACCCTCAGTGGTTCACAGTCCCCAGTTCGGAGTTACCTCTGTGATGTCGTTTCCTGCCACCAGTCTTGGTCATCAGTAAGAGTCACGCCTTCCTTGCTGTCCCTCTCATGGTCCCTTCAGGAATGGTGCCCTGCTGTTCCCTCAGCCCTCGATGCTGTCCTTGGCATGGCTCATTCCCACAGTTAGCTCAGAAATTTGCCTCAAGGAATCATTTCTGCTCATCTTCTTCATATTCTTTTACCCTCTTTCTGTGTCCTCACAGTACGTAAGTACCAGTATCTAACAAATCACAGACTTTCCACTATCTGTTTATTGTCTGCCTCGATCTCTAGAATGTCGCTCCATCTGGGCAGGGGCTTTGCTTGTTTTCTTTGGTTCCCTATGGCATTGCTAGAGCCTAGAATCGTGCCGGGGGTACAAGGTGTTCATACAGCACTTCCACTCAGAGTCCAAACTGCTGGTTCTACTGTATTCCTCCTATGCACGGTCACACACTTGCCAGGTACCTGAAGGACCTCCCAAACATTGGCACTGTGTGGTCTGCCTTTCGGTGTAGCTATTTTACCTGGCGTGCCATTGTCCCCCAGGGCTGAGGCATCCACAGATGGTAACATGAAGGGATGCAGGTCGCGGTCCTAGGCCCTTTACTGTCCAGCACAGGAGGTTGGACCCCAATGACCCTGCAACCTGCGGGTCCTTTTGTCTTTCCTTCCCGCTGTCCCCCGGCAGCAATTCAGTCAGGGAACACTTTTCAGCAGCCGCTTTGTGAAGGACCCTGGGGACAGATGTGGGCGCTTGATGCTGGGCAGAGTTGGGGGTGAACCTGAACATACAAAGGGCCTGTTTCAGAAGGTGTCTCGCCCCAGAGGAAGTAAGGAGCCAGAACCTTAAGTTGGCTCGTCTCTGAGGCAGGCCTCTCCACTCGGCCACGGGCAGCCCCCCCTGGCTGCTTCTCCCGCTGGGGCGTCTCTGCTTTCTAAATGCATCCAGTTCTCTGCACCGAAAGCTCCCAGTCCTGCCTTTCGGAGGTGGAACATCACAGGGCCCCCTGGGAGAGGGCCGATCGCCTCAGTTCCCTCAGGCGTGTTTTGTTATCACTCGCTCTCCTTGGCAGGGCACGGTCCCCGGGGGAGATGTGTGGGGGTGAACCGTTATTTTATTTTCGGGGACCAAGTGGGGAGGGATATGACCTGGGTGGGGCCTGCGGATTCACTTGCCCCCCCCAACTCTGCTTCTCCAGACTTCCAAGGACCAAAGCGCAAAGCAGGTCAGGGCGTGGTGTTTCTCTTTAGTGCCATTTCTTTCTTTCTTTTCTTGTGGTACCAGGGATTGAACTCGGAGTGCTCACGGTGATCTACAACACCAGCTTTTCTTTGTTGTTATTTTGAGATGGGGTTTTACTTAGTCACTTGGTTACCTAGACTAGGCTGGACTTCCAGTCCTTCTGCCTCAATTTCCCAGAATCCTGGGTTTATAAGCGTGTGCCACTATGCCCAGCCTCTGTAGCATAATTTCTGAAGGAGGTCAGTACTTCATTGTTGGCATTTGGGAGATGGTGAAAGAGGTGTCTTCTGTTTTCCCTCTGCCTTGCTCTCTCTCTGTTTGTACAAATGGTACACTTGTGTACACACGTGTGTGTGTGTGTGTGTGTGTGTGTGTGTATGAACAATGGCCACGGGGTGGTGACACAGGGCTGTTTACAGCAGTGTGCAGCAGAGATTGTACCTGGGAGCCTCCTAAAAACCATGAGGTATTCGGTGGTTACCACGAATACGACATGGAGCCATCCTAACTCGCACTGTTGAAATATTTCCTTGTAAAGCTGAGGAAGTGAGAGAAAAATTGCGAGTATTCACTGCACTGTTAGATGTATCCTGGTTTTAAAACCAGTCTGTGCAACTCCTTTCTTGCACAAGATATTTATACATATGAACTATCGTGTGGACTAGGAGCCGCAGACCTGGCCCTGGCAGCCAGCTACTTGCAGTGCCAAGCTTTGCCTAAGTGTTGTCATTGAAGACCACAGCATAAAATATTGAGCAAGACTGACATTTAGTAAAGGGGAAGATGCCAGAGGAGGCACTGGCATGATCAATTCTGTTATGAATACTCCTTGTGCCTGTCTGGAAGATTCAATCAACCTGAGGGACCAAATTCCATTAAAAACATATTTGTTGCGCATCCATTTTGAGCAAGGTCAATGTACAACAAATATTTGTGCAAGGCATGAAAATGATTCCTCATTAGACAAACACTTTAGAGCTTAATTTTCTAAAATAATTTGATGGTCTCTGAATTCAATAAACAATCTTCTAGCTTTTTATAGATCTGAAAACTCCATTATTATACAGTGTGTTTATCATTTTGAGATACTTTTATCTAGTTACTGCACATTGGTTGAGGTTCCTGACTCAAAATTTTCCATAAATTTATGCCCCCTTTACAGTGCCCTATTCAGGTCTTTTTTGGTGTGTGGGTCTTCATTAATCATCTTAGATTTTCTGGATTATTTTGATTTCACAAATCCTGAGTAGAGACTTACACACAGTGATAAGACTATCAACAATTCTCAAATCCTTTCTCTTTTTTCCCCAAGTCAAACCTTTTGTGGTGGATTTGATGGCCCTAGGGGCCCTTTTCATCCTTCCCTGTGTGCAACCCCTCCACTGTGTGAACCTGCAGCTTCTCCCGTGAAGAGGTGAATTATCCCAAGTTGATTCCCAGTTGCCATGTAGCTGCCTTTGGCTAATTGTTAGTGGGTACAGTGCCAGTAGAGGTTGGAAGAGCACTTACGCAGTCTCTCTTTCTCCCTCTCTCTCTCTCCCTGTTCTGCAGACAGGCCGGAGGCAGCATGCTAGGGAACTGGCACAGGGAATTCCAGTTGTCTCACCTGGGACCATCAGAGATCTGTCAAGTTGCACATCCCAACCTACCAGAACCAACTTCCAAATGTGAGGCAGCCAGCGGAACTCAGAAGATATTTCCAGCCAAGCCCAGCTAAAAGTTACTCACAATCAAATGAGCTAAATAAATACTTCTTGTGTTAAGCCGCTGTGTTTTCCAAGCTTGTCACGTCACCGTGCCGTGGCAATGGAGAACTACTAAAGCTTCCTGTACATCCTAGGCTGCTTGGAAGCTGCCCTCTCACTCACCCTCCTTTAAACAAAAACTGAGCGCTTTCTATTTGTAAGGCCTGTGCAAAATGCTTTGCCAGATTATTTCATGCAGTACTGACAGCAGTACAACCGGAAGGTAGATAAGGTGATTATCTAAACTTCAGAAGCAAGCACACGGGGGTGTGGAGAAGGGGAAGCGGCTGCCTGCCGCGGGCTCCTGGTCACATGCAGTGCAGTGAGGACGCACGCGTCAGCAGACTACTACTCAGACCGTGCTTTCACCCGCTGCTGCGGGCTGTCCGCTCTGCCAGGCCCTCCACCCCGCCTGTTCTGCCGCCGGCCTCCCTACCAGGGAAAGTCTCTGCTCAGCCTTAATATTTACATTCTCACAGATTGTGTAGCTGCTTGGTTTCTTCATTGGTTGGGAAGTTCTTTTGATGGTACCACAATATGATAATGAAAACAAAAATCAAAGTTCTTATTTACATTTGGAGACATTTTTTCCATAAAAGAACCCATGGAAAGGTAATAAATATACACCTAGAGAACATATGCACATTTAAAAGGGCACTGCTGTTCAAATTAACTGGTGAAATGCACAGCAGAGGGTTTCTTCACTTTGTTAAACAATTTGAGTTATGGTGTTTGGGTTCAGTGTTTGACTGAATGTCTAAAAAAAACTATTCAGAATCATATTTATAACGTTGATTCCAGAGGCACGGATTACCGTAAAACTGGCATTGAATAATCTCAGCTTGGCAGTTTTTGCATTTAAGAAATTTGTGAGTTAGTAATTTGACATATACTTTAGGTATGTTGCCACCAGGTGGCGGTAGGGCGCCAGACATAAAACCTGTACACTAAATTTGGGAGCTTTCTGAGGTTCGCGGTAATAGCGGTTTTCTTGAGTTCAAAGAGTTTGAGACCACAGGTTTGCAATTTAACATAATACATCTCTACTAAAATAGCTCAAACTCTAAGCAACCCTTAAACATCTCTGAAACAGATGTAAATTCTAAGCTACAGAATCACCTCATTATTTCTCTTCCTTATTTCCACAATGGCTTGTACAAATCTTAGACTCCTACCTTAATGATAGTGTTATCCTTCATGATTTCCCTCGAATCTTTATTTATTACTGCTCTGCCAGGTAGCTTCGTGTTAAATTTTCAATTTTTAATAGTTTTCTCCAAGGTAAAAGACCTCTCTAGTTTCCCTTTCATCTAAGGCAGTAGAAGCTTATCTTTCCAGCATGATCTTCACTCTCTTAAATATGTTCCACCAGACTAGCATGAACAGGGTTTAACTGCATTTTATGGACATGTTTAAATTTATGGAGGACTTTTTCCTTTTCATTTTCTACACTACAGAACAACCCATGAGACTATTCCCCCCTCAAATCTCCTGGAAGTGCAGCAGCAGTTTGTTGCCATCGAGCAGCAGTGCAGCTGAGTTCCTTCAGCAACAGGCTCTGTCCTATGTATCTTGAGAAAATCTTTGAAAAAATCTTCATGTCAATTTAGAAATCCAACCAAACTACAGAAAAATGTAATGGATTGCACTGTAATGGATGATGTTATATAATTAGAGATACACTTGCCATGAAGCAGCAGCAGCAGCAGACTGCTTCAGAAAGCCGTCAGAAGATTCCGTACTTCACACACAAGAAACATAAATTACTTCAGGGTCAGGCTTCCTACATCTGTGGTAAGTGGAGAAGGATGACATCTCTCACCTAACTCATTACTCCTCTGCTCTGCCACAGGGGCCTCTGCCTCAGGAACAAAAAGGTCTGGGTGGCTCAAGGTCAGTGCTGAGGGACAAAGGTCAAGGGTCAATGCTTATGTAGTTTGGGGTAAAAAGACACTAGCCATTCTGTACCTGAGCACGGTCAGGGGACCAAGGGGTGTGGAGGTGCCCAGTTCCTGTTGAATGCTGCTAAGACAAAGCTCAGAGTCCTCTCACTCTCCCCCACTCCAGGAATTGAAAGATTTCAGGAAGGACAAAGCCATGAGGATCGGCACAAGACTGGCAGGTAAAGATGGTACGTGGTGGACAGTCTGGGAGGCCCAGAGAATTGGGAATGAGGGAAGACAGGAGCTGAGTGGTGATGCCTTGAGACCGGAGTGTGCACCGTGAGCAGGATGACCCGTGCTCTCGCGGGTGCGTTCTAGGTGGCAGAAGCAGTGGCAGCTCAGCTGTGAGAGTGTGCCGAGGCCCGGCTCCCAGCCCCCTCTGGGAGAGGGGTCCAGAGAAGCGAGGAGAGGCAGAGGAAGAGTAAACCGGGGAGAGAAAGAAGGGGGAACAACACGCTGTCTTCTGATTTTGAGTCACACAGGAAACCTAGGAAGCCAGCAGGGCAGATACCGTCGTCTCTATTTGTATACAAGAAATGGAGTCCCAGAGAGGCTGCGTTGCTTTTTTTAGGGTCACGTACTGAGGGGTAGATAGACGATTCAAAGTAAAGTGACCTGATTCCAAGATAAAGATGAAAGCAGAGAGGGCGCATTTGAAACCCTGACACACACTGCACGTCTTGCCCTTTACTTTATAAACAGTAAGTGAAAATTTCATGTAGCAGCAGCTTAGCCTTTGAAGGGTCGCACGGAAGCAGTTTTTGCCCCTGTTGAGAAGCTTTTGAAATGTATTGTACTTGCCCTCGCCTCCTTTTAATGGTGTCTGAGATTTACCCTCTTCTTGATGCGTAAGTCATAATTACAAAAATGGACTCTGTAGTTATGGACTTAGAAATCAGGGATGTCCGCAGGTTTTTTGCAGGGGAGCAGGACTTGTGTTTCTCTGCCCTGCCAAACACATTCACAGCTGGAGGCGGCTGCAGAGCAGGATTGCTGACTCAGCTCCTCCTCGAGTGTGTCGGCTTCGGGCCGGCCTCCGCTCACGATCCTGTCATCCCCCTGATGAGGATCCCTGTCACAGCTCCCTGCTGATGACGGCAGCAGTTTCTAGCCCAGGCTGCATATGGAAATCACTTCGGGAGCTTTTAGAAACTCTGGATGCCCAGGTGCCACCAGCTAAGACCTTGACTCTGATGCTCAGGTGTGGGGCCCATCTGCAAGGGTTAAGGTGAGTAGCACGGACTCCATCTTTTGGCTAAGTTGGAGTGCCAGGGTCACACTCACTCTCCTGCCTGAATAAATGAGCAATCTGGGCCAAACACACACAACTGGTTTTTAAGACTTTGGATGCAAGCCCACAAAGGACAGTGATTGCGTGAGACGAGAGGCAAGATGAAGCCCACATGCATCAGGCACCGCCTTGAGAGAATTTCCAGGGCTCGTGAGGGGAGCACAGACCCAGAGGGTGCAGGGAACACTTGTTGAATGGCGAAGGTACAGCTGAGAGTCTGCAGCAGCTAGAGTTAGCTGGGCAGCATACTGCAGGGGAGGGAGAATGTGCGTGCAGACAGAAGCCAGAGAAAACAAACACCTGAGAAGATTAGTGGGCCTAGTTCTTAGAGCTCAAACAGGGGTGATCAGAGCTCAGAACACCCCCGTCTAACTTCCCAAGGCCTGGATCAAGGACTCTGAGCCTCCAGCCTCAGGACTGGGAAGGATGAGTGATAGACTAAACAGCGCTTCAGTGTTACCTAACAAACCTTAAAAAAAGATATGAAGGATCAAAGTATTTCCAAGAACTTCCTTGAGTTCCAGAATGTCTCTCAAGCATATATATAGAGACGCAAAAGTATCCAGCATCCAGCAAGGTAAAGTTCATATCTGGCATACAGTAAAAAATGAAGAGGCGTGCGAAGGACAGGGAGGAGAAGGCAAGCGACAGCCAGCCCCAAGGCAGCACAGGTGCTAGAGTCAGAAGACAGGCCCAAGGCAGTTACTACGTCTGTGTCCCACATGTTCAGCAAGTCCAGAGGGAAGACTGAATATCTTCACAGAGATGCGAGAGGTGTGAAAAACACTCAGATGCAACTCTGCAGACAAGACCTGCAAGGTGCAGTAAAACGTGGCGGCACTAATGACAGGTTAGCTAGTGTTATAAGAATAAAAGGTTAGTAAACTGGGTGTGGTGGCACATGCCTGTAATCCCAGCTCTTGGGAGGCTGAGGCGGGAGGACCGTGTGAGTTGGAGACCAGCCTGGGCTATAAAATGAGATCAATGCCAACCTGAACTGCATGGGGAGACCCTGTCTCAAAGAGACAAAACATTATTAAAAAAATTAAAGATTAGTAAACTTGAAGTCACGGTCATAGAAACTATCTGAATGACACAGAGATTTTTGAAAAAAGACTTAAGAAATTTAGAGCATTGGTGAGTGATGTCCAGCTTTAAATATATATAACTGGAGTCTCCAAAGGACAGCAGGGAGAGGTGGGGAGAGAAAACAATACTTCAAGAAATGGTAAACAATAAATTTCTGAAGTTCATGAAAACTGTAACTCTCTTGTCTATGCAGCTCCAATGACTTCACACACAAGAAACATTAATTACTTCACTGTAGATCGAATTGCTTAAAACCAGAAAAAGAGAACACTCTTCAACACAGCCAGAGACTAAAAGACATATGATGTACAGAGGAACAACAGCAAATGGCAGATCACTTGTCAGAAACAACACACAAAAAAGCACCAAGTATCATCTTTAAAGTAGTTACCCGAGGACTCTATATTCAGCAAAAATAGCTTTCAAATGTGACAGCAAAATAGTCCCCTTCGCCGGTATGATAGCTGAGAGAAGTAATCATTAGCGGCCTTCCACTATTACAAAGGTTAAACGAAGTTCTTCGGATAGAAGAAAACGGTACCAGGTAGGAATCGGAATCCACACCAAGGAACAACAATGTCAACCTCAAGGAGGTTTCCTGTTCTGCTGTTACTCTAAAAGTTTAAGTAACTTTTGAATAAATGGACTCATTTTTTCATTAAGCACTGGGCTGGTCCTGGTGCAGAGCACTTTGTAGCCCTTGGGGGTGGAAGGAGGGGCTGAAACACTGAGCTTTTCCTAGACCTGGTTCACCATCCGCCCCAACGTGAACTAGGAGAGAGGTGGAGGTTGCTTTAGCAGAACAAATTTGGAATATTTTTATTTGAACCGGGAGGAGGCGGAACGAAATTTTAGCAGAGGAAAAAATAACCTGCTCCTAAAATGAAAATCTAAAATGAAAAAAAATGTTTACGGTAGAACCTTCTGGATAATCAGAACCTGATTTTTTTCACACAGAGAAGGGTAAATGCCTGTAATGAGAGGTCTCAGTTCTTCATGAAGTGCATTCATTGCCGAGTACTGAAGACTGTCTCTTCAGATAAAACTGCACTGTTTACTTTTTTCATCATGTGCATGTTTTATTAACTCTGATATGAACACTTTTGCAATATATATTTCATAATATTGACTCCAAGATACTGCAAGAATATAAATTCATTTCAGTGCAAAAGAAAAGCTATCTGGCTTCCCTGAAGTTTTAGTGGTTAAGTACAACTTGCTGTAGAACAGTTCTGCCTCAGTTTGCTTTTATTCTATCAGTGCAGTAAGTGCACACATAGAGCAGACATGCCAAAGACAGTGGACATGATAAAGCCAAACAGGCCAGTCACAATCTCCGGGCCATATATGAAAGAGCTAAGAGTCACTGAAAAGTGAAGAAGGCTACAGGTCCTTATTTGGAAGAAGATGGTTCAGTGAGGGCACTTTATCCAAAACTTGGGTGAAGTGAGAGAAGTGTCCACAGAATCCCTGGAAGAGCCTGAATGTAGATACTGAAGATGAGGGTGGTGGACTCCCAGAGCTTTGCCTGGTTCATGCCTGAAAAAGTCTACAGCTGAGAGTTGTGTCCAGCTGTCCTGAAGACCCATGAGGAGCCAGCTCCAATGTATATGGGTGTAAACAAAATGCTTAAATCCACAGATAATTTATAAAGTTTGCTCAATACTCGAACACTCTCATGTAGTCATTTAGTTAAAGCTTTCTGCTTTGATTAAAGTGGTTACTATTTCAAGTGTTGACTGATGTAGCCTCCCTGATGTGAAAATATGAATATTTTCTCATTTATTAATGTCCTGTAGTGAAGGCATAACCTTTTACTTAAAATAATTGGTTTGGAAATGGAATTAGAACATTCATCCTCCTTGTTCCTTCCCTGCAATTTGTGAATTTGCTAATTTTCTTCATCGTGAGCGTAAGTTAGCATTTGCTTTTATTTAATATACACACATACATTTATAAACAATGTATAAAGGAGATTTAGAGAGGACATTTACTTGCAGTCATAGCAATGAGGGGAGGATAGATAAGATGTGAATTTATACTGTGGATCATAAAATAAAAACATCAAAGCAAGTAATGAGTCTGAATCTGATACTCATAGGATGATGTCTCTGCAGCATTCAAAGCAAATACAGTCATATTATCAAAGAATTAACAGAAATTATCAAGTTTCTTTGGAATTTCTTAGTACTTCTCCAAGTGGTTAGAGTATCACAGAATTTTCCTGGAAAAGCAGAAATTAAATTGATAATCATTGAAAAGAAGAGAAGATAAAGTTGACAGCCATAAGTGAATACATGTATAGTTTTAGTAGCTATTAGGCAAGAAGCAAATGATCTAATCAATTTACTGTTGCAAAAAGAATTTCAAATTATTTCCATGGGACATGAGGAATAATTTTCATAGAACACATGTGGATATTGCTACCTTAGCTATTTTATTTGTTTCAACCCAAAGGTATTTAAAAAAGACAATCAACCACTGTAGATTTTTAGAGCTATTGTATACTTAGGAATAAGGATCTAAGAATGTACTAAAACTTGAATTGTGTGGTGTTTACTCCATGGGTAGTTTCATTATTATCAATATTGTGGGATATAATGAGCCTGGGCTAGAATGCTTTCCTTGGTAAATAACAGTAAATCCAATGGGAAGAAATTAATCATTTGTTCTGCACTGAGATTCACAAGTTAATAAATTGGACAGTGTTCAAATTTATTTGGTCTGACTCGTCTCCTCAGTAGATACATGGTTGTAAAAGAAATTGACATTGTTTTTCATAGTTTTAATATATTTTTTGTCTAGAAAATGGCTAACAAGTTGTTTGCATGGGCCTTAGAGTGCTATTTTTAATTTTATAATTAACCCAGCCACATTTCATACATTTTCTCATGGAGAAAATATGTCACCCTTCTATCTGAAACTTCCCTCATGAAGGACTCTTCTGGTGGTTAATAGCAGTAAAAACTGTTGTGAAAATTTACTAATACCACATGTCAGACCTGGTAACCTGTGAGTTGTAAAAATCTGAATGTATTTATCCACTGTTATGTAGTCATTAGTCCTCTTAAGAAGCCTTTGGAAGGACGGTAATTCAAACTACAAGTTTGTCTAGCTAGAGAGGGAACTAGTGTGACAATCTCTTCCAATGTATTCCTCTACTAACATTAATCTATCAATATGACAGTAAGAGTATGCTGTCATTAATGATGGTGGTAGGCACAGAGTTACTGTTGAAACATCCCCTTCTGAATATGAAGCAGATGAAAGAACAAAGGGAACAATTCTCGGCCCTTGTTTCAAGCTCTGACTTGAGGTGCACTAGGCCTGTAAGTTGGCAATACTTCACACCTTGAAAGTTTTTTTGTGCACAATTTCCCTGTGCTGACAAAGCTGATGGTAAGAGCTTCACTTCTCTCTCTGATGCCAACATTTTGGGTCGCTCTGTCACACAAACCTTGATTTTCAAAGGCAATATTGTACTTCTTTGAGATCATTTTTAAAAGATGACAATTTCAAATATGCATATACACACACACATGTGCTTTTCAAGCCAGAAATTTGTATAGTCTCCATCTCCTCTTTGAAATATTTTGAGTAAACTTCATTATACTCACGACAGTATAGTGACACATGTCTAATATCAAGCATAACATCATGTGACTCTGGATGCTTCGCCAATAGTAATAATGGAGCTAAAGTTATTTATGATTTATAATCATACTCTCAGCCTCCTCAGTCTGCATTCTTTCCCTCTACCAGCGGATCTCTGTATCAAGGACATCCTGTGGTTGACCCTCTCTCTCGACTTTACAGAGAATTCGTTGTGAGCATAGTTAGCATTTGCTTTTATTTAATATACACACATACATTTATAAACAATGTATAAAGGAGATATAGGACATTTACTTGCAGTCATAGCAATGAGGGGAGGATAGATAAGGTGTGAATTCATAATGTGGATCATAAGATAAAAACATCAAAGCAAGTGATGAGTCTGAATCTGATACTCAGGATGATATCTCTGTAGTGTTTAAAGCAAATACAGTCGTATTATCAAAGAGTTAATGGAAATTATCAAGTTTCTTTGGAATTTCTTAGTACTTCTCCAAGTGCTTAGACTACCACAGAATTTCCCTGGGAAGGAGAAGCAGGTAGTGGAGCAACTTGGCTCCCTTGAAACCTGCTATTTTGCAGTGATTCAAGATGTAAAACTTCTGTAAAAGGCTTCACTTTAAATCAGGGTGACCACACATTGTCTGTGGACTAGAAAACAATGAATTATAGGTGGTGATGCTGGCTACTTGGGTCTGTATACACATCTCAGCATTTCCCTGTACTAAGGAACGTCTGAAGCATTAATAGTGGCCACCGTGCTGAGCACCTCTTGTAAAGGCCAAACTTGAGTTGTATTAATTTCATGATGTCTCGATAAGTTTAGTATTAAAATATTTATACAAGTTTTTCTTTTCCTGATGTGTGCTTCTTTTTTGGCAGAGTCTATATGATATAAGGGACTACTTCATGCTGGGTACTTTCATTAGTTGAGATAAACAAGTCTTCAATTTGTCATTCTCTGTTATTTCAGATAAATGAAAGCCTTGAATTTCAGATTAGTCAAAAGCTTTGTAAGCCAAAAAGCACATACATTGCTTGTTTCTTATTTCAAAATCTGATGACCCCAAATCATCATATAAAATACCTGACTCTAGTAGGTGTAAAAGTTAGGTTTTTAAATTCTCAACTCTAAAGGTTGAAATTAGTTTTTGTCCACAAAAATACACTTACTGTGTAAAATGACTTCTAAAGCTTCACTATGAATAGTGTCAAGGTGGCTATATAGAAGTCATAAGGAATTTAAACTCAGTTTACTTTAAGGAAAATCTACTGGGTTGGTGGCACACACAGATGGTGTACTTCAAAGCAGAGGAGTTCGGCCTTAAGGTTCTAAAACACAGTGATTATGCTTTCAAATTCTGGTACAATGCTTGTTAACAGGCACTTCTCTCTGGATCAAAGTAAGACTGCATTGTAGCAAATGTAGCCAAAGGGAAGGCCCTTGAAGAGCCAGCATGGCTGAAAAGGCCATTTTTCTGTCTGAACTTAGAGCTGGTTAGGATCACTTCCCAAGCCCTGACAGTAAGCGTAGGGGCTTTCCAGCATCCCCGTCTTTGCAAGCACTGAGCTGTCCACAAGTCCCGCTGCAGGGACACCTACGCCACCGTACCTTTAGCATTGGGAGAGGGGGATAGAAGGCCACATTTTCACTTCAGGCATCTGGATTTTGAGAGGCATACAAAGGTGATCCACAAATGGCAAAGATTTACGTTAAAAACTTGCTAGAGTAAAAGCCACATTGTCAAAAATGATGGGATAAATATGTTGAAAGTTGGGGGAGGGTTGTATTTTGGGAAGATTAAAACAGTGTGTCTTTTACCATAAAAACATTTTAAATTTAAACATTCTCCATATTTTTTTATCATACTTTGTTGATCAAACATGCAGAGCAATTTCTGTCAAAGACATTACAGTGTGTCCTTATCGACCTTACTCATCGTATTTGGCCCGTGCGACATAGGGCTCCTTCCCAAAGTCAAAATGACCACGAAAGTGGAACATTTTGAGTCACTTCAGGACATCTAGGCAGTCGCAATGGTACAGCCAAAGACATGTGAGAGGGCTTCCAGAGCTGCGTTAGAAAGTGGCAGGAAGGAGGAGGTGTGTGCAGAGCAAGAGTGTATATTTTTAGGGGTATTGATGGCAATGTATCATCTAGAGTAATGATTTTTCAAAATGTAAACATCCTTGATATTTGTTGACCATACCACATAGAATCTCCTGTTGTAAATGGTACTTATCTCAGTAAAAGCACGGCATGACCCAGTGCCACTGGAATCCATTCTTTTCACACGCTACTGTTGGAAACACTTGTTCTTCAGTGGGGAATACTTTTATGCAGAGGAAATTACGTAAGAATATTTGTCAAACTACCATTAACCAGAATGCAATTCAACTTGTGAAACTTATTTGGGTGCACAGTGGAAGGTGTTCTCTTTAACAAAGGTCTTACAGCTGCCATGAGATAGAGGAGTGCCAAGTTCTTGGTACAGAGTTCAAACTATTAGAGCTATTAGTTTCATTTAGTTTTGTTGTCTCATAAACTAAGGATGAAATTGCCCAGAGGCTTTAGTCAGACAGTGTGTTTCTCCTGATAATGATAGCTTTGGCCAGGGGTTAAAAAAAAAAAAACAAAAAAAAAAACAAAAAAAACTACTTATGGCAAATTAGAAGCCAAGGTTTTTCAACCTCGTTGACAACTTGATTTTTAGATTCAAGAACAATTTCTATAAAATGTGCTAGAAAAGATATTACTTTTAAGACAGAATTTCAAAAGCAAAGAATAATTAGCTAATAATAATGACCATTCTTTTAAACTATTAATGCTATGTAATACATAGAATCCGGACTTTTGGAAAGTAGCATAAACAGTACAATGGAACACTCTGGAACTAACAAATATTTTCTTTGTCTTTCAGTGTATGAATACTGTTATAACTTATCAGAATATAAAACTAAACGTTTCTAGACGATTAAGTGATTTCTCATTGTCACTTTTAAAGAGACACATTTATAATGCCAAATATAATTAAAATGGTGATTATTTTATTATCTTTTCATCTTGTTCCTTCATTTATGACCTTAGGAAAAACAGAAGAAAAAATGAAATGAGAAAGGTATCCAAATCTTTGTGCAGATTTTAGTTGATGTCTTTGGACTGGAATATATGACAACCTACTGATGACCACTTTTTATGGGACATTTATGGTAAGTGTATAAATATAGCATGGCAACATATGATTGGATACCAAGTCCAGAAGGTAAAGTTTTGATTGGACAGCAGCCCATTTAGTAAGCGCAGGAGCAGCCTCTTCAAGGCGAAGGTTAGTGCTCACTGAGGAATAAAGACAAGGAAATGTGGCACAGACAGCAAACTAAAAAGTGATCCTTCAAGTCTTCAGCGGTGGCTACGGGCAGAGAGGAGGATGGGGCCTCTTTGCTTGATCCATAGCCTACACATCAAAACTCCTAAAATGTAAAACCCAAGAGTGCTTGGAAGGTTTTCTTCAGATAATGCAAAACATACTGAAAATCATCGCTTCTTTAAGCTTAGTTGTTTCCCTATCAGAACTTCAAAAGATAATGACTCTGGAAGAGAAAGATGTATGTTTGAAAACACAAGACATATCTGTAAATCCTTGTTGGATGTCCAAACAGTTATAAAGAAAAACAAATCACCTGCTGGCAGTAGAATTTCACTTATGAAGGGTTGAATGGCAAAGGTATTAATAAAAGACCAACTTACATTGATAAGTTCAACCTCCCAGATTTTCTTCAACAGGTCCATCGATGTGTAGCCATTAATTAGAAAAGCTTTGGTGTAATCACCCAGTTCAATAGAATCCAGCCACTCAGCTACAGAGGTGGGATGGTAGCCATCATGCCCAATGGGTCTCATCTGTAATTTCAAAAAATCATAGACATCACATTAGAGTTGATTTAAACTGTGTTTTCTGTTTCAACAACAGACTGCAACTTGCCACTCACAAGTTTATCTGCTAAGGAGCATAAGATATTTCTGGATAGGGAATAAAGATGAAGAAAATGCCTTATGTACAATTCTAAACCATTAATAATTTTCACACTGAATTAGTTTTCAAGAATGTACCCAGAAATTTTTAATTTAGCTGTTAAATTAACTCTGTAGTTGAGAGAATGAAATATGTCAGACTTCTGTTAGAGACATTATTGCCATTTTGTTGGATGGAATTGAAAATTATGTCAGTGGAGTGGTATTTGATGATGAAGGCACAAGGAATAGCATCTCCAAAATATAGATGATAATTCTCATATGCACAACATCAAAGCATTGGAAAATACTGCATGACTTAGACATTCAAAATGAATTTGTGCTTATGGAAGACAAGTATTGTAGGTAGTGCAAACATGCTGGAGAAACATACTTCCATGGGAAGCCAGTTAAGCAGAGGCTTTTGAGTGTTTTAAGACCATGTGTTCTGCTTTGACTCTACAGTATGTTACACATGAGCAGAGAACTTGCTGGCAGACAGGCTCCTATTTTTTGTCAGCTATATACAGAGTTGTTTTTTTTTTTAAATACTTCAGGAGAACAAAGAAGTGTGACCGCAACATAATGTTTCTGGGTTTAAAATGGAATGTGCAAATAATTTAGGCAAGAGGAACTTCTGGGTTTAAAATCTTATTCTCGTCCTTTAGCCTTTATGTGAAATTTTAGTTGAATTTGTGGTTCTTGGTTTTGAAGTGACTCACTTCCAAAACTTATGCTACTTTGCATGCCAGGCCAGAGGTCTAACACAGGAGATACAAGGACAGCTGCCATCTCAGCAACTGACGTCAGCTTTCAGTGAAACTCCTGATGGGCACAATAACCCAGCAAAAATGCAACATAGATTTTCCCTTCCTTCCAAACGTAAGCAGATAAATATTAATGGGAATCTATATGGAAATCTATATTCTGATTTGTGAGCAGAAAAAAGATTAGTCTGGGCAGCAGGGATTCAGATTTAATCTGAAACGTGGTAAACTTTCTGTCACTATCCACAGTTCTCATTTTTCAATCTACTTACTTTTTCATTTCAAAGTTAGTTTTTCTCCTTTCCTTCTTCCTGTTATTGCACTCACCAATCCAATTTCCATCTTGAGGTTTAAATGGCCTCTCGATTAAAGTTGCAGGGCAATATATATTTGTACTAGAGTCTGAACTGCATTAGAGTTTTGTGCTTCAGTTTTACACTGACTGAACTATTTTGACCGCTCATTAAGTATGTGTCCCCATGGCACTCAGTATTTATCACCCAGTAGCTACAAATTTAAATGACTGCTCAGGGTTTGCAAGATGAAGTTTGGTGGCATTCACAAATAACTGAATGTTATGAATGTATAATTGTAGCCAGGCTCCAAACTAGAGCCTCAAAGGTATAGAAAAGGCAGCACCTTCATTTTCTATAGAGTTACAGAGTTATTTGGACCATGTACATTCTCTTGGACTTTTAAAGAAGTGGTCAGAGTAACTCTGCTAACCTGAACAATCCCCCAGCCCCAGAAAACACTTTAAATACTCTAACTGACATGAAGAAATAAAAGAAAGAAGGAAGAGAAGGAGAACACTAGAGTTGAAATTAACATCCTACTAGGGAAGTCTTTCTGTTAGTCCACCCAAGGGGCAAAGTGAGCCTAATTAAGTATAATGAAGCTTGCCTGTCTCCAAACCCTTGTCCCATTACCAAAGAATTCAGAATAGAGAGAAGGGCTAACCCGTTAGGAGAAATCTAAACTTTGGGAGGTGGGAGTGAAGGAAATAAAACTGGAGCTTTAAAATGAATCAGAACTGAAAGTTAAATATTTTACACTTTCATGAAGTTACTGACACATCTGAGATCACATGAAGAAATAGTAAAGAGAAAGTCCATGGGGCTTGTTCGAAGGCAGTGACCGGGAAAAAATTACATTAGTATTTTGCTGAAAGCAAACTGCTCAGCATCTGGTTTCTTTTACAAGGGAAGATGAACTTTAAAGAGGTTAGAAGGCGGGAACGAATTGGTGAAAGGGTGAGAGACTGGAGCGGAGTAGATGGCAAAGGTGAAGAGATCCAGGAAACAGGTATTTGGATGTATGCAGGGCAGACTTCTCTCATGCACTCATTCGGTACATATTTAACCACTGTCTATTTTAATGAATGCTGTGAAATAGTAAGGAAGGAAACAGTCATAGTCTCTCTCTTTCGCATGAAAATTACAAGTCTTAATTAAAAATATGTGAACAGATGACCAATAAACTGTGGGGTTCTGCGTACCTGAGGAGAGGAAACCATGTCAGCCAAATGAAGTTACAAAATTAACCCGACACATATCTAATGATATGCAGAATGGCTACTGTGCTGCACAGGAATTTCTTCCAAAGCAATTCTCCCATCTGTTCCTTTATTTCTATTCCTACTGCCACCGCTCTGGTTAGGTTCTTGCTAGCGCTTGCAAAAGCTAGTGCAATTGCCTTCCGACGGGTCTCCCACCTTCGGTTCAGCTTCTATCTTGTTACTACGTTAGTCCTCCTAAAAGCCAGGCTCTTAAACCAGCCCTTGGTAAATAACCCAGAGTGACTTTCCTTGAGACAGACCAGCAATGTCCTATTCCAGCATTTAAAGGCAAGGGAGACCAACCTAAGCTCTCACTACTCTGCTCTGTGTCCCTTAATAAATGTGACTGAGCACGTGTGTATGTCTAAGCACCACATTAAATTGCTGGTCCTTCCCCGAGCATGGTCTATGCAAGATGTAGTTGTATTTTTGCTCATATAATATCCCATGCTTGTAATACTTCTGCCCTTGTTCTTGAAATTATTTTTCAAGAATTTCCTAAGTGCGAGGATACACTTTTCTAATAATTTTAGGGCATTTCATGAGAAAGTACTATAGATAGCATCCACTTAACTGAAAAACAATTTATATCCATCAGCTCAAAAACAGACTCTCCTTCAGTATTTTCCACATCAGACAATGCAGAACCATCTTCCCTCTTTCTGTTTACCATCCAACTATTGAGGACAACAAATCCCGTAATTTTGATTTTCAAGTTGTCTTTTAGTTCAGCCCCCTTCTTGCAAAACGTACTTAAGGATCAGACAAGCCCAGCAGAGCTATTTATTTCTTAGGTGGTTTTGGTGAGTTACATACCTCATTGAGTCTCAGTTTCCTCTTTTCTAAAATCAGCATAATGTCTACTGCTAATATTGTCAGGATAATATGCTACAGGGGCTTGAATATAATAGCCGCTTGAATATAATAGCTGTTCAATAACTCTTAGTCCTCTTTCTGCCCCCACAGCCCAAACTGGGCCCACGCTCATTTTGAAATTGCATAATACACCGACATTGGCTACTAATCTTTCCAGCTTCTCATCACAACTCCCCTCTCTCATCCTTTCTCCTTCCCTCACTCTTTTCCTTTCTTTCTCTTGTTGCAGAAAGGGTTCATGCCTTCTGACACCTTTACCCTTCTCCCCATCGGTGATAGTTATTTTTTAGAAGCGTATCTAGCAATGTCATCCAAGCAGATTGAACTACTGTTTCCTGTTCTTTGCTCCCTCCCTGAATAGTTACACTCTGGTACCCTAGGCCAGAGGAACCACACTGTAGCTCGTGGTGGCTGACCTTACTTCCCTTTTGCACTGAAGTTGGCCGATGGGATGGGCAGAAATGTCAGTGTGGTAGCTGAGGGGTACAGTCTCTGTATTCCTGGCTCCCACTCATCCTTCCTGCTCTTATGTTATTCTGATGATACACACGTGCACAATCACTCCTACTGTTCTTGTGGCACTGAGGAGTGCATGTAGGGCCTCTACACTGAGCTATGTCCCCAGCCCTTTTTTAATGTTTTATTTTGAGAAAGTGTCTCACTGAGTCACTGAGTTGTTCAGACTGTGCTTAAAATTGGTATCCTCTTGCCTCAGTGTCTTAATTACATTTCTCTCCTTGCTGAGACAAAGTTAAGGAAAGAAAGGTTTATTTAGCTCACAGTTTGTGGAGGTTTCAGTCTGTACTCAGCTGGCTCCAAGGCAGGGCAGCAGGGCACAGGGGCAACACTCCAAGGTGGCACAAGACAGCAAAAGCAGCAAGAGTGAAGGGGGGCAAGCCTCTTTTCCTCCCTTATATTGTAAGCAGTGCCCCACTCTCCGCTGGGGTGGGTGTAACCCTCACACCATCTCTGTGCCCTCCTCTTGCCCGGGATGAGGATGTTTACTAAGTGAGGACCTGGCCCCCTGCTGAGTCACTTAATTAAACTTCCTTTCTTTTTGTTTTTTCTGGTATCAGGAATCGAACTCAGGACCTTGTGCTTTCCAGGCAGGTGATTGCACCCCTGA
Source organism: Dinomys branickii (assembly GCA_004027595.1). Classification (NCBI taxonomy): domain Eukaryota; kingdom Metazoa; phylum Chordata; class Mammalia; order Rodentia; family Dinomyidae; genus Dinomys; species Dinomys branickii. Next base: position 77,680 of record PVLD010000846.1, read on the forward strand.
GCTATAACTTCTAAACTTCTCAAGTTGACACAATGTGACAACCATCACACTCAGCCTCCCAGGATGCTGGGATTACAGGAATGCCCTTATGTTTGTTTTATAAGACAAACAACTGCTAAGTAGCGGCATAACTGTTCTTCGGAGGAAAAAGAAGATTTATGAAGCAAACCTAAATGGAACTCAAGGTTTGGAGCCTAGCTCAGGAAAGTCCAGCTGGAGCTGGTTGAACCACAGCTCATTTGCAGGCTCATAAGAAAAATAAACATTTTTGTTCTCATTGCTGTAAATTACTGGAAATGGATATATAGGCAAAAACTGAATAGAGTTGTTCCTCGTTTCAAAAACATTGATGTTTATACATTGTACCTATAGACTATAACTTAAGCTCTTTAATTCATGAATTCATTGGCGAATGAGACTGAAAAATTAGTGAAGTTGCACTAAGCCAGCATTGGTACGTACTCTTCCTAAGGTACCTCACTACCATGAAGAAACATCCATGTACTGTATCTTTATTAATCCTAAACTAACAATTGTTTACTGCAGGAGTCTGGCTGCTAGGGCCTAACCCACTGTATGCCAGTTCACCTCTGTACTTTGCTCATGCCATTTTCTCTCCCAGGGGCACTCGGATCCGTGAGGTCCAGCCTTAAAAGAGCTTGTTTAAACTTTACTGCATCTACAAAGCTTTCTCTAATTTTACCCTTTCTCTCCAGTAAAAACTAATCATATCTTCTGCTAGATTTGTGAGTAATTTACATATGCTCTTATTGGAGCATTATTAGAACCTGCTTTCCATCATAGGTAGAGAACTGTGCACTCGTCTCCTCCACTTGATGGCCCAACCTTTGGAGAAAGAACAAGGGTATTATTCTTTCTGTCATCCTGAAAGTGTTCAGCAGAACATCTCAAACATGGCAACTGTTTGCTGAATGTTTACCAAGTTAAATTATTTAACAAATACATGGCCATAAACTGATAAATTCCCTCCAGTACCTTGGTATCCACTTGTCAGGGGGTCTTACATTTTATATGCTGGCATGAAAATTAAGGTTATTTTTATGACCTAAAATAACATTTGTAACTGTTTAAAACCTCTGTGTGTTGAGAGCCAGTTCCAGGAAGCATGCTGTGCCATGCAATGGAATGGACTTATTTCTGTAGCCCAGCAGTCCTGATTCTACCAGCTGTGGGACCCTGGGTGAGTCCTTCCCCCTCTGTGAGCTTCAACCTTGTCTTCTATAAGGTGAAGGTTTGGGCCAATGATCTCAGAGCACCTTCATACAGTGACTCCTAAATTCAACAACTCCATGATTTGTATTTATCTACTAAGGAAACAAAATAAGCCCATGACAAAATTGATTTAAAAACAGATAGGACACACAGACTAAAGGACAGGTGGCGTCCACATTTCTTTCATGATTCTTCAGCAGTGCCACAGGTAGCACTGTACCTGCTTTCTCAAATTAGCAATGACTAGACTCTTTTTGTAGTGGGAACATCTGGCAAGGCAGAGTTAGGAAGAGACAGCTCCAGGGTCTTCCGGGCCAGCAGATCTGCACAGTGCTAGGAGGAGTCGGGCTCAGTCTAAAACTAGGGGAGGGGAGTGTGGTGCAGATGGCTGCACTCACAACAGAGGGTCACAACAAGTGAGTCCCATTCAACTTGGTGAATTCCAAAGTCGGGAGAAAACCTGAGCCAGAACAGAAATTGGAGGTAACAGAGAAGCTTTAGTGATGGGAAAATTCAGAAGGGTTGAGTTATTTTACAGAACAACTTCCCTGTTGTTCTGTTCTGCCTCAGTGTGCACTGGGTGTGACCTATAGGCCTCTTAGAGCATACCTGGCCTCAGAACACTGCACACCTCTAGGTGCCACCACAGGGAGAGGAACCACAGGACAGGGCTCTGTGCACTTCTTACCTCTATAAGGGTTCTTTCTGGGGCAGTTGCATGGCTCTGAGATTACCTACCATTTTAAATGTTTCACACAGGCAAGAAGAGGGAAACAGGATCTCCTCACTTTCAAAAGAATGTTTGAAAACCACAGATCTAGAGACGGTGGTAAGACTACTTGGCCACAGTAGCCTTTCCTGCATCGCCCAGTTGTACTTGAATGATTGTGGCTTGTCATATGTGAATACTGAGCCTGTGCTTTCTTTCTGCTTAAAATCGGGGTTGTGCAGACAAGGACAGTGCTCTATGAGACGATGGAGCCCCAAGATGAGGATCTCAGTGAGAGGAAAGCAATGAACTCAGGTGAAGGAGGTAAAAAGATAAGGGTGATGCGGATCACAACAGACTTGGGATCACTGAAGAAAAGCAGTTCTGAATACAAGTTGTTAAGTAAGAATTTAACAACTAATTTGCTAGCTATGGAAGAAACAAGGTCTTTTCTATTAAAAATACAAACAAGAGAGTGGAGTGTCTCCATCCTGGACTCTTGATGCCCAGGCTGCCCCTCCTGAACACATTAAATTATGAAAAAATGCCTGCTCAGTTTAAATTCTGAGAAAAGTTACAAACCAAAGATAATTTTTGGTACCCCACCCCCTCCCACTCTTCCTTCCCCTTAGTAATCCTTCAGATTTCCCCCTTTCAATGCCATCGAAACTAGCCAATTGGAATAGACTGTGAACCTTCAGCCCAGCCAATGGGGGAAAGGTTAGCTGCTTCTCCTGCCTTAGGGATTAAAGGAGCACCCCTCCCTTGCCCTGCATGCCTCTTCCTCATGCTCGCACCCTTCTGCAGGAGCAAAACCTGCCTTGTTTTGCACCTTGTCTGAGTGCATTCTTTTCTGCACCAACAATTTGAGTCCAGGGGTTATTTCCAAGAGTTAGACCAAAAGGACAAGGAAGCCCTCCCCCAAAGACCAATAGTGGATTATATAGATGAGTATTATTATATGAGTGAGACAGAGACTCCTCATTTGCCTACTAATTGTCTTTTCTTCTTTGATGTGATGGAGCTTATATTTTGGCTTATGTGTGTCCAACTAGAGATAAGGGGTATCACATTTTTGGGGAATGCTATTATAAGAATATGTTTGTGCTAATGGGATGCCAATGAAATTTGCAGTATAACTAATTTCCAGCTCAGCTCCAACCTCAAAAAGGGCTCTCTGCCCTACACCCCTGTGGAGGGCCACCTGGGGGACTCTCCTTGAAGGAGGAACTATTGTCTTCATTTTGGCTGAACCTGACCCTATTTCCACATACTGCTATGTACAGTGCTGGCTGGGACTTTTCCTTATCCCTTCAGTTGGCTTTAAGCAAGGCATATTGGTCTGGGCAAGGTGCTGATGGTAGGCTTTGAAGATGGCAGGCATGTTTCCCTGGACTCCTGTTGTTCCCATGAGGGAGCCAGGATGAAGTGAAATGAAAAGCCAATGCTCCACACTGTCTGCTGGGATCGAGCCTTGAGATAGACGCTATGACTTCCTGGGGCTTTAAAGAACACACATCAGAGTTGAAGCACTGACCCTACAACATTAGATACTACCTCAATTGTGTTTTGCAGATTACTCTTTCTGCAGATCCTTCTCTTTGCATATGGTAGGGGTGATTTCAGATCTCCTACCTAGCACAGCTCATGATACTCACCTATTTCCGGCCATTCTCACAGTCACTCATCCTCAAGCCACTCCTTGACCTGGAATTAGACCTGGGTTGAGGTCTTTGTTCCAGATGGCCATCATTGTAGCTGGACTTTGCTCTCCATAACTACAGATATGCCTTGGTGTCTTTATTCTAGCCATAGGTTGCACTGGAAGTGGTAGATTAGAATTAACTCGCTAGAATTCCGATCATTTTCCCATGGGACTACAAATACAAACTTCCTGGGCTGAGACTAGGACTGCAAAGGGCTCTCTATACACTGCCCCCAACTTTATCTTCGCGTGAGCTGGCACATCACTGCTGCAGTCCAGCTTTCACCATACAGGCAAAACAATGCCCTGCAGTAGTTTGGAAAACATTTCTCAATGCTTTATGTAGGCAAGAATCACATAAGGAAGCCTGCTTCTAACTTAGTAGGTTGGAAGGAAGTTTGAATTTCTGCACTTCTAACGAGTTTCCTGGTGATGCTAATGCAGTCCCTTGTGGACAGCTCTTCAAGGACAAATGACTTGTGATGGAGAGACAGATCAAAAGTCCTGAGTCTTTCCAAAATTGCATAGAGCTGAGCTAATTTGTAAACCTGGACTGCTCATTTCAAAATTACTATGTGACATAAGTAAATATTCTATTCTTTTGGCCATTATATTATGAAGCTCTTTGTTTCAGCAGCATAGCACTTTCTTGAGTGCAAAAATAATTAACATGGCTGAAAATAAGGCCATTTCATATATAACACTGATAAGGAGTCCGTACCTTCACCCAACAACACATGGCACTGCCTCTTATTTTGTGTCGTAGAAGGCATTCATATCTGTTGCCATTAAAGAAGTCTCTTTTCCTTTAGCTATGTTTGTTGGGCTCTTTCTGTAAATTGCATCATTGTCCCTGTATGACAACTGCTCCAGGGACACAATGGGGAATATGTAAGAAAATTCCATGTTTCTGGCTGGCATACCTGGATACATGGTTTTGTTACCAGCTATGAAAGAAAATAAAGCAGAGTAGGATGACATGAATAATTTCACAACATGAGAAATTAGGAATGCTGCCGAATGGCACTACAAATTTGGGGAGGAAGTCTGGGGAGGCACAGGACCTTGGACATCGCAGCAGTGCAGGCGGGAGTCTTGGCTGCCCCACATATTACTTGTACGACCTTGAATGCACTACTCATCCTTGCCAAGCATCTGTTTCCTGAGTACTAATATGAGACTAAAAAGAATATCTACCTCTGAGAGTGGTCACATGTATTCAACAAAGTGATGCAAGTACAGCTCAGCGCAGTACTTGGCACACAGACACACGCAGCCAATGAGTTACAGTTCTTTTTTATCACAAGCGAGAGCTGAAATCATGCATAGATGAGACTGCAGAAGTGATCCTGTGGTGTGAGAGGAGATGCGGCCTGGGAATGAGCCAGCACTGCCAAAGACTGGAGGAGAGATAAGAGCCATACTCAGGAGTCTGAGAAAGGAATGACTGGGATGAGAGGTGGAGGAAGCAGAACCGTAAGGAGACCGCAGTCAGTTGTGATGGAGGCTGCAGAGAAGTCTGCTACGACGAGGAAGGGGAAGCATGTGTGAGATCTGGAAAATGGCTCACAGGGGCCTGGGAAGGCAGAGAAGCCTGGATGTACCTGTTTAGGGTGTGAATGAGAGACAAGAGAGAAGAGAGTGCAATCTAAACTATTCTGCTGAGGAGTTTGTATGAGAAGAGCAGGAGGAAGAGAAGCAGGATGATGAGGAGGAAGGTTTTAGAAAACACAAAGAAAAAGGTGTGGAAAGGGGTAAGAATGAGAACCCATGGCTGGGGAAGGTCAGAGTCATAAAGGAAGGAGCCCAAGAGTGCATTAGAGGTTGAGAGGGAAGGCTGTCTCATGCTTGGGGATTTTGCTTGCCTTTCTTTAAAATTACAGAGCTGAGGGCTAATTCGGGGGTCAACAGTTTTGTGTTAAAGCACTGTCAAGGTCTGGTAGCTGTGTGGCTTAGGTTTAGTGTGAGCTGGATGCTTATAGGTGAAGCATGAGAGGTGATTGAAATATACAGTGAATGTTTAAATAAAACATTGATTTCAGTAAAAGACCCATTACCATTAACCGCCCTCAGAATACTCACCCCTACTCGGGCCATCATGCCTGTCACCTTCTGATGCAGTTCTGGAGGTCTTATTTTGGGAATGTTTTTATGAGGTGTGATAAAAAATGTGGTGGGAGTTGCTGCCGCACGTCATCAAACAGAAAGACACACTCATGAAAACATCATGATGTATCCACAGCCACCTTACTCCTTGGATCTGCTACCGTGCAACTTCTGGCTGTTCCCCAAAATCAAAATGACCACGAAGGGTCATGACCGTGACTCGATTCAGGACATCAAGGCAGACCTACAATGCAACTGGAGACACTCATGAAAGAGGACTCCAGAACTGCTGCAGACAGTGGCAAGAGCAATGGGATAAGTGTGTTTGATGTGAGGAGGAACATTAGAGGGAGATTCACCATATAGTTTTCCTTTTTCTTCCTTTCAAAAAACAACAAGGGCTGGGGATATGGCTCAGCAGCACAGCACCTGCCTGGCAAATGCAAGGTGCTGAGTTTGATTCCCAGTAACAAAAACAAAGTCGTAATAGCTTTATTTCACTCTAATATGCACACTCTACAATTTACAAACTTGAAGTGTATGATTCGCCATTTATTTTGAACATACCTCATACATGTGTGAACTTCTAGGGTAGGTTTTCACGTGGGTAAGGCCTGTCATATGTGTGGCATGTCAGTCCTGGGCACAAACACTGGACCAGCAGCATAAGTGCATCAGCCTCAGCTGCTTCAATGTGTCCTTGAAGCTGCAGTGGACTGTGGCTTCCCTTTTCCTACCTGAATGGTGACCTCAGACTTCCTGCCTGATGCAGCTTTTGTAATACACTGGATACCTCCCTGTACCCCAGTTCCTTCTTCTAGCCTCTTCTGCCCTGTCCTGCTGCTATTCAAGATTCAGATCAGCAGCAGCCCTGAAAACAAACCATGACAAGCAGTGCTGGCGGACAGCGTGTGGCAAGTCCCAGGGCCGGCCTGTCGAGTAGTGTGAGGGCCAAATCTCCTACAGGCGGTGAGACCCCAGCTTAGACACTGGTGTGATGTTCCACCAGTGGCTCTGAAAAGACTGAATGGGAAGAGAGAGTCTGAGCCGCTGACTACGGGCTCCAGACCAAAGTCCACCAATCAACATCCAAGTGCTATGGCAGCAGAACGTGACCACAGGATGGCTATCATTACTCATGACAAGGGTGCCACTGAGCAGCTACACAGGAGTTGATTTCACAAGCATCATTTCATGTGTCAAGAGTCTTAGCTGACCTTTGGGGAAATGCCCCTTGTGAACCTGAGAATTCGGTGCACCAAGTCATGACATTCTCTCTCTGGGAACTGAAAGGATTAATACACTGCCTATTTCTGAGAAGCAAGGTATGACAAGGTCTGTGTGTTGTGAGGCTGTAGCAAGGGAGGGGTCGGTGTGCAAGTAAATCTCCTGACCAAAATCCCTTTGTTTAGAATCAGACCCTGCTGTCAATACAATTTCTGTAAAAGGCCAGAGAGAAAGCAAAATATTCAGAGGTAAAAGAATGGTGTCTGAATGTTGCTGTGAACTCACCAGCTGCAGAGAGTGACAAACCTTGTTTCACTAATTTTACTGGTTACCAACTAAACTTTACTGGTTTTATATCCCTTGGGCACTGAGACAATTGACGACACTCAGCTTAGGCATGGGACAGGAGTAGTGATGAGGTAATACTTGGATATTACTTGGTACTATGCTTTTAGAGTATAAAGTAAAGTGGTTTTGACTGGATACTGTCACTTAATGTCTGATGAGTTCTATTTCATCAGTAAGAAAAATGAATTAAGATCTATCCCAGAAAAGGTCTGGGGTCTGTCTCGTTTTGATAAAACAGAGATCATGGAGTAACTGAAGTACAGAAATAGACAATGAAGAATGCATAAATAAGAAATATTTTCAAGACACACGGGTGATCACCTTCCACAGCACAGAAGAACCAGAGAATAGTCTGCTCTCTAGTCATCAGGGACGGGAGGCTCCCCCGTAGGTGCAAGGGACTGGTCTGACCACAGACGAAAGGAGCGAAGTTGCCAACACAGACAGCTATCAGCCATGATTGGGAAAAGAAGACAGTAGCAACAGTTAGGAGACAATGTAGTGCCTTGCCAGCAGCGTGAGTGTCCACCAGCAGGGCTGGCTCTTTCCAGCTTCAGCAGTGCGCACAGAGAGTAACTCTCTCAGTAATATCTCCTGAGAATAGTGACTGCCATGTAAGATCTGTGTGGGCCATGGATGAAAAGACTAATAAAGTTACAACACAGGGCATAGATACAACGGCCCTCGGGTTGGATGATTCAACAGAACAAATTTATTTTCCTTCTCCCTGAAGCTTTTGGTAAATGGTGTTTTTAATTCAATGAAAGGAAAAAAAAATTTTTGTCATCTTTTCACTTCTAAAGTTCTTGTTGCGATAATGTTGACCCTAGAGCCTGTTGTTAAACATCCCTACTTGTTTTGATTTATTTTCTTGTGGCAAAGCTTTTTCATGGAGCAAAAGCTCAGATTAAAGAGGAACAGAGGCTTTAGTGGAAGTACAGTGAGTAGCAAATAATGTTCACCGTCATTCACAGTTTCAAGCTCTGCCAGCAATGTGATCTATATTGAGAAAAAGACAGGGTCTCTCTTTATCTCTGCCAGTACAGGTTTTCTGACATGCATGTAGTTCTTCAGTGGTTAATATAATACACAGTTTTCTTTCCTCTTAAAACAGAACTTTAAGTGCTGTTATCAATCAGGAAAATCTTTCTGCATGTTCTTAGTCTCAATGAAAAAAATTTCCCCAAACTTGAGTCTTCAAAAGGTAATAAATGCTTTGAATGTCAACTCTATTTATTTGATATTTAAAAACCATGTCCTTTCTGAGAGCCTCCAGGCATGTACATAATAACATCATCCACAAAAGCACTTCTAACAGATAAATGTACCATAAAACCAGAGTTAGCGGCATACAAATAAATGACGTGTTTTCCTCGGTAGAGGAGAACTGGGAACATCATTCCCATGGTGGTTAAGAACTAGGACAGTCATGTTCTCTTGAGGAGTTACAAGAGTGAAGACCCACCCTCCTCTCTGTCCACCCTTCTGCTCACCTGCTCATGCAGTAAATACTAGCAGTGCGCCCACCGCCCGCCATGTTCCAAGAGCCACTCTGGACACACCAGTGAACAAAATAATAAAAGTACCAGTCTTTGTGGAGTTCACCTTCTAAGTGGGAGAGACAGATGACAATTACGAATAAGCATAATCAAAGAGTATATTATGCTAGCAGGTGATAGGTATGGTGGAAGAAGGTACAGTGGGGCGTTGGGAGAGCCGGAGTGTGTGTGTATCTGTGTGTGTGTGTGTGTGTGTGTGTGTGTGTGTGTGTGTGTGTGTACTGGGTATTGAATAGGGTGTTAGAGGGTGTTTTATTCAGAAGGCAAGATTTAAACAGAGATCAGAAGCTGGTGCATCAGCTGTATTGGTAACTAGAGGACAAAGATTCTAAATAGAGAAAACAGCCTCATCAAAAGGCCTCAAAAAGGGGAGTCCAGAGTGCATTCAAGGAATAACAAGCAGACCAATAGGGAAGGCGCAGTGTGTGCAGGTGGAGAGGAACGGGGAGCAGGCCAGGAGGAAACTGGCAGCTGGACGGGGCGGGCCTAGCGGGCCTGGGATGGCTGGCTTTCCTTCTGGAGGCGGGGGAAGCCAGAGCACAGCTTGGAGCACAGGTGCGACAGGAACCGGCCGACATTTCTGCAGAGTCACTGCGCTCGCTGTGTTGAGCAGTTAACAGGGCGGCCTTTGCTGAGGCTGTGGAAGAAATCCAGAGGGGGCGTGCCAAGACAAAGGCAGCAAGACACAGTCGGCTCCTGGGCATGCTCTGGAAGCAGGCCAGGGAGGTTCCCCAAAACACCATGCAAAGTGCTCCTTGTTCTCTCTGGGAACTGTCAGCTTGACAGCTGCAGCCACGTGGCACGGATCTCAGAGCTGTGTCCATTCGCCTCATGTGGGGATTCAGGGGTGACTGGCAGGTGGTTTCAATGAGCGATCTAGGGACTTTAAAGGGCTCTCTGCTCAGAGGCAGATGAATTTGATTCAAGAGACAACAGACGAATATCAGACGGCAGCATGGGTAATTCTGGATGGATTTCAGGATCTGGTACTGTTCCTGGGCCCTGTTCCAGCACCCATGGGCCATGACTTAAGATGAAGAAGCACCATAAAAGAGCTGTATCAAAAAACATTTTTGGGGACATTGGGAATGAAAGCAAAATTGGCACCCCTGACTCCATCAGCAAGCAGAGACGCTGCCACATTGCAGATACTGGTGCCCTTAACAGTGGGCACTGGCAGTTGGCAATGTTGCCCATACTGGGAAGCATCAGTGGCATTGGCAGAACATTCTTTTGGCACTGGCCAAGGTGCCCTTGATGAGAAGACACTGGGAATCACACCAGTAGTACAGACATCAGTACTTCTGACACTTAGGGTACCTGCGGCCCTGAAGCAAGCTTCAGAAGTCCTGAGTAGCAGATTTGGTACGCTTACTGGATATTGACAGGACTGAGATCACTCTTAAATAAGCTGGGGTGGCCTTGTTTCAAGCTTCTGTGATAGGAGACAGCATCATAATAAGGTACAACAAGAGAGGCAGAAAAGAGTAGCTGTCACACGGTCAGCCAGTGGTCTGGTCAATGGTGTGCACATGTGTGAAACACCTACAAAGAACCACCAGGAGGAGTTTCAGTGAGGCATAGAACACACCAAGATGTGTTGCCCTGTGAGTGTTGTAACCACATGTTGAAGCCTTGGTTGGTGTTCCTGAGAACGTTTTCTTACAGCTACATTTCAGAACCGTCTAAAACCTGTTGTCTTACCATTTGGGTGAGAGCAGCAGTCACAATGAATAAGAGCTTGGTCCTCAAGGAAATATTTCTAACCTCACAGTCATTTTTTTATCAGTCTAGATTTTCTTTATAGCACAGGTATTAAACTCAGAGTGCCTGTACCAAGCTACACCCCTAGACCCCCAGACTTTCTATTTTTTATTCACAGAGAGAGAGAGAGAGACAGAGACAGAGACAGAGAGAATGAATGAATGGATGAATGAATGAATGAACGGATGAATGAATGAATGTTCTCCTTTTTGCCCCTAGTCCTAGCAGGAACACAGACAGCATTGGCATTCCCTGTCTGGAGTGACTCCCTCAGTATCTATTTGGCTGAAAACATCTATTTATTCTTTGAGATTCAGTTCAAGCATCAACACCAGCCCTTTCCTGGCCCCCATCCACTTAGCTCTTCTCTTCTCACATAGCATTTTCCACTTGGTATTTTAGTCTTTACATATCTATTTCTGTCAAAAGAGTAGATGGAGCTCCTTGAGGCAGAGACCAGTGTCACCTGTTTCCCACCTGAGCTCAGAACCTGGCACAGAGCCCCAAAGCACTGATAGCACAGTTGAATGGGTGCAGGAACCAGCCGTTTGCCAGGGAATATCCCGGCGTGGTCCACGTAAGTGTCACAGGCACAGTGTGTCCTCGGGGCACCAGCTCTCTCCCACCTGCTCTGCACCTGCCTGGGACACTAAAGTCTGGGGATGCAAGATCAGCTGTTACTTCGTGTCTACCTCATGTCACCCTTGGAAAACGAGTTCTGTCTGAAGCAGAAGCCAGTAAATATTGACAGATCATGATGTAGTGGAGTTCTAGCCAGGGGTGAGAGGCAGGGAAATCAATCTGCTCTACTTTTACAGCAATGATTTCTTGTAGATTTTTGGAGAACTTTTCATATTAGAAAATTTTATCAACTTTCCTACTTATACCTAGAAAATTGTATATGCAATCCTTTGCCACAAGCACTGTCTACTAAGTAAAGAAGGATTTAAGGGTTAAAATTCATCATGCATTTAAGAAAAAGCTTGTAAGCAGCCAGGACTTTGTGATTCATAAATTGTAACCTAAAAATTATTTAATATACATTTTTAACACATACATATCATGAATTCATAGAGGAAGTAAAGCTAAAAGGCCTCTGGTAGTTTCTTAATACTCTTTCCTCTAAAAGCATGAGCTATCTGTTAATTTTAAGAAAGAAGAAAAACAAAGCTAGATTTCCATTTACTAAAACAGGAGACAACAATGCTATTAAGGAAAATGTGCAGGTGTTTTATTCTAAAGTTGAATGCATCAGGAGGTGATTTCATAGAGTACAGAGATATTGTACTCTAGTGACAGAGGAAGTAGTCCTGAAGACAGATTCTGGAACCAGGCTGACCAATCTGAACCCTGACTTTGCCACATACTGGCTGTGCAATGTTAGGTAAGTCACTTAATGTCTTTGTGCTTTAATTAAGGTTTAATTTTGAGATTTAAATGAATTAATTTAATCTAATAGCAGAGTAGTGCCCATCATACAGGAAGTCTCTATTTAAATATCTGCCATTAATGCAGAGGTTTTCCCTGGAGTATCTTTCTGGCATACTTGCGACTGTTTTAGGAAATACAAATTGCTAGGCAGAATGCTTACTATGGGTCCCTAGAAGATCAACCATCAAGCTAGAACCCAAAGGCAAAGATGGATGTGAAGACTATTAGTTTTTGAAATCTAAAATCTCATGGATCATTCAAAAAAGAATATAACTACAAAGAAATACCATGCAGTGAAAAGTGTTTAGCTTAGAGGTGGCTGCATATTAACTTTGTCACTGGCATAGCAAGCTCCTTTGAAGCTGACTACAGGTTTTTGTTTGAGCTTAAAGTATTTGACTCATTACATCTTTCTTTTTATTTTTTATTTTTATTTATTTATTTTTTTAAGACAAAAGAATGGAAATGTATGAACAAGAATAAGCCATAAACAATACCAAAAATACAAAATTATACAGATTATAGTAGGGAATTAGCACTGGATGCTGTATTACATAATGTTATCTTCACATTAGTTAACACATAAACATTAAAGGAAATACCAAATTATAGAGAAGATAGTAGGGAATTAGCACTGGATGCCATATAATATAAAGTTATCTTCACTTCTGTTAATACAAAAACGATTGAGGAAATACAGAATTATAGAGAACATAGAAGGGAATTAGCTCTGGATGCTATCCTACATAATGTTACCTTCACACTTGTTACTCAGTTACACAGATGATGGCCCATTTGATCATTCAATTTTCTCCTCCCTCATCTCCATTGCTCTACCACTCAATCAGTCATCTTCCCTGTGATAATAACTGTACGCCTGGGTTTATCTATACCCCTGGATTCTCGCCTTGGGAAGAGATATAGCTGCCTCAGACTATACTATAACATACATGGGTGTATACAAACTGCCATGGTCGGAGGTGGAAAAGCACCTGTGCTCACAGTGGACTGCCTGGCTCCATCCCGTTGTCGTAATATGGGTGGGGCAGGTCCAGTCCATGGGGTGCCCTCAGCACGGCCCACAGCGGAGCAGCCATGGGGCCCACAGCAGAGCAGCTGCAGGGCACGTGCCCCCATTGGGGCACCCTTGGTGACCCGTTCGGCTCTGTCCCATTGCCTCAATGCTGGAGGCCCTTTCTTCTCTTCCTCCCTCCTCCTGATCTGCAGTATTACTGTTCCCCACCCCTTGCAGCTGGGCATTGGACGAACTTATGATGCTTGGTATAAGGGCTTGAAATCTCCCTGGCCCATTCTCGCTGTGTTAGTTCAGGGTACGAACTGAGTTTAAAGATTACTTCTAGTATAGAGTTGGAGTATTTTCTCGGCTCTGCTGTATAGAGTATGTTGTTGTTTTTCAGACTCCTGGTCTGCTGCCTTTTACCTAATTTGTTGCTATGGGTTCATGCAAGGTTCATATGTGCAAGCTGTAAGGAGACCCTCTTGGTGCTCACATTAATAGTTTGGGGTAAGTCCTGAAGACCGTGGATTCGCCCCATTGTTGCCAGGAACAGGAGGTGCTTGCTCAAGCCGCCAAGACTCAAGGTACTCCCAGAGAGAGTTCAGGGTGGGAGCTGAGTCCCGGCAGCCCAGCTCGTGCTTCCTGCCTGATGTTGGAGTGAGAAGGGCATGGAGCCACGCAATCCACCTCCATCTGCATCTCCCTCCCGTTGCAGTGCTGGAGCCCCCTTCCGCTCCTCGGCCAGATCTCTGGGAGCTGCCGCAGCTCGCCACCAAGGTTCCGCGCTGCTCTCTGCCAGTAGCGGCTCACCCAGCAGAGAGGCAGGGGGCACCATCTCGAGGCAGGCGCAGAGCCCAGTGTGGTGGGCTGTGTACTAGCTGCATTGATTCTCTCCAGGCACTGATTAGGAAGGTTGCCACAGGGTGGGGACTCTGCCCCAGTGGCTGTTGTAACTTCTCATCCTCACACTGGGTTCGACAACTGCTCCCAACTGCCATTGTCTCTTTTCTTGGCTGCACCCTCCCCTCTCCAGCCCTGGACCAGCTCTTGGAACTCTGCTCTCCCCTGGCCGAGTCGGGAGGCTTCCATGAGCGTGGGCCTCTGAAGCTGAAGCTGCGAACACCGGAACGAGGGCGTGGGCCAAGCGTGTGTTTGGAGCGGTGACTTCCTCCTTCTCTCCCTCCGACTGCGCCATGGCAGATCTCTGATACTTTACTCCAGAAGAGGTTTTGCTTAGTCTTTCTGAGGTCTTCAATTCCCATTTCAGATCCTTCCTGAGTTCAGGATACCCACCTCTTTCCTTTCTGTCTCACATGTTGCTGTATTCCTATATTCCTTTGTCTGAGTGGCATTCCTCCGGGAGGTTCTCTCTCTGCTGCCTACCCGGTCGCCATCTTGAAGTCCTCTCATAAAATTTATTTAGTTATTTGTTTCTTTCTAATGAATTGACCATTACATTTCTAAAGTTCTGAAATGGCCAACAGACCATACAAAGATACCACTTTAGGCTCCTGCTTGAAACCAACAGCTACAGAAAACTGCTGGCCTTGATTCAGGGCCACTGACTCATTATGCCTTAAGGGGAAAGTGATGAATGAAATTCACAGCTGGATTAACGACACGTGATATTTCAGAGGATGATTATTACAAATAATAATATGTCTATCTGGCTACACAAGAGAAACAAATGATTGTTGTTGATCACTTTGCTTGGAGTATCATGAGATACTACAACACTGCACAAAACGTTTCTCAGAAGCATAGGAACGGCTTTTAAAAAAATCTGCCTCATCTTCCAGGAACCCGTTCTTCATTCTCTGAACAGAAGAGACCCTCCCTCCCATTTAACATCCAGTATTTGTATTTTCATTTCCATTATAATTCATTCTAGGTTCTACTTTTATTAAAATCATTTCAGAATCAGTCTGCTTTCCTTATCTAGATGAAAATCCCCTTGAAGGCTGATGCTGCAATCTCGTCTCTGCTCCTGCTCCGTGCCTGTGTCTTGGCGCAGGCACACACTCAGCCCTCTGCAGACCCGAGGGAGCCTCTCCACTTGAACGGCACCAATGGACAGTAAGGGAGGCGGCCAAATTCTGCTCCAATATTAAATTAGTATTGACTTCATTTATACCACGAAAGGAGGTAACAGTGGTGCATCCAGAATGGTATGTATGTTGTTTTATGGTTTTTATGCAGATTCACATGGCTGTGGTTTTCTGAGTCCACCATGTCTCTGGTAGTTCAAGGGAAGTACACGGTAAAGTCTGGCAGCTCAGATTCTCAGTTTACTTCAGCTCTGTTCTGTGCCATGCACACTTATTGCGCCCTTGCTGTTTAAGCTATTTTCCATCTCCCTCTGCCCCCAACTCCTCTCCCTCTCTGTGCAGGGCTGGGAACTGGCCACATTGCCTCTAACAGGCACAGACAGGTCACCCTCTCCACAGTTTGCTTATTCATTTAATCTCATTATGGAAAGGTCCTCGCTATGTTTTCAAAAACCATCTCCTCAAGCTCCTGACAGATTAAATAATAACCACAAATGTATTCCAAAACGAGTAAGTTAGCAGATGATAATTACATTTGCAAGTTTCCCCCTCTCTTATTTAGATAACGAGTAGTCTGTCTTGTATAACATCCACAAATGGAGCAGTAAGACCACACTGCACAATGCAGTCACGGACAGACTTCCTCACTTCAGTAAATGAGGCCCCATTTTTGGATAACTTTTTAGTCCTCTATCACAACTTTATTGATTTCTGTAATTTAGCAAGCATTTGTTAAACAAATGACAGTGGTCATAACTAACATTAATTGAGTCCTTTTAAGTACCAGGACATTCATATACACTTTTATATTTATATTAATAACTCAATAATAACTGAATGTGGCAGATTCTGCTCTTATCTCTATTTCACAAATGAGGAAAGTGAGGGTTAGAGAGTTTAAGTAATTCTGTCCAAGGTGCTGCAAGTAGTAGGTAGCTAAAGTAGCATCAGGTTAGGTTTAACCAAAAGCTCAGGAGAGTTCAGTTTTGAGTCTCTCCAAGACTGCAAGTTCTGTAAGATGCTATAATTGGATTATGTGGCTTACTCATCGGAATAGCCCCTGAGCATCTCAGTGCGGAGACAACAGAGTGAGGTGGCTAAGCACCCAGTTAAACCAACTGGCTGTGAAGCTTAGTTTCGCCTCCTAAATAGCATTCATTTATCTTCATCATATTTTGACCATTCACTTGCTTAGTATTTATCCACCGTATTTATCACTTCCTGAAATTATACATTTTAATTCTTTTTGTCTAGATCAACCCAGTAGGGTATAATTTGGATGAGGACAATGACTTTGCAGGTCTTGTTTCCTGAGCAAATTCTCCCCAGCTAGAACAGTGGCTGGCGCGTGGTAGGTGGTTCATAAATACCACTGCATGAACTTATAAAAGAAAACTCATTTTGCTTTTTATTTATGCCCTGAGTAGAAATTTTCAGATATAATTAATGGGCTGGAGGAACCCTACATTTTTCTTGGTTCACCTTCAACCTTCTTTTAAAAGTTATTTAATGAACTTGAATATAACACATTCACTAAGCCAAGCTCCATTTTAAATTATTTATAAGTATGGACTCATTTAATTATCACAATATCTCTCAAGGTAGGTAAAATCACTACTTCCATTTTAAAGAAGAAAAAATATGCAAGAAAATGCTCAGAAGTTTGCCCATAGTGTTGCAATCAGGCAAAAAGTGAAGCCAAGATTGAAACTCAGGGACTCTGGCCATGCTCCCAACCGTTACACCATGCCAAATCCTAGCTTAATCCTATAAATATGTCATCCCCATGGGTTTTATTGCTTTAAAGTTTTGTCCCACTCTCTTACAGAGCATGATCTTCCATCCTGCCCATTTTCCCTTCCCTTCACCTAGATTAAAGAAGAAAACAAATAAGATTAGTTTACTTTATTTCATTACACCTTTCCTGCTGAAAGCTGCAGTGCATGAAGTCTCTCTAGGCCACTCTGAAAAACAAAGATCTGACCGCTGGTGGTGACTGGACAGCTGACATGATCTACCTCTGTCTTTCTTCTTTCTCATGGCCATCTCTTTCCTGTCCTTCCAGGACTTGAGGATTTCTATGAGGGCTCTTGCTTTTAGAATTCTGGTCCTTTCCTTTTCCATTTCTCTTAGGAATACACAAGCATCTTCATAGCTCTGGATCTGACTTAGCACACTTACCCAGAAGGAAATTGTCCTGGGCAAGGATACCCAGAATTAGTTCCAGTTCTGTTAATAAAGAGCAATCTGCCTTGGGGCAAGGCAATGAATATGATGGGGATTTAGTGTCCTCTCCTGTGAAATAACTCGAGTAAGAGGATGAGCTGGATATATAAAAGATCCTTCCAGCTCCAAATAGTGATTGCTGTTTGAAGAATGATGTAGGGAAGAGAGAGCATCCAGATATCTATATCCCTTGCACTCTCATCACTGACTGCAAGATAACTTCAAGGGAGACACGGTTCTTTACTACACAGAATGAATTTCTTAAAACTGAAGGACAGCAGCTGCTGAGGAAGGCAATGGGTGTGAACCTGTTCACTTGCAGAATTCCTTCCCCACTTCTACATAAATACCAGGGGGGATTATGAGTAAGCATGGTATTTGCACTCTCTGGTTTCATAATAAGCCATCCCAATACAAATTCATCTAAAGTGAAGTATTAAAAAATCCTCAGCCTTAGCTTTTGAAGAATGCACTAGCCAATTTGCTTCCTGAAATTGCATTAAAGCCTTAAAACAGAGAGTGACTAACTTTGGACCGTGCCGTTGTCACACTCAGCAGTGGTTTGAGTATCTATTCAGCCCATATAGTTCTAGCTTTTTTGTACTCTACCTACACTGGCCTTTTTCATTTTGAAGAGTAAAAGAGCTTTACGTAGCATTGGTCATTCCTTCCCCAAACGTGCCCCTCAGAAACAAACTACTTATAAGTCCTCACTTGTAAACAAAATAGGAGGCATGGGGGAGCGGCAGAGTTGCTCTAGGAAATTCAGGTCTACACCTTTGTGTTATATGCACAAAGGACTTGCCTTATCCTGAGTAACACACTTACACACAAAAGCACACAGGAATTTGTGAGTTCTACCCCATTCAGGACTGATCTCTCATTTGCATTCATGCTGGCTCAGTTCAATCTAATACACATGAATTTAGCAGTACTATGTCCAAGCGCTGTGTGCTCTGAACTTAGGGAATGAAGACGCATGTGGCAGAGGTCCTAATCTTGAGTAAGAAACAAATTAGTCAGCAGGTATCATTTAATAGGACATCATGGGATCACTGCAGGGCTCAGCTGTCAATCTAGCCCCGGGAAGATGTCATAAAATGTTTCTCTAAGGAATATATATATTACGGAATAAAGAGAACAAGCTCAGGTGAAGAAAGGGCGTGACTGAGCTGCAGAAGGGAGATGGTGCTTTTGACACAGAGTCGCTAGATTGTTAGAATTTCTACCATCACTTCCTGGAAGGAGAATCTATATTTCCTCCTGTTCTACTCTGCACTTTAGTGAGGGTCATGACCTGACTCGGTGGATCAAATGCAGGTTGACAACAATCTTGAGTGACTGTCCATAATGGAGCTTCTTACGGGCTGCCGTAAAGGCAGTATGGTCTATTCTGCTTTTATAATGACCTTTGAGGAACTTCAAGATAGGACAACTCCTGATAGAAGCTTGAACCCCTGAGCTACTGCTTAGCGCTGCCTGAGCCATACTGAACCCAGCAGGAATGAGAAATAAAATCAATAGTGTTAAACTACTAAGATTATGGAGCTGTTTATCCCAGTGGCTAGAGTTCATTGCCATTATTATATAGCGTGGCAGGCTAACAAATGATAAGAGCTCATGACTTGCTACTTCTTTAAAACTTTTGTACTTCAGAGTCTTAAATTCTGAACTTAAAGCCCATTGCTCTTTGTTCCCCCTCTTGAATGGCATCTACACTTTCCTGAAAAGTCAGTTATCTTGCAGCGTTATTGCAAACCAATTGCTGCTTCGGAGTGTGTTACCAGCATCCAGTACTTATGCAATGATATTTACTGTACATGTTATTATAAAATATGTGCATAGGCATAACTATATAGCAAAATATTATTACATAAAAGTAAAGACGTGTGGTATAGTGTTTCTAAAATAATTTTATGTAAATATATTATTATATTACATGAAATATATTACATATAATATACTATACAATAAAGAAAATGTTATTAGTAACTGTGGATACATATAGTATATATATGAATGTAAAAACCTTGTTTTTCTCAGTAGAAGATGTGTCTTTTGAAGGTGAGGGTTGTGTCTATGTTGCTCATTATTGTAACTCTAGTGCTAAGAGAAGGGCCTGCTATGTAATAGCGACCCTCAGTTACTGACAGAATGAATACATAAAGATAAATATGATAGATGGATACCAGGTGTTTTTGAAGAAGGTGGAGCTCAGCATGAACACATTTATTCAGAAGTCTCATGCTATATCCAGATGTGAGTTTCTAGGGCAGATAGGTCTGAAAGCCGACAGACAGAGGTGTGGAGTTACTCCACGCAGGCAGGTGACAGTGGATGCTAAGGGTGTATGACTGCTATGGTTGATACATTGTGTCAACTTGGGGAGTCTAGAGGTTTGGCTGAGTGACACACGAGGAAGCCAGGGTGCTTACTTTGTATACATCCTTTGCCTGTGGAAGAGGAGGGCATGGAGATTGTGTGACAGGCACACCCCTCCTGGGTGGGGGTAGGCTGTTTGCAATGTAGGGGAGGAGGGGAGGCTGCTTGCAGCCATTCCTCCCTTTTGCTGGTTGTTTTGCTGTGTCTGCTGCCATGAACAGTTTGCCCTCTGCCATGTGCCACTGTGCCTCTGAACCAGCCAAGTACGGACTGAAACCTCCACAAACTGTAAGCTAAATAAACCTTTGCTTCCCTCATTTTGGGCATTGGGTATTTTGTCTCAGCAAAGAGAGAAAAGTGACCAAGACAATGACATATGATGCTAGGGGCAGTATGGCTCTGGAGGTGCCCGGCACAAATATGGCCAGGAAGAGGGGACAGGATTAAGACCAAATTCTGGAACATATCCACACATAAAATAGAGTAAGCATACAAAATGAATGAAGGACCACTAATAAAAGGAAGGGGAACAAGAAGACTCTGAGGCATGAGGTTTTGGAGCTGTATGCTTCCTTGTTTGTGAGACTTAAAGCTGTATGATAACGCAGGGAGAGCTGCTGTTTTGGCATTGGAGTGCTCAGTACACACCTCTAGGTTGATTGGTATAAGTATTAAACTTTGCAGTGCTCCTGTGAAGATGGCCACAGGGACTGATGCCTCTCCTAATAGACAGCCAGTGTCAACCCTGTCAATTGCTATGAAGTGCGCTTGTTGCACAGATTTCTGAGGGGATGCCAGGAGGTGTACAGGTCAGCCTGGGGCCTTTCATTAGTGCGACACAGTAAGCTATATTTTGACCTGAGTTTCTTCTCTTTCTAAAAGATTCTAAGAAGTACAGAAAAGCTTTTAGTCTAGCCAAAGATTTATTGCTAATATAAGTGTGCATCAGTACATTATGACCAAATCTAGCTGACTGGCTGTTTTCATTAATAAAGTTTTACTGGAACATGGCCACATTCATTCATTTTGAAATTATCTGTGGCTGCTTTTACTCTACATGGTTAAATAACTGCATCAAGGAACATATGATCTGTCAAGTGTGAAATATTTAGGATCTGGCATTGTACAGAAGTCATTTGCCCACGTCTGGTCTAAATGAGCATAGCTCTTTGTCCTAGAACAGTAAGACATTTTCAGAGCTAAATGGAGCTTGTATGGGCCCCTGGGAATAAACAAAGACCAGAAGTTCACAGAAGCAGAGTACTCTGTGTCCTCAGTTAGTCTGGCATGTACTTATTTGAGTTTGGGACCTCCATGGTGATGATGCATATATGTGTGTGAGAGACCCTGCTGACAGTGCATCTTTAACTGAGGTCCATAGGACTGAAAGCCAAAACTGTGCATCATGAAGTTTAAGACTTCAGCCCGTGGAAAAAGAAGAGATTTGGAAGTTAAAAAAAGTAAACAAAATGAAGATAGATGGAGAAGGAGTGATGGGTAGGAGAATGAAGTTACCCTGTCAAAAGGCACCATGATGCCTCTCCCCCTCCTGCCATAGTAATTTGTGTGTACCCACATAATACACAGCATGTTTAGGAGCAGCCAAGTCTCTGCCCAAAGTAAGAGCATGAGCGAGTAAATAAACCAAAAGTGCAGTTATTACCAGTGGGAAGATCACCGACAGGGTGGTAGAACAACGGTGGTGAAGTGGAGAAAATTAATTCAGTAAGCCATCATCTATATAACTGGGTAATAAAGACGAAGATAACATTATGTAATACAACATCCAGAGGTGCCCCCTACTATTTTCTCTGTAATCTGGTATTTTCTTTATTGTTTTTGTGTTGACAAATGCAGAGACAACATTATGTAATACAGCATCCAATGATGGTTCCTTATTGTCTCCTCTGTAATTTGTATATCATTTATTGATTTTGTTATAACAAATATGAAGATAACTATGTTATACAGCATCCAGTGCCAATTCCCTACTATCTTCTCTATAACTTGGTATTTTCTGTATTGTTTCTGTTATTCTGGGTTCTTTTGTCTTAAAAATAAAGTTAAAAAAAAAGAGAAAAGCCAAATACCCAAATGTTTTAAAGCACTTAAAAATTACTCTTAGGCTTTTTCCCATGATACTGAAAGTATGCCATGGCAGTGTCTATACAAGAAAGGAGAGAAATACAGGCAACTCCCAAGCCACACTGAATTTACTATAATGTGCATTTAGGGAACGTGTAAAAAAAAAACAAAAAAGGCACCATGAGAGGGCATCTGTGCCTCTAGTATCCATTTTGTCACTGCCCTTGTGGAAAGCAACAGAAGAAATAGGGGTGGATTTCCGTCATCTTCCTAAGTGACGGGGAAATGAGACTGAATCTCCCTTCCAGACTGCTAATGACGTTACACTGGTTTCACACTTTCCCCTAAAACAAGCACACATGTGCACTCACAATTATGACTATATTCAACAAATATCTTAATTTTAAGGATCTTAAGTGAACTGGCCTTTAAGCGTACAACCTTGAATAGGAAGCTAAATTGTGATAATGTCACATCTATAATACTCCTTTTGAACTCTGGAATACTCTGTGACCCCATCATAGTAAGACCCTCATTTCTGAAGAGTTTTTCTTCCCCTGTGACACAAGACAAGCAGAACAAAAGCTGTACTTTCACATGCTCCCACCCTAGTGCTTTGTTTTGCTAACAAGCTATGCGGGTGGTGTGGGGGAGAAGCTGGAGGGGGTGTGGGACTTGTGTTCTCCAGTGTGCCACAGTTCCCATGGTTCTATAATTTTTTGTCTTGAAAGGGGTTTAAATTCTCAGTTCATCCAGTACCTCTTCATTTCTGCTCACAGACGTTTTTGGTAGGTCAACAGTTTTTAATATATTTGCTCTGATCAGTCCTAAAGCGAAATGATCTCCTTTAACTTTCTAGCTTTGTTAGTCTTCCAAAATGTACTTTCTAACAGATGCACAGAGGTGCTTATTATAATCTCAGCTACTTGGGAGGCTGAGGCAGGAGGATTGCAAGGAGGCCAGCCTGGTTAACTTAGTGAGACCTTGTCTCATGAGAAAAAAGAGAAAGGGCTGAGGGTGTTGCTCTTGGATTCAATCCCCAGTAACAAAACCAAAACAAAACCAAGACAAAACAACCACACACAAAAAGCAAAAACAAAAAAGTATCCCTGAAATCTTATCAATAGAATTTGGCCAATTCACTTCCATAATATAGATTAAAAATACTCTTCTTTCAGTAATAGGGTACTAAAAAGAACAAAGATGTTTTTAAATTTTTGGGATGCTCTATGGGGTTACTTGTCTGTGTGTATCACTTTGATCAGTGACATTCAGACTCTGAAGTCTTTAGGTGGAATTGGAAAATGTCCAAGGTCTCTAATTTCTGTGGAATTGTGTCCTGTCATACCTCATACACCTAATGCTACAGACCTGAGACATCTGCCTCTGTTTTGAGTGGTGTTTGCCAAAGTACCTTCTCAGTGATCTAACTGTGAATATCACAGCAAGATGGCCAAGGAAATAAAAGATGGATTATCCTCTTGTAATCACTAATGGGTTTTTTCTCTTTCACCCCAGAGGCACATGGGAACCCAAACTGCAAAGTGAGCCATTATATGGTGTATCTGTAGCAGGTGGATGTCTACGATGGTCAGTGAGATCCCCCCTCCTGGCATTCACATCCTTGCTTAAACACCTGCTTTTGTGTGGGAGCTGCGTCCATCCGATGACTTGATTCTAATGAATGGAAGGATGCTGCTTCTGTGATTAGGTTAGGAATGACTGTGACTTCCATCTCCCTGGCATTGCCTTGTCCTCTCGCTTGCTTTACTGATGTGAACTTCATGCTCTGTGGGGGGCTGATGTGATAAGGAACTGAGGAGTCTTCAGTCAGTAGTCCTGAGGAACTGGGGTCTCAGTTCCAAAACCTCCAAAGCACTGGATCCTGGCTGCAGCTACACGAGTGAGCCAGGATGGGATGCTTGCTACTCGAGACTTGTTGACTGTACCCTTAGGAGAGACCCAGGGCCAGAGGACTCAATTAAACTGGACCAGGACTCCCAACCCACAGCAACTGTGGGATAACAAATGTTGTTACATGCCACTAACATTTGGGGTGATTTGTTAGGCAGTAATAGAAAACCCTATTTTCTATTAGGAATTCTTTTTTTAAAAAATCAGTCTCAAATTCAAGAAAGGGGATAATTTAATCCAATCAAAGTGAAAAAAGAACAGATTAAAAAATGTAACTCAAAAAAATGCTGATTGAATGCAACTGAACTTAGGAGTAAAGGGCCACTAAAATTTGGGATTTCACTCTGTAATAAAATAGAAGTACAGCAGCAATGAACAAAACAGTGGGTATCAGAAAGTGCAGTTCAACAAAGAGACGTGTGGTAAAAGCATTCTCCAGTCATCAAATATTGTTGAGTCTGAATTTGAGGAACTCCCAGGTTTAATTGAGGAAGCAGTTAAAGTAGTGGCAGAGTAAAGAGAGGGGCAGAGAGTAACTGGGTATTGTGGGAGGTAAAAGCTTACCGTGTCGGTGGTTGCCAACATTATTAGCCTACTGAAGTCGAGGTAAGGGACAGTGGAAAGGGGCACATGGGGTCTCTGCTCTGCTTGTTACTAAGACCTCAGCATCCGCTGGGTGGGCTGGGAGCTGAAGAGCAAGTTGGGCTCATCCAGACTGAAGGATGAACGGGAACAGAAGAAAAGGGGATAGAAGGTACAGATCAGTAACAGACAATTCCAGGAGCTACTTAAGACGGCGAAGTGTTAGAACAGGAAATACTGAAAGAGAGTATAATATAAAAGAGAGTTATAATACATTTTCAATTCAGGCTGACAGATACTGAGAAGAAAAATAAATATTTCAATTGAAAATCCTTGGGGCTGGGGATATAGCTCAGTGGAATAAGCGCTTGCCTAGCAAGCGCAGGCTCCTGAGTTCGATCCCCAGTACCGCAAAAAAAAAAAAAAAGAAGTCAATTGAAAATCCTTTGACTACCTGACCTTCAGGTGGTATATTCTTCTTTTGGGATGGATGGTACCAGGAATCAAACTCAGGACCTCATGCTTGTCAGGCAGGCGCTGTGCCACTGAGTTAGATCCCCGGCCCCTCAGGAGGTATCTTGTCAAGGAATAAAAGTGATTACAAAAAAGAAAAGCACATTAGAGGACTATCCAAAAGTTTTCAGTCCATAGAGTTCTTCCCTGGGAAAGGCAAACCATGCATTGCAAATAAGCAAACAGATCATTTCCCTGTGTCTTAGAGACAGAAACTGCACAATGTGCTTATAGTTTCAGGAGAAGACAAAGTAATCTGTTTTCTGAGGGAACTTTAGGCATGCTTCCTCTCTTCAAAGGGGGACAGGGTGAAATTTAGCCTTGTAGAAGTCCAAGGAAACTTTAAAACCTGAGAATAGTCTGACTCGGGATTGGTTAAAGAAGTGGATGCTGGGGCTGGGGATATAGCTCAGTGGAATAAGCGCCTGCCTAGCAAGCGCAGGGTCCTGAGTTCGATCCCCAGTACCGCCAAAAAAAAAAAAAAAAAAGAAGTGGATGCTGTGGGAACATCGATAGGCTTTACTTTGGAAGTCAAGCAGTGCAAAATATAGAGGGAAAGCATGAATTAAGGCAAAGAAATCCCTGTGACTATTGTTCTACAGAGGTCTATGCTTGCAGTACATCTAGTGTATTATGTGCATTGAACATATCAAATGTAGTTGAGAATACACAGACCTTTGCATTGGGGGCAATTTCAATATTAAAAGGACAAAGTGCGGGAAAACCATTATGAAAGGAAGAAATTTTTTCTTTGAAACTTGAACCAACAAATATAAACAAAATATGTTTTATAGAGTGCTACAAGATCAAAACTGTTCTCAGAAAACTACACTTGCTCTATTTTGGAACAATCTCACCAATTCCAGAACAAAATATGCTCATTAAGGCATCTCAGGTAGTAATTATGGCATATGTCTCATGGTAGATGAAGAACACAGCTATTGTGATGACCGAAATTGTATAAACAAAACAAAGAGACCAAAAACATTTGAATGGCATGTGAGGAAAATATTCATCTATTAAATTACTTGTTCATTCATTTTAAAAATACCTACATATTGGGTGAAGCACAAAGGATAATTCAAAGATTGGATTGTCTCTGCCCTCAGTGCGCCTATAAAACGGAAGGGATAGAATGTTTTCAACCTTCAGGCAGGGCCAAGTGTAGGCCCGTAAAACTCTCAGACTAATTAGGGGCCACTGTATGCCCTTATTTTACAAACGTTTCTTGATCAGTTACTATGCTACAAACACTGTTCAAGGAGCTGGTTATATAGAAGAGCACAAGAGAGGCAAGATACTTGTCTCTCTTAGACCTTGCTACCTCTGGCCAAAATAGAGAACAAGGAAAAAACAAACAACTAAATAATATAACTTCAGGTAATTGTAAGTGCCACGAAGAAAAACAAAGCAGGTCGATGTGAAGTACAGAGGTAGCTGGTGAGGGGGTGCGTTTTACTTCACAAGGCCTCTATGAAAGGGCAACATCTAAGTAGAGTTGGTGATGTATTAACATTGGAAGGAAGAGCTTTCTGTGCAGAGAGACTAACATGGGAAGTTCTTGTAAAAATGACAAAAAGAGTTGGATATGGTGGTGCACACTTATAATCCCCGTGCTCAGGAGGCTGGTGTGGAAAGATTGCTGTGAATCTGAGACCAGCCTGAACTCATAGCACTACCCTCTCCCAAGCAGCCAACCAAGCAGCCAACCAACCAACTGGCGCAAAAGCAAGGGATCTTACTGGAGCGTGGAAGGAAAGAGTGATGGATACTGTTACAGAAGTGGGAAGAGACCAGGGCCTATGGACTTTTGTAAGCCAAGAAAAACATTTCCTTTTGAGCGAAGAAATGGAAGATTTCAAGCAGGGTCATCTGATTTACATTTAGAACGGTAGCTGGAAACATTTGTGTAGAAATCTGCTTGTGAGGTTAGGAGGGAAGTCTGGACAGAGAGTACATGTGCTAAATAGTCCAGTCTAGCCAGGATCAGTAAGAAATGGGTTCATGCAGTCTAACTAAGGGGACAGGTTAGAATCCACTGTGACAGTCCTGCTACAGGCGGTGCATTTGGACGAGGATGACAACTGTCAAGGTGTGAGATGTGGTTCTAGTCTAGGTCGAGTTCCTCAAAGCAAGTGGTATGACGCTATCAGTGTTGAACTTTAAATAATAGGAAGCACGGTGACAGGGCAGGTCACAGTGGCTCACTGAGCACCTCTGAGCACCTGGCTCACTGAGCACGTCTATATTCTGACTCAGGTCCAGTGCTAGGTGCTGGAGGTACACTGTGCTGAGGAGTTTAGACTTCATTCTGGCATGAGGTGAAGCCATTCGTGCTGAATGCGAGGAGGAAACTTGCTAAGGGAGTCATATTTTAAACAAAGCTGAACAACATGCTCATAGAAGTCACTCTGAAAATGAATTCTAAGAACATTTTATTCTTCTCTTTTTAGTGTAGAAAATTACATGATTAAACTTCTCAGTATGCCTGACCCTCCCTTGATATGTGCAAAGGTGTTAAGTTTCTCTCAGTAGAATCTCAGTTCACTGTCAGTTGGCCAATTTCATCCAATAACTTCCTTAGCAACAGTGGTTAATATTTTTTCCCACACTGAGAAGGAAAAACCATAACTTCCCAAGGAAAAAAAAGACAGAATACAACATAGGATGGTCTCACTGATCTGGGTGCATCCGTTACCATCCGCCTGTTACTCTGTCTCTAATCTTGCTTCCCCTGACCTTTCCCCAACTGGATGACCCTGCTTCAACTTTTCCTGCTTCTAATTCTCCTTGTAAACTGCCTCCAGAGTTAATCAGCAGAAAGCAGTCCAGTCATGTCCATTCCCCTGTGCCTGCAGAATACATTCCACACTCCTTAGCCTGTTACAAAGTCACCTAATCTCCTACCTTTTCTGCTTTATCTCTCACTCCATCGCTGTATGTTCTGTTTTAATCCTTAGATTTTCTTCTTCATCTTTTTGATTGTTTTTAAGATTGTTGTGAGATACACATAAATTAGCATCTTAGCATTTTTAGTGTATAGTTCAGTGGCATTACGTACACTCCCACTGTTGTGAAAATCCCATCAAGTTTTAAATTACTAATTATTTCCTTGATGCTTCTAGCAACTTGACACCTGGACCATACCTGTAATTATATGGTTGCTGCTGGCCTGAAATGCCTTCCCCATCTCTCATCATTTAAAACCCCATACTTCTTGAAAGACTAGTACTAACATCCCACCTCTTCCTTTAGGCTCCTTTAAAATCTTATCTGCAAACAGAAGGTCAACTCTGTTGCTAGGTAACACACAGCTTACAGTAAAAATGATGCCTGGTTGGCAAATTGCATCTATACTGGGAAGAACTATCTAGAACTATCAATGCATGGTGGGGATGGGACACTTTGGACTTCCCTTGGTGATGACTCTTATAATTAGGCAGGTCCCTTGTACGGACCTTAGAGACTACGTCTATGGAGTTGCTATAAGAGATATTGCCTCTTATGTAGCAGGAGGCTTTTAAGCCAGGGGCGTTCCTATATTCACTCAATGTGAACCTAGAGTTCTTGAATCTGAGCTGTACTTGGGGGCAGCTGTGTTAGAACTCTCACAGAAGGGAAATTCTAAAGCTGCACTATTGGTCAGCAATGTTTCTTACATTACATCCTTCTAGGTCAACAAAAAGCCAAGTGAGAATGTGCAGTAGGACTTAATAAGGCCTGCTCTTGTGGGCTGAAATATTTTACTTGCATATTAATACTCCTTGCATGCCTGAACTTAAAACCACGGGGAGCAACTGTACGTAGGAGCAGGGCAACAAAGCACTGCTTACCTTTGGAAGTAGCTGGATTGCCTGAAGAATTCTCTGTCTGTGCCCAGAATTAAGGATTCCAATTTCCAACAGATCTTGATCTTCCATAACATTGCTTCCCTGAAACAAAACCAGAAACATTACAGAATAAATCAAACATTTACACTGGAGGAAATAAATAACCAACGAATGGTCTGGTTTGTATAAACAAAGACATACAGTCATTACTCTGTGTGGGTGGGGACAACTGAATCACTGATGTGAAGGCTAGAGCAACTTCCTTCTCACAAATCTTACCATTGATGGTTGGACTATGTGCCCTGAAGATTAATTCCTGTGACTTAGAATTCTGTTCCTTAGAAATTTAAACACTTCTTGGATGAGTTGTCATTTAAGATTATCTGTGACCTCCACACTGATATGAATAAATCAGTTTTTAAAAAGTAATCTGAAAACAGATTTTGTGAGGTGGGCTGATAGGAAAAAAAGAGTGACATGCACTAGGCAGGTTAAAAGTCAGGATAATTAATTGAAAAATACTCAATTCCAGACTCCTAATCAAAATGTGAGGGAAGAATAATGAGAATAAGATGCAGGTCCCTGCCCATGACTTCCAAGCAGAGACAGAAATGGGTTGTACCAAGCAGTGAGAATGTATTAAAGGCTTTGATGGCGAGGTTTGGGAGTCCGGAGGGGATATGAGATAGTTTCTGGAGCAGATGATATCAGAAGTGTGGTCAGGACCCAGAAGTGGCAGGATGAAAGAAATTATGTGCAATAACCTGAAAGAAAAACAGTGCACTGGGAAGCTTCATGTTATGGGACAACTTGGGAGAAGAGAAAAAGGTAAAGGTGGAAGGATAAGCAGAGACCACAATACACAGATACTGGAAGGGTTTAGACTTCATTTGGACCATGATGTGAAGCCATGGATGGGTTGTAAGAAAAGGGTTATATGATCAGATTCTAACTTTAGAAAGATTTTCGTTTCTGTGACTGAGACAATTTTTTATCTGTAAAATGATGCAAGTGAGCCACATCGTCTCCAAGGACTAATCTAGCCCTGAAAGTCTCGGATTTTCATGGTTATTTTAAACCTCTGTTATTGATCATTTTGCCTCTAAATTTGAGACTTTCACACTTACACACAGCTTCAGTTTTTCTTTAAATGGGAGAGGCCAGTAATGTCATGCGAAATAAACTCAGCACAGAAGGACAAATACTGTACAATCTTGTGCATGCTCGGAAGCTAAAAAAGATGACTGCATAGAAATAGAGAGTAAAATAGCAGTGAGAGGGCTGAGGCCAGGGAGGAGGGGAAGCAGAGGGGCTGGGTGGTGGGTCTCAGATGTGGTCAGATGGAGGAAATTCAATTGAATGTCACTGTTGGGTAACTATAGCCTAAAACATTATTTTTTTAAAGTAACTAGAAGAGTTTAGTTTCCTTTAGTGCATACAGAAATTTCATGCATTTGATAAGACAGAAATGCTGGTTATCCTGATCTGAATGTTATTTGTTGTATACATATATCAAATTACCATACTGTACCTATAAATAAGTACAGATATTCTATATAAACTTAAACAATAAAAATACAATATTTCTAAAAATGGGGGAGTCTACAGAAATTTAAGGATTTGGATCGCTGACTTTCTGGACAAATCAAACTTTCTTATTAATGTGTAAAAACCACTTAGGAATAGAAAAGACAGGATACCTGTTTGTGGAGAAAATGGGTACTGACAGACATTCACAGGAAGCTAAAACGAACTGCAAGGCTCATCCTGGGCCCATGCAAACCAGAAGGAGGTTGCTAAAGTTGCTCTAGAGATGATGTGGGTTGAGACTAAGGTAGTAGTCATGGGAGCAGAAAGAAGCAGGTAGATTGATAACTATCAAAAGTTTGAGTCGGAGACTGAATGTGTTAAATACTAGGTTGGGGTAGGAGGTGGATGTGGATGCCTTTTCCTGGAATAAGAAATGCACAGGGGCAGACCTAGTGCAGTGCAAAGTGGGACTAATGCCTATTCTGGACAGAACAGCATAGACGGATGTAAAGAGTTGAATATCAGAATATGTTAGAAATGGATAATTGAATGTTCTTATAAAGATTTAAGCCATTAGAACAATTCCGTAACTAGAGATTTAAGATGGGCAGTGACTGGACAAAGGCATTCCACCGACTCATGGTGTCATTTCTAAGCTTAAGCTCCAGCAGCCACCTCGGAGGAAGCAGAATAAACCAGGTGTACAGCAGCACGATAATGAAAAGCCTAATGAAAAACAAATAAAACCAGTCTTGGCAATATGCCACAGGAAACATTGCTCTCAAGAAATTACTCAGTGCACACAGTATAGCATGGCTAAGAATATAAATGACTTCACTTTGAGAAAGCCTTATTATTTCTAGAAATGGACTATGGAGGCTTGTGCAGGATATGCGATACATATTCTGACTTTTACTTCTTCAGGGATTTTCGAAAGGAGTTACTGACATTCAATAAAAAGAAAATCTTCAGCCATCTGTTTACTACAGCATTATCAGTTTTCCCATACACTAAATTACCAGCCCACACCTTTAGCTCACGCAAGATACACAGCCTGTATGAAGCACATCAGGATCTCTGGTTTAGAAAAGCTGCAATCTATAGGTAATCCTGAAATTTGACACGCGTGCAATGAGATCGAGATAGATTACTGGTCTTGCTTTAAACCATCCATATATTATCTTTTCTTTCCTTAAGAAGGGAGACATTTTGGAAGACTTTTAGGGAAGTTAGGCATTTTAAAAGAAGGTGTTAAATGTATAACAATATTTTCTGTTTGGGTCAAATTTCCAAGTATACAGGATAATTAGTACTTTTGAAAAATGAGTGAAAAGAATAAGAAGCATCATACAAATTGTGACAAGGTACCCAAAGGCAAATGGCGCCAGCTGAGCAATGTAAAGAAAAAGAACCACTGTTTCCAATGAGGCATACAGTTAGAAATTTTTATTTTGCTAATTACTCTGATTTGTTCATCACACAATATATACATGTGTAGAAACAGCACACTACATCCTATGAATAAGTACAACTATCATGTCAATGAAAAATTAGTAATAAAAAGAAATTTTCTTTGTTCCCTTTCTCTAATCCATAGGGATAACCAAATATCCAGATAAGTCATTTGGCAGGTGAGGATGCTGGGTCAAAAGACTTGAGTTTGGATTGTGCTGAACCTGGGTGAGTCGTGTATTCTGTCTCGGCTTCATGGCTCTCACCTATAATGTGCATTCAGTTTCAAAATGGTATGATTATAGTCCTATTTGACTTTGATTTGTATCATTATATACAAGTATAGATTGAGAATTTTGAAATTACATTTTAGTATTTTAGAATTTGCAACTTAGTGTTAGGAAATGATTATGGAGAACTTCCAAGAACGCATCTTTTTCACAAATCAATCTTGAAATTGTGGCAGTAAAATTTCCACCAAAGGAAATAATAGAATATCTTACTTTTGCAGCATGATAGATTTTTGCAGCTTTTCAGAGAAAGACCCAATGTTTGAAGCCTTGTAACTATACCTTTTGTACGTGGGTAACAATTTATGCCATCAAGGACCACAAATGTTCCCATTCTTCCTGGGGAGTTGGGATTTATCCCCACTTTGTCACTTGTCTTTACTAAATGCTACAGAGTTGCAGCTTAACTCCTCTCTTCCTAATAAAGGCTGAACATAAATCCCAGCTTTCTTCCTCCTCCAACCATTTTTCACATGAAAAGCAGATCACTGCTTTCTGCGCCTGTCTTCCGCTTAACCACCTACTGCAGTGTACTCTCCACCTCCTCACCTCCCCAGTACACCTGCTGTCTCTGCTGCTTCACCTTCCATTTACTCCTCCACCCACACTGATAAGCTTTCATCTGCCGCCAACTCCACAGGATGCTCTGTTGCATGTTGAGAATCACCTCTTGATCGCCAAACCTGCTCCAAGTCTTTTCAGCCTTGATTTCAAGTGCTCATTGGCCAGATGTGTCTGGTGGCCCCATCCTGGACCACACAGACTTAAGAGCATTTCTCTCACTGTAGAGAGTTCTATGAGTGTTGGTCTATTACGACAGACATTGAAAACTCTGGCCATATTACACAGATGGGGAAAAATGGGGCAGGGGCTAAGAAAATACTTGAGTCACTTTCTGGATAGAATTATCTATGCACTTCTGAGTCAAAGGTTCATGAACATTGAATTTAGGATCTTTAGCAAATTTTATTTTGAATTTTCAGTCATCAATGCAAATTAGACCCTTGGTCTACTTTTACAAGTATTTTTTTATTATAGCTTTATAAATCTATGTTATGAGAATGACAAGTTCAAGTGATAAATTCGTTTCTTAGAACCTTACCAGGCACATTGCACATGGTGTTTAGAGAATAACAATCATTGATAAATTTGTGTACTCAGGAACTTACTGGATGATTAAATGCCCAAGGCAATGCTTTTATAAAAGCCCTTCTTTTACTGACAAGAAATGTTTAATCCAGGAGGTCTTTATTGCTTTCTTAAATTATGGAATAAAGAAAAATTACCTAGTATTTTATGCACTAATTGCTGAAGTTTTCCTGACCATGGGGAGAATATCTTATTTATGGGATGTTTTCAGCTGTTAGAAGCTTATATGATGGTCAAATGGAATGAAAAGCAGGTTTTATACTTGATGGTCCATTAGAAATAGAACAGTTATTTATTGAAATAATCTCTTAGGAATATCTGTACTAATGGGTCTGTCTCTCAGAACTATAGCTTGAGAGAAGTTCTAGTACCATAACACTAACACTGTATCACATTCACTTAGAAGCCTTTCCTGCACATCACACATTATACAGAATGCTGGGCAATATTTAGGACCGTAAGGACCTGCTTTCTCCTTAATACCAGCCTGAATTAGGTGATGTTATTTACTCTTGCTCTTTATTCAGCCAAGACTAAAAAGACCAAAAGGACACTGTTCACTGGGAAAAACTGCATTTGCTCTGTAATTAACTCAGTTAGATTCTTCTCCAAAACTTGTGTGGTCATAAGTATTTAAAATAGTATATCTGTGCAACAGAATAACACCGAGATCTTTCAAATT
The DNA here is from genome assembly GCA_004027595.1 of Dinomys branickii. NCBI lineage: Eukaryota > Metazoa > Chordata > Mammalia > Rodentia > Dinomyidae > Dinomys > Dinomys branickii. Next base: position 111,463 of record PVLD010000846.1, read on the forward strand.
CACACATGGAAAAAACACATATTTTAGTTTATTTGTAACATACTTTTTTACAGCATAAATAAAATGGTGGTATAAAATTGTACATAACTTTTTCTTGGGATAAAAATGCTATATTTTAGCTTGTATAAATCTTTGAGTCACTCTGATATTGATTTATAAGTAACTTAATATATGTTTTTCCTGCCTGATTATAATAGTTATTGTAATACATACCAGATTTACAATTTTTCTGTCACTGTTAGAACATAGCCTTATTTAGTTTATTCTACAAAAACATGGTTACTATAAATAATCATAATGGATGAAATGCTTCCTCCAATCTTATTTATTTATTTTGCGTCTTCCAATTTTAATTCCTTCTTTCACTCTAATGAGATAACAGAGGAAAAAAAACAGTAGTCCATTTAAAAAATATCTCCACCTAAATCTTCCATTTAAACATATTCTCGGGGCTGGGGATATAGCTCAGTGGAATAAGCGCTTGCCTAGCAAGCGCAGGGTCCTGAGTTCAATCCCCAGTACCGCAAAAAAAACAAAAAAACAAAAAAACAAAAAAAAACCATATTCTCTACTGCAATGATTTTATTACATGCACTTAATAAAATTTTTGTATTTTTAGCTAATGAAGAAAATGTGATATTTAAGACTACATTGAAATACCACATATTTTCTATACAACGGAGGATTACTCATCTATGAAAAGAGATACACTCGAGGGTTTTATAGGTAAATGGATGCAATCAGAGACCATACTCATATGTGAAATAAATCGGACTCACATGTGTAAGCATCATGTTGTCTCCGTGGTATAAGAACATGAAATAATGAACACAACCCCAAATTTACAACAGATAATAAGAAAGGGAAAGAAACTGCTCAAAGGAAGGAGCAATTGGGATGAGGGAAAGAAGAAGTACTATTGCAAATTATATATATATATATATATATATATATACAGATGGTATAACTATACTGTTGGTGTCTGACGGTTTGCTGGGAACAGTTAATGTTTAAAAGTTTTTTTCCTATTATTTTGACCAATTTTGCATGCTTGTTTCTGGTAATCTGAGCAATTTATGTGATGACAGCAGTTTGCAGTATAACAACCAATGGTGAATTCCTATAATCCTGCCTAATGCCACTATGTATTGTCTCTAATGTTCTTTTAAATTATTATTTTCTTATTCCCTTTAATGATTTGATCAATTTTCTATTCTTACATCTGGTAATCTGAGCAACTTCATTGAAGATAACAGTATGTAATAAAACAACTGTATTAACCCCTATAGTTTGGTTTGAAACCCCGTAGCATTTCTAATGTCCTTGCTTTGTGTTTGTATTCTGCTTTAAAAAAAAGAATGCTACTACTGAATACTTCCCATCCAGAAGAAGAGTGGGAATATGATCAGAAAATATGAAGTTGGTTGCATTTTATAGATCATATTTTCCTACAATTGTCTTATTATATATACTAAATTGCAAAAAAAGATTACATAGATTATTGATTCAAATAAATGTTACACCACTGACCAGTAAGATAGAGAATATCTTATGTATGAATATATTTAATAAAGTTTATCTTAGAGTTATTTTTTACATGGAATATAACAGTGAATATGATCATAATGAATCTCCTATTACCCTTTTCTTCTACTTTACTTTTGAAGTCTATTTTTCCTTTGAAACATCTGGTCCTAAAATACAAAGAAAGAGAAACAATTTAAGTAATTAGGTATTTATTTGTTAAAATGTAGAGCAGGATTTTGTGAAATTATAATTATAATTATGATTCATTTGAGACATGTATCCATGTAGAGTTTAGTATTATGTGCACATATAATATTGCAAAGTCATTGATATGGTGATTTTCACTGCTTTGGTTGAAAATTTCATAGGTATAAGGGAGAGAGTCCAGGTCTCATTTTTAAGGGTCCCAGTTCATAACCCTTTCCGGTAAGTTAACATGAACAAAACTTATTGGTGTGCTCTTACTTTTCTCCAGATCCCTATATATCTAGATAGATGAGATGGAAGGTAGATTGATTGATAGGAGAGAGAGAGAGAGGGAGAGAGAGGGAGAGAGGGAGGGAGGGAGGGAGAGGGAGAGGGAAGAAAGCAAGCAAGCAAGCAAGCAAGGAAGCAAGCTAAAAGAATAGGATTGGGGTTCCCCTTCTTTATCCTCAAACTCTGACCAGACTCAGCTGCTAAGAAAGACCATTTAAAGCATTTACAGCAGTTGTGGTATCTGGTTCTACTCCTTTGGGAATGGTGTAAACCCTGCTAGACACCACACTTCAAAGCATGCATTCAAAAGATTTTCTCTCTCAGTCTGTCTGTCTGTCTGTCTCTCTATATATACATACATATACACACACACATGAATGCTTGCTATCTTTTTTCAGCTCTCACAGCAATGGCAATCTATGTAAGTTAGTATAAGTTTCACACATACTGAATTTTTGCTCTGTGCCAGACACTGTTCCAGATGCCTTACAGGTACCACCTTATTTAGTTCTCACAACAGCTCCACAAGTTAGGTGCTTAAATAATTTGAACCCAAAGCTGGCTGGAGCCTTTCACATAACTTTCCTACACCACCTCCAGTGGTATTAGTGTAGGCAAGAAAGGTTCAGTTACAAAAAAACACATGGCTAGACCTAAACTATTTATATTTTTACCTAAGCACCATATGAAATTCATATGAAGGCAAGTTTTCCAGTGCATTTTATATTTGGTTTCATGGCATTTAAGTAACAATGAATCTCCACCTTCGAAAGTGCTCTGACCTGTTCTCTCTGCTCCAGGCCTTTCTGTTCATTGAATCATAGAATTGGGGATGGCAGGGACCTGGGGTTTTCCAGCCTAAATGTTCCCTGACTAACTGCAAAGCTCTAACTTCGCTTTTGAAGCATGGTGTCTAGCTGGGTTCGCACCATCTCCAAAGGGCTAGGGCGGCTATTAAATGCTTTAAGTGGCCTTCCCTGGCAGCTGCATCTGAGCGGGGGGTGGGGCTGGGGTTTGGGGGGCACCTTAACTACTCTTTCAGCTCCCACTGTGACACAGACCGAGTGTTACAGGAGTGCTCTCAGAAGAACACGCCAAAAGCGGAGATGAAAGGAAAACAGTTAGCAGCTGTCCTGTGTCCTTTTCCCATCACAAGCTGTGAAATTTAAAAAAAAATTCTTTTCCTTGAGTAGGCTGTACATAATCTTGGCAGGTATTTGCATTTTATTCTTCTAGCTAATATGCTGAACATTTCCCAGTGCCTCACCAGAGAAAAGTGAGCAGCAATGAGCTTAGCCTGGCCACTGCCCTTCACAGCGGAAGGAACACGGTACTTGGGGGTTTTCAGCCAGCTCCTCTCTCAAATGCTCTCTCATTAGCAATACAGGGAACCAACAGGAAGTGCTCCTCTAGGGAGAAGCTCCTGGGTGGGGCCAACACAGCCACACACAATGAGGCAGGAAAAAGTACCTGAAAAGATAAACATTAAGCAACAGCCAGTAAGTGTTCACTGTGTACTGGGGACTTTGCCCTGTAAGAACCTTGTAAGATGGGTGGTATTATCTCCATTTCATAGACAAGGAAATTGAGTCATGGAGACATGAACCCGTTTAATAAAGGTCAGCCATGGTCATTATATGATGGACCTGCGATCAATGTTATAGTCTGTCAGACTCTGAGATGAGGCTTCTTTCACACCAGGAAGAGAACCAAGTGCTTAGTGGGGAACACTTTCTGGGTGGAGATTCTGGTCAATAAATGCACCACATTGCTAAGAAGTAACTCCTGTGACACTATTTTCCACACACACTGTTTTATATATATATATTGACAGATCACTGAGGGTGATTGCCACAGTGTCTCTAACACATTGTGTTTTAAATAAATAAGGTCAAACAGTTAGTTTTCTTTACAAATTACTTTGTGTAATCTGGAGCCCAGCATGTGGATACAAGTGGCTAAGGGCGCCTCTGGCTAGTGCATTGTATAACTTGCCACACTCTGAGCTGGGTCTACACGGGGAGCTGGGGCATAACAGTATGGCATCATGTTGGTGTGAGGGATCCAGCGCTTCTCCAAAGCCTTGCTGGAGGACCTGACTGGGGCCCTGGGAGAATGATGTTCTCAGGGTCGGGTGCCTGGCCCAAAGTTTTTTTAAGTCTCTTTCAGGTCAGATTTAAGAGAAGGGATGTCTAGGAATGCATGAAGACGGAGAATGGGAATGGATGAACAGTTTGTGTCCTCCATGGAATGTGTCTAGAATCTAGAGGAACAAGGGACTCTGGTCCCAAGAGGGCAGTCTGGGTTGAGCATCTTGTGATCCAGAAGGTGGATTATTTAGCCCTCTGGCAATTGGTCAGCCAGTCAAAAACACAACCCATTAATCCATCCAAGAGGTGGTTGTCTTCAAAGAGTTGATATCTTCAGATTTAAGGATGACAGTGTCCCCTAACACAGAACCATGGTTAGGTCGAGTTTAGTCCCATAAACTTAGGAGGAAAGGAGTAAAGAGGGAGAGAAGAGAGGGACAGGGGAAGAGAGAAAGGGTGTGTGTGCGCCCAGCGGTGTAAGCGCTACTGAGGAAGGGGGTTGCCAAACATAGTACAGGGATTGAGGATTAGCTGGTGCCACTTATCTCTATATGTGCTTCGCCTGGAAGCCTGAGAGAGACAGTCACTGAAAGCTAGACATGAGCTGGTTAAGCCAGTGTAGAACTGTCGAACGTCATGAACAGCCACTTTAATTGAGATAATTGAGGGCTGATAAAATACATGGCAACTGTGTAAATTAAAAAGTGATTACAGTAAAAGTGACACTGGTATTAATCCCTCTCGGAATACTCCCCCCCATTCTAAAACACTTATTCCATCATCCCTGCCACTTTCTAAAGCAGTTCTAGAAGTCCTTTTTCATGGGGTCTTCAGGAAGTGTGATTAAAAGGTACTACAAATGCTGCTGCCAAGCCCCACCCCACAGGGTAGCAGGCTGGTTAAACATCGTGTTGTGTGCTCACCTACTTTATTAACCACGTCTGCCACCATGTGGCTTCTGGCTCCTCCCCACAGTTAAAATGACCATCAGAGGTGAACATCTGGCCCCTTTTCAGGACATCAGGGCAGCCACAACAGTGCAACGAATGGCTCCAGAAGGAGGGCAGCCAGAGCTGCCTCCGAGAGAGGCAAGACTGATGGGCGGAGTGTGCTCAGGGTGGGGCAAGTATGTTAAATTAAGTATATTCAAAGTATGCTTAAGTATTTGCAGGGGTATTGGTGGCCATGCATCTTTTACTGTAATACATTTCTAGACATTTAAACATTCACACTATTTCCTGGCCACACGTCATATTTGTTCAGTTCATACTGGTTGAGCACTTTGTGCCAGTCACAGGGCTGTGGCTCTGAGACACGCTGAGGACAGGACAACAGGGTCTACTTTTAGAATATAAAGTTTAGTGAGGAAAACTGGAAAATAACTAAATTAAAACATGAAAATAATTATTTAGCAGCTTTATGAGTGTTTACTAAGTACTTTGCAGTTTTTAATTGCCCACTGTGTCCTCTAGAAGTTAGTACAATTATTGTCCTTACTTACAAATTAAAGTGAAGGCACAGAGAAGTTGATTGCCCAAATCCACCCAGTCAGTAAAATCACTATAAAGTAAAATCATCATCCTATGGAGGAAATTAACAGAGTGCTGAGGAAAATCCCTCTGAGAAAGCATTAAGCCTGGGGGATGACATGGAGCAAGTCAACGAGGTGGAGTCATTACAAAGGTGTTCCAGGCGGAAGTAACAGTAGGTGCCAAGGCACTGAGGTGAGAAGAGTGCCAGGCATATTCGAGGGATAGACAGACACCTTCTAAGAGTAGACTTCAGTGACTGAGGGAGAAGGAGATCTGCAGGGGAAAAGGAAGGCATGGATAACGCAGGGACTTGGAGGTCCTAATTTGACTTTATACTCCAAGGGCAACGGGAAACATTGAAGGACAAGAGTTAATTCGCATCTTTGAGTGTACTTGGTGTGGCATAAGAATGGATAGAGAAATGGACTGATATGGAAGTTGACCTCGACAACCAACACACAGCCTAGAAATATCAAAAGTCTGAGGGAAATGTGACAAAATGACTCTTTGGAAGGCCAGGGGACCTCCAAATATCCAAGTAAATGCCATCGTTTACCTGAAGCAATGAGGACAGCTGACGGCAAAGGTAAAACTCTGAATAGTTTTGATAAATATCTGTACAACTGTGTGTACAGAGTCTGTACAAGTGTGGGCAAAGATTCAGCAGTGCCTGTTATACTGAAAATGTCCATACTCCCCACCCCTTCCAACGTTACTTCTAGGCTGTGGCAAACATCCCTGGAGACTGAGTCCTTTCTCCCTTACTATCTCTGACTAGAGAGGCTGGATGTGTGAAACATTCACAGCCTCCCTTGAAGATGTGTTTGGATGTGCGACAGAAGCTGCTCCTTGGGAAATTTCTGAAAAAGCTTGTGCTTTTCCAATAAAAAGGGTAAAGTTCACTTGCTGCCTTCTTGTGCCCCTAAGAAGGTCCTGTTGATGTCCCTCAGGATGAGTGCGTAGACTGTTCAGACCACACATCAGAGGCGGGTCCATGGTCTTGTGACCATAAATGTCAGATGTCTGCACCGGATAGTAGGAAAGAAGCAGGCACAGGCTGTGGAGGAGCTAGTCCCTGAATAAGAAAGCTCTTTCCAACTTTTACTTCTAATTTGCTCTGACGCCAGGTCCTGTGCAATCCGGATGCCTTGGTGGACACTGGATGGTAAAACCTCCAAGGAAAGTGGACCAATGGAATTCTTCCCTTTCCCCTTGTTTACCTGTCAGTAAAAGTAATGATGAGGCTGTGTAGCACAACATGTAATAGAGGCCACTGTCGAGGCAAAGGATACTGACTGCTTACCTTACACAGACTGGAGGGAGAGACTAACGGGTAGCAGAGAAGGGATATTAGAAGCAAGAAAAGTTAGCAGAACTAAGAAACTAAGTGGTATGTATGTCAATTTTTAGCAGTGCTTGTCTTCATTTTGACTTGAAATTGTGAAATTTCATAAAAGAGATTCTTGAAGGAATTTCTTTCCTCTGGATATTGGATTCTGTTAACACTCATTGGATATGAAATTACCAAAGTTATCATGGGGCTGACAGGTTTTAAATCCGGAGTCATTTTTAGTTTGCATTTGAAGATGACAGACATCTAGTGATTGTATGAAGTTATAGTGCTAAAGGATGTAGCTTGTAAGCCCTGGTATTCTACAGGGAGAGATTTACTCTTGAAATCCAAACACATTCCAGCATTATCAGGGCAGAAACACTAAGAACGTTTGAAAGTACTGTGGCTTGGTCTTACTGTGTGGCTCTGCCCTGAAAGCTTGAGATGCCCAGGCTGTGTCCAGGTCCTGTATAAGCTGGATGCCTTTGGTTGGCCCTGGATGGTAAAACCTCTACTGAAAGTGGACCAATGGAATTCTTGACTTTTCCCCATGTTTATTTTTGGACTTGGTATTTCAGACACTTTTGAGATGTCTTTAGGACAAAAAATACTTTTCTCCCATGCAAAATTTGTCTTGGCTTATTTGATTTTTAAAATTTGGTGAATGGAAAACTGGCTCACCCCCACCCCTGGAATGAGGCAGAGAAGAGGACCACTGTGGATGGACAGGGAACAGGCCACCCCGCCCGAATGGCAAAATTGTACGCTGAGCAAGACCATGACTAAGGGGAGTTCTCTGAGCAGTTCTAGTGCTGCAAGTCATTTAACCTTGGGTAGAATATAAAGGAAATCAAGTACAAGGCACAAAAATACTCTTGCTCCTTGGTGCCACATCTATACCATGCAGGATATTCTCACTTTTTTTCTTATACCATTTTCCTCACTGAATAGTATTATCCAGCCTTCAAGAGAAGGAAAAGGAAAAGATATCTATACTTAAAGTGAATGTTATTAAGTGTTCACTTGTGTAATTTCTCAACCTAAAGGAAGCTTTGTCAAATGTTCAACTGGTACTCAAGCCATCACGCAGTCCTTCACACATGCATAAATAGCACATTATTAAAAATGGTCACATCTTATCCATGTTAAAGCAGCAGTGCAGAGCTATAGGACCCCTTGTTTCATTCTGCTTCGTATCATATGTTTTGCCTTCTTCACTGGACATCAAATTTCTTAGGAGAAAGAACTGTGCCTTCAGCATCTTTGCATTTCCCCAACACCTGTTTGGTAAGTACTGAATAAAATAAAAGCTTGGAGAAATGAATGCATAAGTAAAAAATGAAGCACGGATTTGCAAAAACATACAGTTTAAAGATCACTGAGCTAAATAAGTTTGTGGGAAAAGAACGGAAAAGTTGAAGCAGGAAATTCTAACCTGCAGGACGCCTGATCTGTCCCCCTCTAACTGAAGGAAAGATAAAGGTGGAGTTGCCGGTACACCAGAACGCCAAGATGTTCTTAATTTTTTTCAGTTTTGCAAATTCTCATGATTTGATTTTCATCCAGGACTGTCAGTTGAGACATCTGATAATCTAAAAGCATTCAGAGAATTAGGATCCCATATGGCTCAAAAATATTTCCTATCCGGTAGGAAAAAGAGAACATACTGTGAAAATAATACTGGTATATCCTCCGATTTACGTGTACAAGGAACACAAATGAATTTAAATGATTTTCACAGCAGAGTGATCATAATGATCATCAATTATAACAACCAAAATAAAAGGAATATTTAGTCCTTCAAAATCTTCCCAGATTGAGAAACATCAGTTTTGTGAAGCAATGATGGCAATGTGTTACTTTTTGTCTGACAGGAGCAGCATTCATTAGAAATGAGCACTAAATGAAGAGTCCTGGCTTATCAGGAATTAATTGTGCAGCCATGGAAAACCCACTAAACTTTCTTGGGCCTTAATTTTTCTCCATTGAACAATGAGAGAGTTGAACCAGATGTTCCCTCCTAACACACATCTGTTCTGAAAGTTCTAATAAGAAGTTTGAATACTAATATTGTCTGAAGGCTAATCCATTCTTGTTTGAGGAGGGAAAGTTATTTCCTTCAAATAAATGTCCAGTATGGAGACACACTGACTTGGGCTCAGTAATGATTGCTATTCCCTAAGTGGACTGTGGGCCAGACACGGTGTTTCCATTAATTCTGTAAGAGACATTACTATTACTGTTGTCACTGTCACTTTAGAGCTGAGAACATGTAAGCACAGAGATAACCAGTAAGTTGACTGGAGCCACACAGCAAGTATTATAGTTGCCATGGAAACCAACGTTGCAGGAAAGTGAATTATGGAGTCTAGTACCTTCCACACAGAACCAGCCCGCCAAGGTGGGCGCTTTCCCTAACAACCCAGTGGTCTCCATTAGCCATCTTTCTCACAGTTCCTACTGAGGGCGTAGGGAGTAATAAAGAGAACCAGGGATTCGGAACGGCGGGCTCACGTCCAGCTCCGTTGCTATCAGCCGCGCACCTCTGTCCGGTGAGCTCCTCCCTCCTCTGTAAAGTAAGGGTAACAACGACGCCTACACCTCTTGGGGGATGTGGTGATAGAATGTTTATGAAGTTGCTTTATAAACCATAAAGCAACATTGCTAAAAATAAAGCATGCCTGTGGGAACTACTTTTTTTTTTTTTAAAGAACATAGCACTGTAAATCTTCGAGTTTCATGTTGTTTTTGCCAGAAATAGTCTGTTCTGAAAGAGGCAGCATGTGTGGTGGGAGAAAAAAACACACAGGTTTTATTCCTAGCTCTGCCATTTACTTAGCTCTGTGGCCTTGGGCAAGTCCCTTAATTGGGTGTCCTCGCACTTGGAGGTTAATGCTTCTCCGAGGTTGCTGTCTTGAGATTCTTCATGTTTTCTCAGCCTTCGTGTTTTATAAGGAGCCTGATGGGACAACAGAGCATGTGCTGGGGACTTGGCACCCCAGCCCATGTGAGCTTTTGCTTCTCGCTGCTTCTTCAGGATGGGTTCTGGGCCCTGCCTGAGGTCTCAACTCTGTACCTGAAGGTGCTGCCAACTTTCCCTCCCAGCAGAGGTCTGGGCTGGCACAGACAGGGTTTTGGTCGGGCACTCCTGTCTGTGGTACCTGAGCAGCAGCACTACGGTGCTGTGGGTGAGCAGAGGCTACCCGGATCCATGTACCAAACCTGCCTTAGAGGAAAAATTTAAAAATTCTTGGGGTTTTGCTATCTGTGAGGATTGGGGTGACGGATCTCTGGGAAAGGAAGACCTGTGGCTGGACCACCTCAGATCTTGTCCTGGCCTGGGCACTCTACTGGTCAGGAGAATGGTGGAAGCCTGGCCAGTGAGGTGGGATCCAACGTAGCTAGGAGGGTCTGCCTCTTCCTATAACTATCTTGTGATGGGGAACGCTCCTTTGGCTGACTCCATGCCTGGGGATATTCTCCCTGATATGCAACCTTCTTGGCTATGGCTGACATTCATCTTTTGGCCAGCTCAAGGCATCCACTGGACAAGAACCACAGCACATGATCCGTGTAATTTTGGTGATCCTGCCTAGGAGTTAGATGCTTATTTAAATGTTTGTATTTTAAAAAGAGCATAGCACAATATAAAAACAAATGGGAAAAAACATAAAATTTTAATTTTTCTTTACTTACAAGATTAAATGGGAATTAAAAGCTACAACAAGCTGGGCACTTTGGGAGTTGGGGGCCAGAGGATTGCAATTTGAAATGCAGCCTGGGCAGGTTAGAGACTTAGCACGACCCTGTCTCAAAATAAAAAAAAAAGGGCTAGAGATAGATCCCAGTGTGAAGACCCTGGGTTTGATCTATAGTATGACAAAACAAACAAGCAAACAAACAAACCAACCAACCCCTATAACAACAAAATACTATGACAAGCCCAGTCCATAAAAAGGAAAGACTACAGGAAGGAGCTTTGTATGTATATTTAATGACACTCTTTCCCTTGTTTTTGTACCAGGGACCCCATATTTTTATTTTGCATTGCAACTTGCCTGGAATTATAGGGCTTCTTTATTCAGTCATACACTCATTCATTCATTCACTTACAATATTGTTTAAACAACGTTACTTAGTGCTTACCCTGCTGTACACACTTTGTTAAGCACTGAGAACTCGGAAGTGATTAAGACATCTTTCCTCCCAAAGGAGCTCAACGTGAACAGGGGAGGGATAGAAAACAGACACATGCATGGATTATTTCTGTTTTAATGCAGCACATGCAACGATGATGGCTCTACAGAGGAAAGATTCCTGAAGCGCACATGCATGAACGAGGAAGGACATTTCAGGAAATGACGTCTTTGCTACTTGCTAAGTGATGACTGTTATTCAGGATGCAGGACATGGTAGAGTCATGGGAGCAAGCACAGTATAGATCAATTATGGCTTGGAGGAAGACACTGAAAGAAGAATCAGTGAGAGCGAAAACAAACACGCTACTCCCTGTTAATCAGCCTGCAGAAACAGGGAGGGTGAGACCAGGCAGTAAACCATAACCCAGAGCGGTCTTCAATTTAGGCCTGGAAAGATGATGGCTGGATTTACAATTTGGAAGGCACACTCCAGGAACTGTTTGAATTGTGGGTGTTTGTGTGTGTGTAGTACTGGGGACTGAATCCCAGGCCTTTATATTGACCTCCACCTTTAGCCCCTTTTTAAAATTTTGAGGCAGGGTCCGGTTAAGTTTCTAAATGACCAAGGCTGGGCTCAAATTCGAGAGCCTTGTGTCTCAGCCTCCTAAAGTGCTAGGATTACAGGTGTGTGCCACCACACCTGGCTTGAAGTGTGGCTTTGAAGGGGGGAAAAATGGATATTGGAAGCCATTTAGGGAGCTCTTGTTTCCAATCATAGCCGAGAATGACAGCTGGTAGCAGGGACAGTCATGTACCTAAAAAGTATTAGTAGTTAAGACCAGCTGGACTTGATTAAATGCAAGAGTCAAGGATGATTGTGAGGTCTCTGGTTTCAGTGACTGGTGGCTGTGTGGTCAGGTGTGAAGTAGGCTTTAGGAGGAGGTAGCAGCTTTGGAGGTACATTCGGGAAGGCGGATATGTTCAGTTTTGGTTGTGGTTGTGGCCTATAAAAATGGCAAGAGGAAATTTCAGCAGGAAGTTAGAGGAGACTGAAGTTTGGGGAAAGGTTCAGACTACACCTGTAGGTTTGACAGTGATCAGAATCTACGTGGTAGCTGTTAACTATGAAATGGATAAAAGTATGCAAAGAGAAGGATTGAAGAACCCAGAGAGAAAGAAGAAAAAGAAGTGAATGAGATGAGGGAGATTATGTTATTCAGAAGCCAAGAGTGTAAAGGGTTTCATGAGTAAGGACAGGAACCAGTTGTTAAATATGGTAGTGAGATCTTAAACCAAGCAGGAAAGGGCCCTTTGCATGGTAACAGAGCAGCTTGTGAGGGATCGCAAGGGCACTGTTTCCAAGAGCATGGGGGAGACCAAAGCCAGATCGAAGTGCACTGTGCAGCAAGAGCAGTGGAGACAGTGAGTGTGGGCTACTATTGTGAGAAGTCAGCGTGAGTAAGAAAAGAGGAGAAAGCTAGGGAGGAACAGGGTTGAGGAGGGTTGCTTTATTTTCCTCTCTGTCTCTCTCTCTGTCTCCCTCTCTCAAGAGTAAGAGATACCTAAGTTCGGAAGGGAATGTGCTAGTGGAGAGGGAGCACTGGAGATGCAGGAGAGGAAAGGCAGAGCTGATGGAGGAGGTCTTAGTGGAACAAGGCTGGAGGGGCGGAGACAGATGCAGAAGTTCTGAGCTCCCAGAGTGCTTTGCTCTGGTGCTTCCTGAAACGGAGCTCCAAAGCTGTTGAAAAAAGTTGGGTAACTTTGCTAAGTGATCTACAGACACACAGTCTTTAACTCTGTGGCAAATTCTTTTTCTTAGGAGTTCCTTATAAAAATTCCCTTGTAATTCCCCAAGTCTCTAATCTTACCTTTACAGCCTTCAATCTTACAAGATTTCTTGCTATTTTGAGCAGCTTGAGGTTACCCATCATGAACTCTTTCAGGATCTTTCCTTTCTTTTGCAATTTCTTTTTTCCTTGCCTTGATCTCATTTTTTCCCCTGCAATATTCAAAATTCTACTGATCTTTCAGGATCCAACTCAAGAGATATCCGTTATCTGTATTTTGCTTTCATCTTCCATATACATTTTTAAATTATTTGATGTCTTTTATGTTATCTCTTAAGCTACTTTAAATAGTTTTCAGAACAAGGAAGGGATTCAGTCAACCAACCAGTCATGCAAAATGATGCCTTTTCTTATCTCTTCTTTTCATTTTCTGTGTGTCTTTGACTCACTCTTAAATCACTCCTCGACGAAACTATTAAATTCCTTAAGGGCAAGCTAATGTTTTTCATACCTATTCTACAGTAGCAATATATTATACAAAGCACCTATGAGCTACATTTAATGGATTATAAACTCCTGGAGAACAGAGATGTAGATAGGAATATAAATAGGTAGAGAGATAGGAATAATATATAGATATATTTATATCTATTTGATTCAGTATTAGCTTATACTTCTTTAATTTAATATCATAGACTCCTTGCTATCAGTTGAAAGCATATGAAGATAAACAAAATATGGGTATTGAATTCAGTGGGATCTTCTAATACATATCTTCTAATACACATATATGTAGAACCAGTACATAAACACTAACAGCTATAGCAATGGGCTTTATAGCATGAACAGGATTTTATCAGGCAGAAGGTACAGCTTTGCAAAAGCGGAGATCTGTGGAACATCACAGCTAGAAGACAGGACAAAATGGCAAGAAGTTGAGACTGGAAAGGTAGTACAGAAACTAGAGCCTTCTGAGACTTGAATGATATGCTGATAAAATTAGGTGTTATTGTGTAGGAAACCAGGGTGCCCTAAAAACTTTAAGGCAGGGGCTATTACTAGATATGGGTCTTCTAAAGAAAACCTGGACAGCAGGTTGGAGGGAGAACTTAAAAAGAGCGACGCGGAAGGTAGGCAGGTGTGCAGATTTTGCAGGTGAGGTGATAAAGGCCAAAGCCGGGCAAGCTGGTTACAGAAGTGATGTTAGGTGTGTGCGCGTGAGTGGGCATGTCGGAGGAGTCGGCAAGGTGAGCAAGGTTAGGTGCCCAGAAATATTTGGTGACCCTACTATGTAAACCGTAATAATGACAAGCCATTATACATTCTGTAACACGGTTTTCTAGAGCAGCCTGAGGAATAACAATATCTTTTTGTCTTCATCTATTACCCTTTAGGCCCGACTGTGGCATGTTCACGTATATGGCCAAGCGTTCTTTTGTTATGTAAGGTCTTAAGTTCTGAGTGCCCTCTGAGCCTGTGTATCTTTTCAGACAAGATTCACATTGTTATGCAGGTTTTATGTTCTTACAGTGCTCTGTGCAGAGTCAGGCAAATAATACACGCCTACTAAACACTTGTTACGTTGAACAGAATGCTTTACTTATGGTCCTCTTTGTCCTTGGCCTTCAGAATGCTGTTCTCTGTAACTGGAATTCTTTCTCTCTCTCTCTCCATCCTCTCCCTACTATCTCAACTAGTTGCAACTTACCTAATTCTCACTAAGCACTTTTTCCAGGAATTCTTGCACAGGGTCAGGTACTTTTGCTAAGTAGATCACAGATTTGTCTCCTTGCTTCGTTTCTGCATGAGCTCCACAAAGGCAGACCACCCTTTTGGTCATTTGCTTAATACTGTATCTCCATCTTGAGTGCAACGCCTGACATACAGGCAGTGATCAGTAAATGTTTGTTAAATAAATGTGGCTTTGTGTGATTTTATTTGTAAACTTGAACATTTTGAAGTTTAGATCTCCAAATGGCTGGACACGGAGCCCCTCCCAGGTGCACCCAGTGGAAAAAAGTAATGAGAAACCATCTAGAAGAGTATTTTATCCTTTTTGCTTTTAAATTAAACATAAAATTAGTTAATTTTGTATTTTTGAGGACTTTCATGCAATTACAACTCTAGAATAAAATCATTAAGATGGCTCAAACCTCTCCTTTCCATCCTGTCCCCTCAAAGCGATATATCTGCTTGGCTGCCTAGTTTTCCACATGTGCAAACTATTATTTTCTTAGTGAGTAAGTTTCTGGGGGGAAGGAATTAGAAAGCAAATGTGACGGCAACACACGCAGAAACTAGAAAAGCCAGATTACATTTTAGAACCTTTAAAGGGAGCAGTTACAGTATTTTCAGATAACCCCTGGCCACAGGGGACACAGATTCCTTTGCTCTGGGAAATTTATTTTAATCATACATGAAAACTGCATGTCTTACTTTCTGACACCATAGCAGGCACAAAAGACTGAAGTGTTAAGAGAATCAGTTATGGGACAAGGCCAAGAAAACACGTGACTTATGGGAGCATAACTCTGCACAAATACACATCCCTGCAACGGAGCATGATGTGGTGTGGGCAGTTCTTCCTCGCAGATCTTTTTTCAGGAGTTTCTACAAGGGCTCAGAGCTTTACTTTAGTCCAAGCACTCATTGTTACTGTCTGTGAATGATTTCTCCCAGCAGGTACTCACAGGTGATCCCTGACTACTGGCACCCTAGTTTCCCGGATAAGAGATTTCCCATTTTTCAAAGTCTCCTACGGGTGTTCTTCAGCACCATCACCTACCATCCAGATGTAATTGGTGAAAAGTCCTGGAATAGCTAAAAAGGCTAGGATTGGAAGTACTCACAGCTGAGACCCCAGTATATGCTCTAAAGACAAGTTTAGAAGTGACCAAGAAACTGAATTCAATACTGAAACCTAGGGCTATCACAAGGACTTTTGTCCTTCTACACTTGAGTGGCCAAGAACCATTCAACCATATTTTGAATTTTACCTTAATAGGTAACATCTTACTGTTGATCCATGTAGTTATACAACAGCAATAATCCATGTGGTGAAGTTGGGCAAGGAGCGCCTTTTATCTTCAGTGTCCAAAGGTGTTCTTTCATTGTTAACAGTTTGTTATTAATAGTAAGAGTCAAAAATCATAATTTATAATTTTTCCCATTTAGCTTTTATCTATATTCTCATTCAGTAGTAAAGGCCGGAGGTTAACTGACTTGGCTCCAACTGTCTTCAGAGCTGACTGTTAGCGTAAGAACAGAAGAGTGGCGTGGGGCCCTGCTCTCATGTGGCACACTCCCTTCCCACCCCACAGCACTGTACTGAGAGCAGCTGCAGCCAGACTAATTTCAATAAACTCAAAATATGAAAATAAATTAGTAGAGTGAAAAGAAATTAATGCTAAGTATATGAAATACATTAATACTAAAATAAATATGTTGATGTGATTAATGAATTCATATGGAAAATATTATATTACAGACAGTAAATCCCATCACCTCATTCTTGTCACCATCTCAGGAGTCCTTTTTTACTTTTGAA
Organism: Dinomys branickii; assembly: GCA_004027595.1. Taxonomy (NCBI): domain Eukaryota; kingdom Metazoa; phylum Chordata; class Mammalia; order Rodentia; family Dinomyidae; genus Dinomys; species Dinomys branickii. The sequence continues at coordinate 127,895 of PVLD010000846.1, forward strand.
GGGCAGCAGCTACACCCTCTTTTCTGGGGTAATGGTACCCTGGGAAAGTGACGTGGATGAAGACTGACATACCCTTGAACAGAGAAGCCAGCTGTAACACCAGATGATCAATCAGAAACCTTCACCATGTTGCCTCAGACTTACAAATGAAACACAAATTAAAACGTTAGCTGGATGTACTTGAGATCCCATAACTTCAAAAGGACTGCCTCTGAGGATACTTATTTCTATAGAAAGACACTGGCATTCCTTTTTGTAATATTAGACCAAAGTACAGAGCAATGAAAACAGAAACACCTCATGCAATGTTAAAAGTCTTTCTACTCAAAGGGGTCAGTGGACAGTTGTAACTAACAAGATTAGCTTTCCATCCTGCCTGTGCCTGAGCTTCCTGGCAACCAGCCTACATAACAGCCCAGAGTGACTTATAACACAGGTTCACAGGTAGGATAGTCACAATCCTGTGACTCAGTTCCTTGCTCTGTGAGTCTGGAATAAAGAGATGAACTCCAGCAAGGCCATAGAAGTGTGCGCAGACACAGAACGTAAAAAGCTGGAACACATAAGTACTACAAGAAGAGAGAAATGAAAACATGCATGACACGATTTTTTTTAAAAGATTTTTTTTTAACTACAGAGACATTCAATTTAACTCAACCTTTAAGAGCTAAGATATCTGTATCTTTATATTTACATCTATATTTCTCACTAAAACTTTCCTTAGGCCTCTTGTGATGAACAAAAAGAGTGAAGAAATGGTTCATTCCCTGGCAGATGAGCAATGACCTTATACTGGTAGCAAAGCCAGTAACTACGAGAGCAGCATCTATAATCCTCCGAGTTCTACTCCAGTAATATTTTCCTACGGAACCATCATGGTAAGTGATGTTTGTGAAATAGCCACAGTAGATTCAGCTTGTGCAGGAAAGCCAGAGTGACAGAACATGCATTCTGTACAAGCCTCCATGCAGTGACCATAATACATTTTAGCCAGTGGTCCAGTTCTCTGTCTCTCCAAGTAGATGACATGCCTTGAGGGTAGAAACTGTCTTAGCCTATCTGTTATCACCAGTAGTGAGCACAGTAAGTAACACACGGTAGATAATCCATAAACACTTGAAGCATGAATAAAAGCATGACTCAATCTGGAAAATCTGCCCTCAGCAATTGGGGCTCTGAGAAACAGAGTGAGGTTCAAGTGAAAAAACGTAGAAAAATGGTGACCAATTTCAGCCCTAGAGTTGGACTATATTAGAGGGAATAGACTAGTGACAATGAGATTGATTATAAAGAGAAAAATAATTTGGTTTGGTTCAGCTTACTTTTATTATTATGGCTGGCAATTTTATTTATAAACAAGATGCAAACTATAAGGAGAACATACAAAAGAAAGAAAGTAACTGGAGAAATGGCTGATGAGAAAAAGCAGAAAGCAATTTAGAATATAGAAGAAGATAAGGAGGGAATTGTAAATATGTTAACAGGGAAGAGGAAAAAGAGAAGAGAAAGGAATAAGCTTTTGGTAGGATACTCTGGGTTCTTAATAAGGTTCTCCAGGGAAGTTAAGGCGCGGGGTGAGTGCAGGGCAGAAAGGGGAGTCCGAGAATGGACAAAAGAAGGGAGAGTCAGATATGCGGTACTGGCCGCTCAGAGAAAAAGAAAAGGAATAAAATGGCCTCACAGAGGTCGCTTCCATCATCAAGAAGGAAAAGCCCCTTGTCATGCAGGTAGGAATTAGATAAACCATGCACTTGTTGTCTGTCCTTGGCTTCTTCAGGTTTACTCCCTCACCGCCCATGGAAATCTCACTGACCTGCAGAATTTTCCCAAGCTCTGGATCTTTCTCTACTGTTTTTCAACTATCAGCATGTGCCCAGCCTCGATGACAACTGTTTCTATACAACAACGAGAGATGCTAACTGGTTTCACCCAGTGAAGTAATTTCTATTGCAGGCTTATCTAGCTAAGAGTTGCCTAGCTGATTCCGTAAACCAGTAGTGTAGTTCACCTACAATACATGAACGGACAGGCTTTCACTGCACCAGGCATGAGGGAGGTGCTGCAGAGGGTGGTGGGGCAGCAGCCGCGCATGCGCTTTGGAGTCAGACACACTGAAGATGTAGCCCAACCCACATTTCCCTAGACGCGTTCCTGGTGCTGCAGGTTTATTTCCTGTGGGCCTTGGATTCTTTACTCTTGCAAAAATGAAGAACAATTGATCATCTTCAGTTTCCTCCTCTATCAAAGAGGTAACGCTGCCTACACTGCAGGGCTGGTTTTAAGATTTGAAATAAGTGTCAATGGTGATAATTTTATTTTCCATTTAGTTACTTACTCATTTATTATCACTTAAAAAAGGAATAACCAAGACACAGAGAAGTGAGGTAGGAGAAGGGTCATCCCAATGGAAAGTCCCAAAGATAGCACTTAAGTCTGGGGAGTTGTTTCCTGTTCTCACCCCACACCGAATCACCACAGTGGTTGGACACATCCAACATGCTTTGACATTCACTAATCCGACTCCATTCTCCAGCTGTCCTGTGCAGTACTATCCTCCTGGCTTTAAGATGGGGGAATTATAGCTCGGAGCTGGTGACATCAACCAAAATTCAAAGAGTTAGTGGCAGAACTTGAAAAGCAGTGCAGGATTTATGGCCACAAACGTAAATATAAGAAAGAAAGCCAGTCCAGGGTAGGCACCTACATCTTTCGTATTTATCTAGCTGGGATTTTTGCATTGCTTTTAAATATCTCCACTAGCAAAGCTAAAACCTGGAGAGGTGTCATCAGACAGAGGAGAAGCGGAGAGTGAAGGCATGAGTTCTACATGTTTAAACGCCTTACTGCAGAGCTACTGGTCAGTTATCTCCTGTGTGGTGCTCTCAGACCTGGGTAAAACAAAGCGGGTTTTTAAGAAGGTGCAAAATTGCCAGTGTGAAATCAGATAAACTCACCACAGGCTGGGAATGAATTCTATCATAGAGAGCCTGCCTGACGCATACAGCCTACCTGATATGAAAGAAGGCCAAAAGCAATGTCAAGAGGTTCTTGGATGAAAACTGAAATTTTCTGCTGTGGAGACAGAAGTGGAAGCTCTGATTGAGGAATTATATTATATTATGACAAATTCTAAATATTTATCATCATTTTAGGTCATTTATTCATTTACCCTTTTAATGTTCATTTCTATTGTGCCACTGGGTTGAGCTTAAAAGCAAGGAATCAAAATTTACTTTGTTTTCTTTTTACATTAATATGAAGTAGGAAGCTTCTCTGTTCCTGAGTTTGAAAAATAAAAGAGAATTTCTGAGAAATATTAGGGCATTAAAAATGTTCTTTCAGAAATATAGCTTTTGTTACTAATAAGGGTGGTGGATTTATCAGTGTGGGTTATGGATTTTCACTTTTTTTCATAACTTCCCGCAACTTGAGTATTTTAAGAGCAGAAAAACTGATAAGAATAATTAAAATTGCCATTGCTTCGCTGTAGTCATGACCCCATTACGTTTCTTTCTGGACTTGACTCAGGTGCCTTCTTGTCCAGGTGGCTTTTTCTGCTCTTTGATCTAATTAAGATGCCCTTCCTCTGCGTTCCAGGAGCAGTCTGCACTCGCCACTGCCCATCACTGTCCTCTCACACTGCACGGATGCTACCTGCCCGCACATCTTTGGCCCTGGAAGATGACCAGGACAGTGACCATGTCTTTTATGCACCTGGTGTCTTCAGCAAGTGGCAGGTAGCCAGAACGCAGGAAATGTGAGCCAAACAGCACTGAATTTTTAAATGACAACCTGATTATAGGGTGACAGAACACTCTTCTTGCCTACACCAAATGTACTGTCTCAAGTATATTGATTATATTTAAAATGTCATTTCCTAGTGGAACAGAGAAAATGCAAAGTTAAAAAGTGAGTCTTATTTTCTGGGTGAGAATCTATTTCCCAAGCTTTGGCTTCTGTAACAGTAAAAGGTATTTTGTAAAGCATCATTTCCATTTCTCAGGCTTGCAGGCTACTTTTTAGTGTCCTCACTGCTTTCTATTTTGCCTCTGAATCTAGGGACATGAAAGAGGTTTGACTCAGCTACTGCTTAATACTGCGCAAGCCTGGGAGAAAAGACTCTTATGTAAGCTAATGTGTATTTTAAGGCTCTTCTTTCTTTCATAGCCAATACCTAGATGCTATCTTTCAATCTTACTAAGTGCTGAAACCCAGTGTGTGGGAAAGAGGGGTCCTCTTCATGCACTGTATTTCTTATAAGTAGGAAAAAATAAAAGCAGTTGATTAAGGGTGACAATTTTCTTTTCTTTCTTTACACGTACTTGTAATTCATTTAATGCAGGAAGTGGGCTGAGTTTTCTTGTTCTTTCCAATTCAACTGTCAGGGAGCTTTCTTGCCAGCCTGCTATGGTTACCACGGCAACGATACGATAGGGGTAGCAATAGGATCTCATGTGCTGTGTGTCAATAGCATCAGATCATCATGCTTAAAGATAATTTGGACAATAAGCTTCCAGTATGGATTTAGAATTTATTAGCATTCAATTGACTTATCAGAAATATTGAGCAGTTATAACCCTAATAAAAGCAAGCTCATGAAGATTAGTATCTATACCTAGATGAAATCATATACTGTATGCTGTATGGCATTTTAAAATTTGTGAAGTGCTTTCATACAACGTGGCCACCTCAACCGTCTCTAGATGGGCCCTCTTCCACGGATGAGGAAATAGATGCAATGTGCACGGGTAGGTTAGCCCAGCAACTCTGTGATGAAGAGGAAGCTTCAACTTGGGGCTTTTGGCTTCAGGATCACAATCTTTTCCTTATTCCCTTGTGGAGAACTGACGGGTGTTAAGACAATGTCCTGAATTCAAGTTCGATCGTGGAGTGTCTGGATTAAAAAATGCGCCTATGATGGATGGTGAAATCATGAGTATGTTACGCTAGGTGTTGCTTCTTACTTTTTACATCTCCAAATGCAACCCCCCCCCTCAGGTTTCCCTGGTACTATATTCGCAGACAGACATCTTTGCTCTTTGTCCCTGATCACAGCCTTGCGTTTTGCTTTTAGTATTATTTATTTTCCTACACTGAACCCCTAGAAGGCAGGAGTCAGGCTTGCCATTCTTGATGGGTCCCTGTTCCTGGCAAAGTACCTGCCTGGTACATAATAAATACACCAAAAATGCTTGTTGCTTCTTAAACTGAACTCATCTGACTCTCCCACATCCCCATGAGGTAGGTGCAGCAGGCACTATGAGCCATCCTTTTCAGAAAGAGCAGCCAGAGGTCACATAATCATAGGAGATTCAGTTCTTCCTACCCCCGGGTGTGTGCTTTTTCTGCATCACCCTGCCTGAGTTTCCCCCTTCACTTATTCTTCCAGTCTTTCATTCATTCATCAAACATTTACTGGTTGCTCCTCATATGTCAAATTCTGTTATAGATGTTGAAATATAAAGAAGACACTGTCTTCACTACCAACAAGGTCACATATAGAGCAGATAGTTTTCTGCTTAGTTAAGCAGTTAAAATAAAATGACATGGAAACTCAAATATGCATTAGATTAATTCCCAATTTAATTGGATCTTTAACAATTATTTTTAGAATAGGTTTCAAGTTCTCCTTTTAATAAGAGATTTTAGAAGTACACAACCTTGAGCCATCATCTGTACAGGATAACTACTAACTTTGTACCTTGATTTTTGTTTTCCTGAGCATGAAGCCGGCATTTCCAGCTTCCCACAGAATCCCTAACCTTAACATGTCTGAAGTGAAAGTCTATCTGACCTAAAGAAAAGGGTGTTGCAGACAGAGGTGGACAGTGAAGGTTAGACTCTGGGTTTTGCCATTTGACATGTCACTTTGGTGTTGACCCTTCCATTTGCTATGACCTTGGGGCACATGTTGGTGTTTCTTCATCTGGCACACAACAGTGCTCAGAATATTTCTGGAATGAATGGATTAATAAGTTGCCAGAGAGGATGACAACTGATAAAACAGTGATACCTGAAATAGTGGAAACAGTAGGAAGGACTCAGGAAACGTTTTTAAATGAATCAGTGGGCTACATAAATACGATCAGAGCCCCTTCCCCAAAACATAGTAAACCAAGGGAAAGCTTTGAAGTATTTTTATTTCTCTTTCCTCACTCTCCACACCATACAGTCAGGCATGTTTTACCTCTACACTGTCTTGTGCTTGTGTGTTCTCTTTGTCCAACCCCAAACTTTCTCAGTCTCTGAGAGGAGGCCTTTGCCTGAGCCTCCTTTCCTTCAGACTCTCTTCTTCCAGGACTTCCTCTAAACAGTTCAGTTAAAGGTATAACTAAGATCTCATCACTCCTGTGACCAGAAATTTTGTTTTAAGTTTTAATATTTTCATTAAATAGCTTTTAGATGAGAGTGATGGCACATGTCCATAAACCCTGCTATTTTAGGAGGTCAAGGCATGAGAATCAGAAGTTTTATCCCAGTCTGGGAAACTTAGGGAGACCCTGCTTCAAAATAAAATACAGAATGCTGTACATGTGCCAACTTCCCACAAGGAAAGTAATCACTGTATACTGCAAATGTACTTAAAAAAAAGGAGTGTTCAAGCACTTGGGTGGCATGCATGAGGCCCTGGGGTCAATCTCCAGCACTGAAGAAAAAAATAAATGTTTCAGAATGGCAGTCAGGATTCCTCAGAAGGCCATGTTCAGTCACACCCATAGTCATCTGTGCCATATACTCTAAGTTTCAGTTTTCTAATCCCCTGAGCACAGTTGTGGACTTCTAAGACTTTTGCCTTTATTTGTAGTTAGTGGAGTAATAATAGCTTTATAATGCTTTGAAGCACACTTTGTAGTTTGTAAAGAATTTCCATATATATATATATATATACATATATATATATATATATATATATATATATATATACTGAAACCTTGAAGGCATATAAGGTATTATCATTTTCATCTCACTTATTAGGAAATTAAAAGCCCAAGGGTTAAATGATTTCGATTCTCAAAACATTTATGAGAATTACATTGGAAGTATTTTCGTTGGTGATGATATTTAAATCAAAGGTTTTCAAATAATTGGCTTCAAAACGTTAATGACTAACATTTGCGTAATTCTTTAGCACGGTGGCTAATGAGGACTGTGAGGTTGAGCTGTCTAGATGGGATTCTTAGCAGTGCTGTTTCCTAGCCGTGTGGCCCTGAATAAGCTATTTCATCCCTCTGTCTTTCAACTTCCCATTAAATTGTACCAATGGTCTCTGCTGCACAGGCTTGCTGTAAGGATTGAGTTCATAGGCACGAAGTCTTAGAATAATACCTGACACCTAGTAAGTGCTCCTACATGTTGCCATCCTCAAAGACACAATATAAGAATTCTCGAATACTCCCTGGCCTTAAAAAGCAAAAGTAATTGCTTTCTTCTTGGTGCTTTAGTAGTACCTGGTTTGCATCACCTGCAGAGTGGACACACTAGCTACTGCTTCAGAGTGTTGGCTCAGGATGACTCAGATTATATGGATCTGCTCCTTACTAGGGCCATTTTCTTGGTTTCTATCTGAAAACATGTAGTTAATAATAGTATTATGCTTTTGAAATGTGGGGCAATTATTCATTAAATAATACAGAAAAGGTATGTAGGGCTTGGCATGGGGTAAGTGCCTAACAAAATCTAGCAACTATTGTTCACATAAATGTACTTTCTTGGATTAGATTCTTTCTTTTTTCTACTACCAATATTTCTACATTGATTCTTTTACACAGTAGATTTTAAAATATAAACATATGGGGCTTCTTTGTTTTTGCGGTATAAGGAACAGAGCCTAGGGCCTCACCATGCTGGGTAAGTGCTCAACCATTAAGCCCTAAAAATAAATATCTGAATACAAAGGATTTTTAAAAATGATATGATTTAGGTGGAAAGACATAGCTTAGTCTTTGTAGAGAAATTACTAAATACTAAGTTGATGTATTTTGGGATTCAAGTGTAAAAAACTTTAAATTCTAAGAAAAAACCTATCTCTGAAATACCTATTTATTATACAATATTGACAGTGGTGGTCAGAAAAATATCAATATAACATACAGTACATTGGGTTTAGATCATAAAGCTTCAGTTATCTTGCCATCAATTGAAGAGGGAGTATAGACTACTTTATAACAGGAAGTGTCTTCTGCACATTTGTGAGCCCAAGCAAGAAGAACCGGAACTGGTTACACTGCACATAAGAACATTTTGATGCAGCACAATTTTTTATTATGCAGCTTTACTTAGTGCCCTGCCCTGAAGGAAAGACTACACAGTGTCTAGGGCTAAATCCAGCTGCCAGTGCAAATCTTTTCATTCCATAAAGAAGTTTCAGCAATGAAGTTAATATTCTATTTACCGAATTATAATATTAGTTGCTGCAATGCTGTCAGACTACCCCCTCACCAAACTGTAGATAAAGCTGCTATTCACTTGCTTGCGTTAAGGACTATGAATATTTCTAATTCACTGTCAAAAGTAACTACACACACCCACTGTTATGGTTGATACATTGTGTCAGCTTGGGGAGTCTAGAGGTTTCGCTGAGCGACTCAGGAGGAAGCTAAGGTGCTTACTTTGTACACATCCTGAGCTTGTGGAAGAGGCATGGAGACTGTGTGAGAGGTTCACGCCCCCTGGGTGGGGGTAGGCTGTTGACAATGTAAGGGAGGAGAAGGGGCTGCTTGCAGTCATTCTTCCTTTTTTGCTGGTTGTTTTGCTGTGCTCTGCTGCCATGAACGTTTGCCCTCTGCCATGTGCCACTCTGCCTCTGAACCAGCCACGTATGGACTGAAACCTCCACAAACTGTAAGCTAAATAAACGTTTCCTTCCTTCATTTTGGATGTTGGGTATTTTGTCTCAGCCATGAGAGAAAAGTAACTAAGACGCCCACGAAGAAAAGACAGAGGAAAATGAAAGAGTAGTAAAACATGGTTTCGGGCAACTTTAACAACAGAAGGTCAGACACTGCCAACATATATTTGGCTTGGAATTCACTAATCTTCTATGTCTAGGACTCAAGGCCTGGCAGGGGTAAAGAATAGCCCTGGATTCTTTTATGTATGCCCAGAGGTGGTTGGATCAAAGTTTCTGGTCCCAGGGTAACAACAGCAACAGCAACAAAACATTAACAGCACCTGACATTTTCTGAGTGTTTATTTTATGCCAGCACTCGGGTAGAACTTGAGCTCTGCAGCAGGCTGAACAACAGCCCCCAAAGATATCAGGCTCTAATCCCTGGAATCTATAAATGTCACCTTATTTGGAAAAAGGGTCTTTGAAGATGTGATTAAATTAAGGATTTTGAGATGGGAAGGTTATCTTTGATTGTCTGTATGGGCTTTAAAAACAAACACACATATTTTATAAAATAGAGGCAAAGAAAGATTTGGCAGACAGTAGCAGAGGAGACCACGTGACCACAGAGGTAGAGAGCAGAGTGAAGGGGTCACCAGACAAGGTGTGCTGATGGCCACCAGAAGCCAGAAGAAACAAAGAGCCTTTTCAGAGCCTCCAGAGCCATCAAGACCCTGGCAACACGTTGGTTTTTGTCCCACAAACACCATTTTAAGACTCCTGGCTACAAGGACTTTGAGAGACTTAATTGCTGCCTTAAGTCAGAGAGTTTGTGAAAAATTGCTATAGCAGCCATAAGAAACTAAATTAAGCATTCAACCACGAATGAAAATACTAATATAACACTGAACTTTGGCTCATTCCCTCATAAACCTTCCAAATTTTGGATTTCTTTGTTCTGTGGGGGCTGCTGTCAGTGAAGGTAGAGCTATTAAAGCATCCTTCCGATGTTAAGCATATCTTGATGACATTTTCGCAAAATCACTTCCACTGTCAGTCCTCCCCACTTACAAGTTGGAACTGACATACAGCTGCAGTGAGTCAAGGTCTGCCTCGAATGCCTGCCTTGGTTTTCCTTTCAGGGCATTTTCTGAAATACAGCACTACAAGTTCTATATATTTCAGTGTGTTTCTTTGCTTGGATAATCTTGCATCCATTTATAGCTTTTAAAAACCTATGAATGTAATCAATATATAATAGAGTATTTCATGTTGCCGAAAAAAATAAGAACTTATATGCAAGGCACTGATTTAAGGACTAGAGAGTCAATGATAAAAAGTGATACACCTCTGAACTTCACTTAAGTTTTTGTTGAGATGCAAAGAATATTATCAAGTTACAAACAGTACAAAGCAGGGTGTGGAAATACCATAAGGACAGGATGGAGACAAGGCTGACATTCAGATTTCTGGCTCAGATCACTGAAGAAATAGCAATGCCATTCACTGACATAACTACAAGAGAAGAAGCAGATTTGGAAAGGATGATGGGTTGAAGATGTCTGCAGAATGTCCACACAGAACAATGGGTCTTGTAGGAGAGAGATTTTTAGCACTACATAAGGTTATAGACTTAGGTGTCATCTGGACACTGATGATAATGAAGGGGGAGAAACTCATTACCTCGGGATAGCACATGTGGGAGAAGAAAAGATAGGTTCAGAAAAAGCACAGGGCTGATAAAGCATGTGTCATATAAAAGGAATGACAACTGAATGAGCTTGTGTTTTAAGGGATATGACAGGGACAAAGTGAAAGTTGTTTGGGTCTGTCCAATGAGACTGTCCTTAAATGTCTGTCAGACTTTCAAAAATGAACACACTGAATAACAGAGATTCTGATTAAGGGACTGATAGTTTCACTTCATAAAGTGAATCCAGCATAGTGTGCGATGGGTGTGAGTAGACAGCCTAAGAGTGAAGAGCTTAGGTGGCAGACTGATGTGATGATCTAGGAGAAGAGGTAATGTGGGCCCGAGGGAGTGCTAAGGCATTCTGTGTGAGTGCATTTCCCCCCCTGAATGCACTAAATAAAGTTGGCATCGAAGGCACACCTTGGAGTGCTTATTTCTGCATTAGAGGTTTTGCATTTGTTTGTGAAGATGAACGTAGCATGAAAACATGATGCATGGCACGACCCTGCTTATGTCCTGAGAACTCTGCGGAAGTAAGATCAGTAGGCTGTGCTGTGATGTGTCCTGGCAGCTGAGAGGAGAGTTAATAATAACCACCTCCACAGCGGGCACGGTGGCCACTCGCTGAGTGGGTCGCTAAGAGCCATCGAGGAGCAAACGAAAAGAATTATCCTCTGAGATGCTGACAAATGAAGTAAATTTAACTCAATGAATGACAAAGCCCGAGGGTAACAATTTTGCTTTATGCTTTACTTCTTAAAAGTCACTGCTGAGCTGACGTGGGTGGTAGGGATGGTTCCTTTGACCTTGGGGGTTATATCATTTTTAGACTTGATAAAGAGTTCGAAAGGTCTTAAAAATATCCTAGCAAAGGCACTCCAGGTTCTGCGGCTGCCTGGGATGTTTTCTGAAATATTTCAAAAGTTGTGTGAAACAATGAAAACATACTCTTCAGAGTCAGACAGACCGGGGTTGGGTGCCATTTCTATCTCTACCATTGTATGACGTTGGGGGAAAATATATAGTCTCCTAAGACTTAGACTAAATGAGGATGAGAGTAGATATTGGGAAAATTTAATAAAATAGTAAATAGCCAATCACTGCCTGAGACTTAATGGGTGCATAATAAATGTTAATTCCCATCTTTATTTGAAGTCCCTACAAAATACTCCTTGAGAATATGTTGAATAAAATATTTTGGAGAAGAAAATAAGTCCAGACACAGTGGGAGAAAACTCCTTAAGAAACACAACACAAAATTTCATTGAGGTTATTTGCTTAGTACATTCTAACTTGACCTCATACCATTTTCTTATTATTACATGAAATCTTCCAGAGTTTTAATAAGCAAATTTATCCTAACTTCCATTCCATTTGTAGTTGAATGATACAGATATATAGGTGTTTAAGTTACCAGTATGCATAGTATGATAAAAAAATACAGTGAATGTTTAAATTAAAAAAATACAATAAAGGACACATTGCAATTAACCCCTCAAAAGACCCCCTTACTTTGAACACACCCCATCAGTTTTGTCACGTTTCTGAAGCACCCGGGAAGTCCTCTTTCATGAGTATCTTTAGTTATTCTGTTGTAATGTTCGGAATTGATTCAAAATATTTACATTTCACGGTCATTTTGACTTTGGCAAAGAACCGGAAGTCAAACAGTGCCTAGTCCAGTGAATGAAGTGTATGAAGAGAAGCTAGGGTTTTGCCAGCCCGCCTTCCCATTGGGGGCAGCTGGAAGCAGCATCCTTTGTAGTTTTGATCACAACTTGTAAAGACACTCACAAAAGAGGACTTTTATAACTGCTTCAGGAATTGGCCAGAACAAGAGGATAAGCGTGTTTGAGGTAAAGGGGATTATTTTGAGGGAGGAGTAATGTCAATGTATCTATTTACTGCAATAATGCTTTTAAAACTTACTGTCACTGTATTTCTTGATCACACCTCACAGCCCTTTCCTGGGGTGTATTATAAGATGCCTCAAGTTACTGTGTATGTATGATAAATAACTCCCAATACGAGACAACAAACAAGATGAATGTACAATCAATTTGGGAAAGTGCTCAGGAGTTTCCATAAACATGTTCTCATAAATGCATGCTGCTCGCCAACTTGCCTGACTTGAGGACTTGCTACAGCAACTGGCAGTCCTCTCAGCAGCCCTGGCACTCTGTATTCTTAGATCTTGCACAAGAAATATTATTATCTTGTCTGAGCTTGTTAGTTTAAAGCATGGTACCAATAAAGCCAAGGTGGAGGATTAAAGCATATACACTAGTAACAAAAGCCTCTCCAAGGGTCCACTTCCAAGGCAATTTATTCATTCATTCAATTCATTCACTGAAGAATGTTTACTGAATGCCTGCCATTTGCCAGGTACAATTCTATGTGCCAGAAATAAAATAGGAAAACAAATGGATAAACAAACAAACAAAAAAACCCCATCAAAACCAAATAAAAATAAAAACAAATATCAAAACAACAACCCCCTCTGCAAAAAGAAGCAACCAATCCAAAAATGACTAAAACAAAACATTAAAAATGTCTTAGTGATGTCCACAGTCTGCTGTGAGGGGTGGGGAAGTTAGTGCTAACTAAGCAACAAATTAACATACATGTAAGTACATAGGTAGGGCAGTAGGGACGGTGCAGATGAAGAAGGCAAGGCAAGCACGGGGCTGCTGTGCCAAGGTGATGAGAAAATGCCCCTGATATGAAGACAACTGAGGAGAGATTTGCATGAATTGAGTAAGAAAAGCTATAGATAACTCCACGCAAGAATGTTTCAATCAGTGTGGCAGGTGCACAGCCACTGAATCGGGACATTTCCTGGCAGCATCAGGAAGTGAGGAGGCCCCTATGATTGGAGTGGAGCACTCAAAAGAAGATTGCCAGCTTAGGAAATCAGGGAGGAAGACAGACCTGCTTGGGCAGAGTCTTGCATGCCCCTGTAAGGGTTTTAGTTTTTTTTTTTTTTCTGTTTGCTTTTTTGTTTGCTGTGTGTGTGTGTGTGTGTGTGTGTGTGTGTGCGTGTGTGTGTGTGTGTGTGTGTATGTGTGTGACCCTGGAGACTGAACCCAGGGCCTTCACACTGAGTTATACCCCCAGTCCCTTTGTCATTTTTTATCCTGAGACACTAATATGCCCAGGGTGGGGTCAAACTTGTTTTCCTCCTGCCTCAGATTCCCGGAGTGCTGCGATTATAGGCCACCACACCTGGCTAGAGTTTAGACTTCATTCTGAACAAGATGGGAAGCCAATGTGGGGCTCTGCGCAGAACAATAACATGAGCTGACCTACATTTCAGAAAAGATCACTTTGGTGCTAGGGAATGAGGGAGTCAAGAGAGAAGGGAGACCAGTGAGGAGGCTACTGCAACCATACAGCAAAGAGGGGATGGCCACTGAGGGCAGGCGGCAACTGCGCAGAAGTCACCGGACTCTGGGTGTTTTTGGAGGCAAAATGAGTGGAATTTGCTGATGGAGTAATGCAAAGTCTGAGTGAATTAAAGGATGACAACTCTCAGGTTTTTCCCATGAGCAGTAGAAAAGTAAAGCTAGCATTTTTCTCCCCAGGGGAAGACTGAAAGATAAAAGCCACACAATCTCTCTCTCTCTCTCTCTCTCTCTCTGTTCTCTCTCTCTCTGCAAACTGTGTAGAATGGAGTTCTCACCATATCAATTTTGAGATTTCTCAGAGACATCTAGGTGAATATGCCAAATAGGAAATTACATATAGTAGTAAAAATCCTTTTCATAGACTTCAGAGTTCAGGGGTCGGGGCTAAAGATATAATTGTGAGAATTACCAGCATATAGATGGAATATAGCACCATGGGGCTGGATGAGGTCAACTAGGAAATTAACCTGGATAGAAAAAGAAACAAAGGATTGAGCCTTAAGACCTTAAGACAATCCAGTCTCAGAGTTGGGAAAGATGGTGGAGGAGCATTGGAACTTGTGTGTTTAGGGCATCTAAGAAGAAAGACTGAGGAGGAATTGCTGGCAAGGTTGGAGAAGAAAGGACAACGGGATATTGGGAGAAAATGAACTCAAGATGAGCTCATTAGCTGAGTCAAATACTTCTGATAGGCCATGTAAGATGAGAACTGACAATTGACAGCCCGATGTGGCAATGAGGAAGTCACTGGTGGCTGTGTTTGTTCTGGTAAAATGATAAGGAGAAAATATCTCCTATTAAAGATAGAACAGAAAGGGGGACCTTTAGGGGTTTTGTTATAAAGGGAGCTGAAAAATAGGGCACTAACTTGGGGTAATACAGGGTAACGAGAGGTTTTGAAGTTCAAAGGAGGACTGAATATGGTATGTTTGCATATCATACCCTTAAACCACCCACCTTGACTAAATCTGTGCAGCCACAGTCCAAATCATACTCAGAACTCTTGCTCAAGTTCATCCATTCAGTCATACAGTGCACGGTGAGAAGGAAGCTCCTGAGTCCTTTGCCACTGAGTCCATATGGGGATAATCAACAGAGAGGAAAATTGATGCTGGAGAGAGATGGGCAATAATGAAGGCCTTAAGTAGGCAAAAGATACTGTAGGGTTTAAATGTGAGAGATTTCATTCATCCAGGCCAAAAAAGTTAAAGGAACATCTACCATGTACCACATAAGAGTTAAGTTCTGGAGACAGATATATGAATAAAATATGGTTGATGTTATCAAAGAGGTAATTTTCTTGAGGAAGAGAAACAAGCACTTTCTTCAACTGATACTTTCCACTTACTGTACACACTAATAATATTAGAAAAATGTACCCAGGGCTCTTTGGGGGAGCTCTTTTCACTATGGCATCATGATTCTTGGGGTGCCACGTCACTAGACGGGCAGAGGACTCAAGAGCTTCCTTCTCACCATGCACTGTATTACAGAATGGATGAACTCGAGCAAGAGTTCTGTGTGATTTGGGCTGTGGCCACACAGATATAGTCAAGGTGGGTGGTTTAAGACGTGTTTGGGGGGTAAAACCAACAGCACTGGTGATGGGGTAACCTAGGGTAAGGCGAAGAGTGGGGGTTATAGATAACTCATGGGTTTCCCGGCTCCAGTATCTTGGAGGAGAAACAGATTTCTATTGGTAGCTTAGATGATAGAGAGGAAAAATCTAGGACTAGATTTTCTTTTCTTAGTGGGGCTAGAGATTGAATCCAGGGCTTTGTGCATGTTAGTTAAGTACCCTGTCACTGAGCTAAATCCTTAGGCACTTTGGTATAAAAAATTAAGGACTTATAAATACTTGATACTTTAAAAAATATTTAAAAGGAGCTATTTTTTTCTCTATATAAACAGAAACATTCAGACATGACCTCTATATGATGTCGTAAACACCAAAGCAAAATAAAAGATAGGAAAGACTAATAAAATTCTAGAGTAATTTGGACACTACAGAAGGAACTTTTTAAAAAAGATAAAAGAACAAACATAGAGTTCCTGGTCTTGGTGTTTTCACTTTCCTATGGCATAGTTTGAGAAGTTCAGTGAAAGTTAATTGGGACACAGGAGTTACAGATCACAGTGGTGCCAGTCTTTATGGGTTTATAAAAATATTGTGAATAGCAGGGGTTTTGAGAAAAGAGACTGGCTGACCTAGGAATCTACTTGCAGGTTAACTTCTCTGAGCAGGAAGATTCACAGTGCCATGAAGCATGGTTCAAATTTTTCCACTCAAGTGCTCCCACCCCCCAAAGGATGAGGACAAGCACCCTGGAGGCAGATGAAGAAAGGCCCTTCCTGAACATCAAGTTGCAAACAAGAAATTTCCTTGAAGTCTGACATTTTAATTTAACACTTAAGCAAATTTTAGATGCAATTCCCTAAAGTGTTCATTTTCTTTCATACAAAATAATGAAGTCTATTCTCTCACCCAAGGCTGCTCCAAATCACTGATACACTGAAAAGATGCGCTTCATCTAATTACTTTGATGGCATCACTGCATTCTGCCGCATACCCCTGGGTATGTGGAGAAGACCGAGAGAAGGGAAAATAATGCAGGAAAAAGTTTCAGGAGGCTTGGGTTCTTTTATTCCAGATCTACATTTATTTTAAAAATTTTATTTACACACTACTTATTTACAAGAGGAATCTGGAATAGCTGTGAGACATTTGGAAAATCGCAAGTGCTTTGTGCTTCGATTTCCTTACTTATAAAATCAAAGAGATTGTTCTACATGGTCTCCAAAATGCCTTCTAACAAACTAAAAGTCTGTCTACTGTTGGCCCAAACAGAATGTTAACAGTGGGTGGTGGCACTGAATGTATATTAGGAGGTCACTTAACATTTTGGAAAAGTAGAATATTTCTTCCATAAAAAGTCATGATGGAAACACTGAATTAAAGAAAAACCAACCTTGGAAGGTGATTGGAGGATAGGAGCCATAACCTTGGGAGATGGTTAGAGCAGAGCTATACGTTTGACATCTACTATAACAAGAGTTTACCTCCTGAGAAGTGGAACTGCAACTTTCGGCCGAAAGGTCTCCATCCTCCAAGGCACTCTCAACAGCCCACAGGCAAACTGTCACCTCAGCAGACTGGATAATTTGGCTGTAAAATATCACACTGCAATGGGATGCTGAACATGGTGGGGAAAAGTCCATCTAGGAGAAGGCCTGCCCGGGACATACTCACTTCAGATGCTGAGGGCAATCTGACAGGGCGCGGGGAGGGGGAAGGCTCTATTTAACACCACCTCATTTTAGGGCTTTTTCTCACTTGATGGAATTTCTTGAAAAGCCTGACACCAGTAATGCTGAATTGTCTGGATTCTGAGATGGTACTGATGTTCTAAAAAGACTGTCATCTCTTATCAGCATTCACAAAGGAGCAAATAGTTCAGAATCAGAAATGCAGAGCACGTGATACTTTATGGAGTGAGAACTCTGACCATACAGTGTTCCCTTCAAACATAAAATATCGAGGGGCTGGGGATATAGCTCAGTGGAATAAGCGCTTTCCTAGCAAGAGCAGGGTCCTGAGTTCGATCCCCAGTACCGCAAAAAAAACAAAAAAACCCCCCAAAAAACCAAACATAAAATATCACCACAAAGGAGTTGTCTCCAAAATGGAATGAAACCATGGGCAAAATCGATAAGAAATCCAGATTCATATAGAACCACAAGGTTTTGGAAATATTTGGACTGTTTTCTCTGTCTCCAGAAACCTGGCAGACCTGCTAATCCCTTGCATGTGTGCTTGGGTAGCTTCTAGGTCTCCTAGTTTATGCTGAGTTTGTCAGTGGATGGTAGAGGAGACTTTGTTTTTTATCCATGTCTCCTATTTTAATCCGTAGATCATACTTCTTTTTATAAGATGGAGCCTACTTTTGGTGAAATAAGGATATGAACAGTACTTGAGAAGATCTTTATAAAATGTACCATATAAGACATTATGTGTGAACTACAACATTACCCACATAGAAATTCTAATTCTAAATTCTAATTCTTTAACTACCTGGTTGAATGACTTTGGGCAAGTCATTTAA
The DNA here is from genome assembly GCA_004027595.1 of Dinomys branickii. Lineage (NCBI taxonomy): Eukaryota > Metazoa > Chordata > Mammalia > Rodentia > Dinomyidae > Dinomys > Dinomys branickii. The sequence goes on from PVLD010000846.1 coordinate 145,928, forward strand.
CTTCTCTAAATTGATTTACTCATCTATAAAATGTACATAATACTTTTGTGTCTCACGGGACCAATTAGTTAAAAACTCACACAATAGCTGCATTTTGCACTGAAAATGCCTAGTTCGAACTCTGACATCCTATAAATAGCATTGTGGCTTGCCAGAACAAGGGATTGCATCATTAGTGTCCCCTCTCACCTGCATCATTGGTGAAATTAGGACACAGACCATGAATGGGTTGCCCAAGACTCAGAGCCGAACAACAGGGAAGGAAACCTTTGTCTAAAAGCTAATTATTTCCCAAAGGAATACTGTTGCATACACTGAGGGTTCAGGTGGAGCCCTCCACCACACTGACAGCTAATCTGAATTTGTCTGAATAGCTCCAGAGATTCCAGTCAATAAACAGGAACTGGCCTGCTCATCTGTATATTCCCTTCAAATTGGCTGAAATAAATCCTCAACATGACTTTCTGACCTTGTTCTCAGGCATTCAGTGCCAGACTATAGTCTGATATTATAAGGAATTTTCCAGTCTGTTGGACAGAAGTCATCTCAATCCTGTCACTGTGGTAAAAGGCACAACAAGTATAGAGACAGGATCTGGAAAAGCAAGAAGGGTTCCGAGGCCTCGGACAAGTGGAATTGTGTGATAGCAAGTCTGAGAGAGGAAACAGATTTCGAGATAGCCAAAATGTAGGCCATCCTCAAGAAAGGAGCCACTCTGGGGCTGCGCACTTGAAGGTGGGTAGTGAGCGGAATGCTCTATGTCTGGTCCTTCTGAGCAGGATCTATTACTGCAGTGGAATGGGGCAGAGAGGCCATTTCAGGGCCAGGAAAGGGGGCCTCTCTCCTACTGGGATGAAATTAGTGCCGAGGACTGGACTGAGCTGCAGTAATGGAGAAAGGAAGTTTCATATGGTGTAAACCATGGTGTTTGGGCGGGGCACAGCTATAGCACAGTACAGGTGAAGAAGGTAGCTTGAGTAGGCAGCCCAAGATAAAGAAGCACTGAAGTGGCCATGTGTATGATGGTGCCCTGTCCTCATGGCACCAGGATTCTGGGTCATGAAATGTTCACAGTTCTGGTTAGAAGGTCGTAAGTCTACTGATGGGGAGCAGAAATTAATTATTTAGCCCAAAACAAATTTGGGGGTAAAAACCTTCTGTAAAATGAAATGTGCCTGTGGCATGGGGTGTGAGGTAAGACTGAGGGTCAGGAGGGAGAGGTGTGTAGAGTTATTGGAACTGGGGCAGTACAACAGGTCTACATTAGTAGCAGGGATTACTTGATGGGCAGCCACAAAGGATTGAAAGATAAGTCTGGCTGGACCTGAAGAGTGGGCCAAGGGTCAATCCTGAGCCAGAGGCAGGGTCTCTACCCACATCTTCCACTTCGCTTTCCATCCACACAGAGACTGGAAAACTGGTTTAACACTTCTAAGTGAATATGCATGACACAGATACAGCGATAAGCAAGGTAATACCGCCTGGTCAGACAGAGGAAGATGCTATGACACTTAGCTGGTCTTCCCACTTAAAACCATCCATCGTCCTTTACCTCCTCGGTATGGAAAAGCCATTCTGTACTACACTGGGATTTCAAGTGCTGACAACACCCCAAGTGAAAAATATGTAAACTTTTAATCTTGTCGGTGCCTGTGAACAGGATGATTATATGTGGTATTTATTTCTGTATTTATTAATGGAGTAAACCAGAAGTAATAGATCGTTCCCATACTTAACTGTAAATTTTATTTATGGTTAATTTTAGAAGGACGTGATCATCCTTTTTATCTTCTGGATAAAGTTACAACAACTTCCACAACTCGTTGTCTGGTTTGCCCACATCAGTTTGTGATCACTGCCGCTTGCCAGAGTGTGATGTATTTAAGTGATACATCAAGGAGCACCTATGACGTCCACTTGCTTAGTAACTTTAAAAATAACCTTCAAAAACATAAAAATAATCTTCAGCACTTAGTTTCACTTTTATCTCAACACCTGCTCTTATTTTGTGAAACATGAAAGATGAATTTTATATTTAGGAATCATTTGGTAGAGAGGCTTGTAGAGTAATTTTTAATTGATGCTTTTCTTCTACAGCTCCAGATAAGATGGCAGAATATATATTTTTGAACGGAGAATTTTCCCTCGCTCAGGCTGAGTGCACCCCATACACCTCAGCCATTCTTGACTCCTCCCTTTCTCTTACCGTCAGACATTAGCACGGTTTCTCCACTCTTCTGCCGCAGTCTCTCTTGCTCCTCTTCTGCTTGTCCATCATGACTTTCTCACTGGGTGGCCCTTCTGCCCGTAGTGCCCCTGCCCAGCACCACGGCCACAGTATTACAGCGTGCATCCTAGCGTGATGCTGCGCGACTCCTAGCATTCTGTGTGGAATTGGGTTCAAACCTTGCAGGCTATTCGAGGCGCTGGTCCCAATTTATCTAGTCTCACTCTTGCCTCTTCCTTGCACTCCTGACACACCAGTCCTACGCCTCCAGCAATGTCCCTCTAGTCTCTGATCATGCACTGCACTATTATTGTCTTCATGCCTCTTGGAACCTGTGGTCTCCTCTGCGTAGTTTTCTTAAGGTTTCCGTACCTGTGGACCTTTTCAGCTCATACTGTAAAGAGTGGCACCAGTTGCCCTTCTGTAGCATCTTCCCTGACTCCTGCGGTCAGAGTTACAGAAGACCTCCCTGGTGCCTCACACATCTGAATACTTCTGAGGTATAAAGTGCTACCAATAGTGCTCATGATGATCCATGGCAAGCCCATCTCTTCCCCTCTCTGAGAGCCGCGAAATCAAACAGCTGTGCCTTGCTGGCTCACCTTGGCTACCGACCTGTTCACTCAACCTCTGGGGTCTAGTACCTTCCCTGACATGCAATAAAGGTTCAACAAACACTTGTTAGTTTCAGGAATGTAAAGGTATATTATATAAGCCCCTGAACTTTTGCTTTCTCAACTTACTTCATGCTTATTAAGGTAAATTTTTCTCTTGTACTTATAACTTACTGACACTTTGATCTCTGTTCTTGGCCATGGCTCCCTTTTGGCATCAAATTAATGGTACAGTATATGCCAAAGTCCTACTCTTCAGGTTAGGTGACAAAGCCTGAGGGTCCCAGGCCTTTCACAAGCACAAAGAAGTTTCTAGAAGGTGTGGACTAAATTACGTGCCAGTGAAAATACTTCTCCCTTCTCTGCCCTTCTCTTGTTTTTGCTCAGCAGCCGTTGCTGTAGAGTTCCCTTAATTTTTTAGCTTAAACTTTTCATTAGATACAGGCCATTTCTCCCTGTCTCCTCATCTTCTGAGACTGTAAATTATCCTGTTACTTCATTTGTAATGGGAACATATTTATTTTCTGTGATGAGAGCTCCCCTGGGCCTTCCTTTTTCTTAGCTACATAAAGTTAACTTCCTTGGTGGCAAATTAAGGACAGATTAAGAGCAACCTGGGAACTGGCTTCGTCACCACAGGGGCTGCCTACTCAGCCTCCTTCTGCTCAGCCATCCAAGAGGTGCACCTGCTAGGCCAGCCCCGTGCTGGGCTGCTCTCCCCAGGCCTTTCCCCGATCTGGACAAGGAGTCCAGAGTCCCTTTCTCCATTAGGATCAGGCTGGTGTCTGATCCTCAGCTTTCCAGACTCTCCCCTTCCCTTCCCCCGACCCCAGCTGCCTACCATCTCCTCCCACACCCGGGCCAGCAGCTACTGCTCTCCAAGACTCCCCCTCCTTCCAGCACTGCCGCTCAGTTTCCATAGCAACAGAAAATGTTGGTGGGAAGCAAAGATGCTGAACTGCAACTAGTGTTGGGGCTGGGAGGAGGCGGTGAAATGTGGGCCTCTCTGGGGGCTGCAGAATGAGGGGAAGGTAGGAAGGAAGCCCAGTGAGAAGACCTCGGAGGAAAAGATGATAAAGCTCAGGAGAAGAGTACAGCGCAAAGCAGAGCCACTCCGGTTAGAAAAGTAAACTAGGAGAAGGAAAGAGGAAATATGTACAAAAGTAATGCAGAATGCTATATATAGTGGTTGCTTGAAGGGGCTGATGAGTTTAGTTTGAAGGCTGGGTTGTAGAAGGCAAGACATACAATGACAAGAGAAGTGGGGGTGGCTCTGGAGTGTAATAATAATGGGTGGAAAACAATAAGATAATGGACTTGAGTCTGGGAACTAGTGCCTGCACTTCCTGGGAGCTGGTTTGGAGGCTCCAGCAGGGGAGCGCAGCTACTCATATACCCTTGACCGAGGAATGGGCCTCCTCTATCGGGGTGGTTGTCCTCTGCAACTCAGCAGCAGCTTCGGGAGAGACGCACATGGAGCGTTGGGGGAGGAAGGGGACACCCGCCTACCAGCTAGATCAGCCCAATCAACCCTGGCGATCCATGGGGTGACAGTGGTCGCAACCAGATCGACCTCACTTCCAGAACCTCTACTTCTCAGCCACGTATTACTTGTTTTCTCTGAGCCTTTGTTTGCTCCTCTGCTGATCTACTGAAATGGAATTACTACTGTCTACCTGAAAAAGTTGTTGTGGGGGTCAAGTAAAATAAAGTGCATGTAGTAGCCAGTCATAGTACTGAAGGCTGATTTTATTTGATTGATTGACCGATTGATTGATTTCTGAATCACTGTTTGGAGACTGATAAATGGCATTTCAAATGGGTTTGGAACTGGAAGTTTAACTTAAAATTCACTAAGCACTATGCATTGTTACATGTTTCCTTTCGTATTATTCAATTTTGTGTACTTCTTAAGCATATGGTGTAGGGATGACAAGTCTTTAAGCACATGGTATCATAGCAATACCTAGCACAAGCCATTGGATCACATGACCAGGAACTACCCCATTCCTTCAAACAGCCTCTCCACTGTCCTTTTAAAGAAGCTTTCTATGATAAGTATGCAATTCCTTTCCTATACAGCCACAAAAATGTCAGCCTCAAAATCTTTCCTTTCTCTTGTTTTCCTTAGTTCAAGAAGTTGCTGCAAAAATCATATGCCATGTCTACAGTCCCGATTATGGTCGACCAGTAGGTTCTCAGTGAATATCTGTGTCACTACTTCCTCTAGGACTCCAACACAAGAAAGGCTAAAGAGTTGTGGCTGGACTACAGTGTGTACAACTCTATACCCCAGACTGTGTCTTTCTGCCTTAGAGGAAGGGGTCAGACTGCTGCAGTGGCTGCCCCTCTGCAGGGCACTGTCACTTGAAATAAGGAAGTGACAGAAATGGTGGTAAGAAAATACTGAGTTTGCTGTTCAAAGTGCTTTATGCGGATCAATGTGTACACCCCTCTCCTCAGCTCGGTAGGATCAGTATGTAGTTGTTATGTCTTTCTCCTATGCAAATTGAAGCAGAGGGCATCAAGGAACCTGTCCGAGGTAACATGGTGTGTGTCAGGCTGGGATTTGAATCCAGGCAGAATCTCTCTCACGATGAATGTGCCACACCACTTCTCCGTGGAAGTATCTGGGCTCCTTTGGAACTTCAGCTGGAGGATCTCGCTGCTGATTTTTGTAGACTATCTTTCCCTCGTTGGGTATCATTTAAGGAATGCAGGAGTAACATGTGGCTATAGCCCCAGTTTCTATTCTGTGTGTTCAGAACCCATTAGTTTATCTTGGTTTTAATCTTAGACTCCATCCAATGAAAAGCTGGCAAAGGAATGGCATGATGTCACAATGAAGATCACTGGAAAAAAGCTCCAGTGGGTGTAAGAGATTTCAAGAAGTTCCCAGAAGTCCGAAAGATTGGAAAAATATGGACTGATGCAGTAGGGTAGAGGTAATGTCAGGCTGAGATATTTGCCTCAAGTCAAAAATAGGAGCCAACCTCAGAGTTCCTCGTCTAAGGGAATAAAGATACAATGGAGGAAGAAATTGAGAAGTGGGGCAGAACCCAGGACAGATTTTAAAGTCTATGTGTGCAGCGGCTGCCTCCCTACCTTCAGCACCTCTGTCCTCAAGCTCCCCTCCCTGCTAAAGAGGAAATGATATTTTTAAAATGCTTCCTGGGGAGACCCACAGCAGTTGTGCAGAGGGTTCTAGCACACTGTGGTCATCATGGGGCACCTTGCTCACTATAGTGTGGAGCCTGGAAGGAGAGAAAGTGTGCTTCCAGTTTGCTTTCCTCTTCTGCTTTCTGAAACATGAACAAAAACCACACATCACCAGTCAGGGGAGGACGGCCTGCAGTGCTGTCGAGGAAGACCACGTTAACAAGCACAACAGGAAAACTAACTCTAGACAATTCCAAGAATTTCAAAGTAGAAACTAATAATTTCTGACTGGTTCAAAACAATGCCACAGATAAGAGAAAAGGAATAGAGAAGAAAGCTTTGTGAAATTAAAAATATCCCTGCTCAACTGTCTAACAATTAATGTAAAGATGGAAAGCAATCTCCTAAAATATAAGATAAAAATAAAGAGATGGCAAATATGAGTGAACAGCTAAGAAGCACTGAAGAATGACTGGGGAAGTCCAATCTCTGGCTAGTGGGGAGTAATTCATAAAAAATAAGGAATACAAACCATCAAAGAGTAATAGCAGCGAATTTCTCAGTGTGTATCTTTATGTTTAAAGTGCCTCACAAGTGTGAAGCGGGATGAAAAAGACACCCACTTTGTCACCCCTTAGTGACACATCAGGACACAGGGGCTAAAGAGAAGACCCTAAAACTCAGAGAGGGGAAAAGGTCACCTATAAAGGAAGGGATGTGAGATTTTTCCATCCACATCAAATGCTCCAAAGGAACAATGCCTACCAAACAATGCCTGGCAAACCATGAAAAAGATTAGATTCAGCCTGAAATCACATCCTCAACCACAGCATCAATCAGCCCTGGGGGAATAACTTGGGCAGCATTAGATTCCCAAGCAATTAGGAAATTCACCACTCCTGTATTTCTCAGCTACGTCTTTTTTAAAAAGTTGTTTGAGAGCGTGTTCCAGCAATATGAGAAATCAAATAAGGAGAAGAAAAAGCAATACAAGACACAGTGAATTTAATTCGGGGTGGAATGTAACGAAGAGAGTCACAGAACGATGCATGAGGGGCAGTCTCAGAGAAGTCCAGCCTGTGACGGGAAGATGGACAGGAAAGGTCCCTGGCGAAAAGCAGATCAGAAAAACAGAAACTATGATGGACACCGTCAAAGCCTTAAAGATAAAACAGAGACGAAGATGGACCAAAAGGAAAAGTATTAAGAAATAGAAAAAAATTATTAAAAGTAAATAAGATGGGGCTGGGGATGTAGTTCCATGGTAGCATGCACACAGCCCTGGGTTCTATGCTGAGTACTGCAAAAGCAATCAAAGCAATACATATAAATAAATAAAAAGAAAGTTCCAGGATAATTTCAAGTTTTCTGCTTAGATAACTGTCTGAATGGCTGTCACCACCATCGCCATTGGTGCCTTGCCTCACCTGGGGCTCTGGTATAGGGCTGTGGCTGTTGAAAAGAACTTGCATACCCAGGAGGGGAGTGAAGGCAGAGAAAATCCTGGACCTCAAAGTGCTGCTGTAGGCACGGACGATGAGGACTTCAGTGCCCTACAGTACAGATGTCCTTGTTTGTTTGGTGACAGGTGGGTCTCTGATGTTATGGGTGGAAAAGTTGAAATGGAAGGCAGTGGAATGCCATGCTGGCATTGCCTTGGAGTCAAAACTAAGTTGACATAAAAGACAAAAAAGTAGTGTTTCATAGCAGCGGAGTTTGTGGGCTAATTCAGTTTTCAACCGTTGTGGATAGATGCAGTTGGGAAAGAGATGAGATGGTAGTATCAGAGGCCGATCCTTGTCTCTCCTATCAGGATGCTGGAAAACACCATCTAAAGTTGATAAAGTGAGTCCTCTCAGTAAATTCGTGTCACGTGGAGATGGTTACCAGAAGGACTACGTACAGAAATGTTTATGGTATTAGCTCTGGAGAGAGGTCTAGGAATGGGGAGAAGAATGCAGGATATGGACTGTATTTACTTGTACACTTGTTCTGACGTTTAGAAAGTATTACATGTTACTTTAAAATTATTGCCTTTCAAAGAGTGTGCTCCTTCCTGTCAGTATCACTCTCCAAATGTCGTTGCCATGGCTAGTTGTTTAAACTGTCCTTGGGATTACGTTCCTCTGTCTACATAAACCACATTTTTGGAAGGAGGTGAGGCAATGAGTCAATGCTTAATCCACCACAGGCATCCACTTTCCCGTTCTCTTTTCCAAGAGTGCTCCTGAGCACACAGGGAGAAAGACCCCCGTCAGCACTGTCATGTCTCAGTTGTGGGGTAACAGGAAGCAGAGGAGTCTTAACTTTTGGCACCTGGGCTTTGGCTCTGATGACTGCTATTGAAATGGTAAACTCAGATTACAGCTTTTCGGGGCCACTGTTTTCCCTGTGCTGGAGAACAGCCTTCTGAATTAGTATCAATAACATGCTTTCTAACAGGATCTCTGACACCAGTAGTCCCCACTGATAGCAGAGTAATTACTAACCCTGGACTCTTGGCCTTGTCAGGCAGTACAGATAATCACCTGCAACCACATGCGGATGATTAGCTAGTCAGTCAACTGACTGAGAACTCCCTGGGAGGCTCTGTGGGGGTGACAGGAGAGGAGAAGACCCTGAACTGTCCTTCCCCAAGGCACTTCAAACTCAAAGGGGCTGTGGAGAGGAACACACATTGACAGATGGGTATAAAAAATCCTATCTATTCTCGGGTACACAATAAGTGCTGTGGAGATTCAAGTTAGAGGAGAATAAAATGGGCTTCCCCATCACACCTGTGTGGACCTCTCTGGTTTTATGGGTCCTTTCCTTCATTTTTTGTGATGTGCACACAGACTGGACCCTCGTGTGGCTATCTCACGTGCTTTCCATGTATCTCCATGCTAATCACATGTGCTTCCACTGGCCCCAAAGCTGCTCCTGTCTCTCAGCCCTTGTCAGTCTGTGAATCTTTCTGATATCAAGAATTCACATAAACTTGATCTCTTCTACGGAGGTTGGCCTGAGTCACTCAGTTATAGGTCCAATCAGTTATAGTGCTGAAGGATTTGTTTGTTTTCATGTCGGCCTCTTCTGTAGCTTGTAAGGTTTGTGAGAGGAAGGACCTTATCATAATAAAACAATTGAAATAGTAACACGTGTAAAATACTTAGCATCTGGAACAGAAGCATGACAAAAATGTTCGTCAGCATAATCACCGTCATCATCATCGTCGTGGTCCTCTCATCATCACCGGCCCCTGTTACCTAGGAGTCCTCGTATCATGGCTGGCACATGATAGTCACCAGGAAATAGATATTTCTTCATTCCAACTATTGAAACATATCAGACAAGCTGAGCTGTCAAGCTGAGTTTTATTGCTGAGTAGGCTGGTAGGTATTTTGGCAGGGGTCCTGGTTGCGGGGAGGGAGGAAAGGTGGTTGCTTCAGGTATTCATAACTGAGAACAGCAAATACCTTTGAAAAAGCACAGGCTCTAACAGGCAAATGAATACATTTTTGGAGGACACAAGGATATTCCAGATATTATCAAGCTATTGAAAACAGAGCCGCTATTGGCTGTGAGACTATACCAGCCCTCAGGAAGAGGAGCTTTTTGTGAGAAACACCTAATGAAACTCCAATAGCTTCATGTTTTGAGCATCATCTAGAAATAGATGGTTAATCAGCCTCAGACAGATGTTCCCTTGCTCATCCTCCTTTGCTGTCTGCATGTGTGAAGTGCATGTGTGCGCTGCCATCTGGATGAGCCTATCTGGGCATGGCGATGGGTCATTAAGCTGTCTTTCCATCTGGCACAAGTGTAGTGTATGAGCCACGACTTTGCAAGGTACGAAACATTTTCATTCACAGAAGCATTGCATGATCCCTAGGATTATTGCCAGACCAGAATCACCTTTGCTTTTCAAACACTGTCTGTGTTTTGACATCTCGCCATCTTTGTTTATAATTGTGTTCAATCTGATATCATTCACCTCATTCCTTGCTGTTCACACAAATGACAACTACTTCCTCCAGAGAGTCTTCCCTGATTGCTCTGGCTCACAGACATCGCTTCCTTCTCATTTATAAACAGTTATAGATTCACTTCCCCTATAGCTAAATCCTATGCTGTAAAAATGTCTCTGCAGTTGACTTTGATCACTCTTTGAATGTGTACTGTAATTTAGTGGGTGAGAATGTTGGCCTTAGCTCTCTGGGAGACCTTTTAAGAAGATTCCTCCTTGTAGTATCCTTCCTTGTAGTCCTTCCCAAAATTGGCAGTTAAATAAGTACAGTAGATACTCAATTCATTCCCTTAGGAATGAATGGCTGGAATGAATGGATAAATCTCCCAGGAATCCATTCAAAAAGATTTTCCTGTGAACTCTTTCCCATAGGTTTCTCTACTTTGTACTTTAGATTTTTAACATATGCAACAGGATAAAAACAATTCAGATCTGAAGCACATAGATTTAAATTTTTAAGTGATACAATGTATTTGTTAATATACTGCATAGTTTAAATGCAAGTTCAGGTTAGTTATCCTTGAGGGTGAAGGTACCAGACTCCTGAGTACTCAAATATTCTCATACAATTATCATAATTTGAGTAAGTACAGTTAGGGGAGCACTGTATAATGACTGAGTGTCCCTGGGTATGCTTCCCCTGGGAAACACTGAACACAACCTAGTTTTGTACAAGTCCCACAGTGTTCTACCAAAGGCACATACACTGCAAGGCTGCTAAACCTGAAAGTCTCATTTCTTTGGATATATGAGTCAAATACTCAAGGTCCGCAGCGAGTAAGGGTGGATTAGGGAGACATAACTTTCCAGCATCCTTCAGAGTGATTTGAAAGAAGGTCACTGAGATAGGTGGGTTTTGGATATTTTGGGGTTGCTAGAATAATTCATGTAAGCTTTATTTTTTCATCCTATGTATTATGAGAGCAAGAGCACTAAAGCCTTATGGCAAGTTCTGTGTACCAACTGGGCTCCACACTGGTTCTCAGGAATCCTCAAGCACTTTGCCAGCTAAAGGGAGGCACTCTTGTGACAAGGGTGAGTCATTGCTTACTGAAAGCACAGAGCTAATCTTAATCTAATTCCTAACACCACCTTGTGAATTAGGTACTATCTGCGGCTCACACCGGGAAACTGATGTTCACAAAGGTTAAGTGACCAGCTTAAGGGCTCACAAAAGGAAGTGAAGAAGTCAGGTGACAAAAGTAATTCTGTTCCATAGAATGTCATTGTCTTTCCAGCTCTTGTTGAGCATGTCTTTCCCATCTTAAACTGAACTATTACAAATCTCAAATAGCCCTCAACATGGTTCTATAATGCTACTCCATTCTACTAGTACATTCTTTCTCACTTTCTCAGAGGACTTTTAAAGGCCCCTCCAGTGCGATGTCTCCTGTAGCTCTGATTTTACAGAAGGCTCCTTGTTGCTTTCTTCAGTGGCTGCTGTGTTGCCCAAACCGGTGGTTACTTTTCTAGTCTCATATCACTCGATTGAGCAGTCTACCTAATTGGTCGCTTTCCCAGGGAAAAGCGTTTGGAGGGTCGGATGAACATAGAGGAGCTAGGAAACTTTGCTGAGTCTCAGTGAAGTCACTTAAGGTGAATGTGTGGAGAAGAGGGTCAAGATCCCACTGTGAAGCTGAAGGGCAAGCCCACAAGTACAGACACTTCTTTTAAGAAGTCTTGTGATCAAGGCAAAATGAGAAGATGAGTAAGTGGGCAGAGTCCAGGGCAGACAGAGAATTGAAAGAGGGTTTTGAAAAAAGAGGTTATATTTGAACTTGCTTAGAGGTTGCAGAGAAGGCTTACCAAATTTCAAACCATATATGCGAGAACTAAACATAGAATCTATTTATTCTGTCTTCCAGATTGAGATAATGTATGTGTAAGAGTTTTTAAAGCTGTAAAGCACAGTAAGAATTTGATATGGCATTCTTCAAAATTACTTACAGGAAGTCAGTGGATTGCATTTTTTGACTAAACAACAAACCCATCATCCCATTCTTCCCAAAATAACCTTATTGTTATTCATTCAGCTGTTCTTAAACGATTGAATTGATCAGAATGATCTTTTGCTTATTTCCTTTTGAAAGAGTAAGGGGTTTCTGGAGTCGATGTTTGCAGCCTGAATGTTCCCATGAATTTGTTCTAGGGTAGCAGATAACTGGACATGCTGTCTCATTATGTAGGCCTGATGAATACGAAACGCTCAGCTCCCTCCTTACAGCATCACCCCTTTCTGATAAAAGACCGTGTAATAGAATTCCTGTCAAATAAACTTGAGATACTTTAGTTTCTAGGCCTTGAATTCCAAGATCTTCAAAACCCTAGAAGAATAAACCTAATTCTTCTTGCCAGCCATCTAAACAGATATTGGCGTACAAACACAAGATATTCCCCCAAAGCTGTGTCTATGAATTCTAATCATTTTGGTTGGTCTGAGAGAAAGGAGTATTACAACCTGAGAGCCTATGGATTTAAGTAGCAGAAATCAGTTTCCTGGTGTTCAGAGTGCTATTCTAATCAGAGACCTACACAAAACATCCAGTTTAATTTTCTCCTCTTCTACATGAACTCTATCACGCGTAAGTAGAGTTATAAGGCTCTTGTTTCTCAGTGCTGTTTTACATCAGAAGCTCCTCACGAATGGATAGTTCCCAGAGGGACATGCATGGTACTCACAGATGAGTTTAGGTAGTCTCAGGTCAGGGACATGCCCACTATGACCTGTGCATGGTATTGTTACTGTGCCTCTCTAGTCTGAGTGCTTTCATGGATAAGTTCGTGTAGCCATTTATCATGACGGCTCACTGCACCTTTAAAGGGTTATTACTGAAGGACAAGTCATGTCTTCCATGAACACTGCTACTTCTTGGTGCACTGACTTCTGTATGCCTCGAAGGACTTCACTCAGAGTGTCCCACAGTCTGAGAGCAAATGACCTGGAAGGTCATCAGTATTTCTGTGATGCTGTATATGGTGAGAACATTCCTCAGGCTGGACTACCTGATCTCTGAATGAGGCAGATGTTTTCTTCCTCTCACCTCTGCTCTTGGTACCTTTCTGAACCTTCATGTCCTGAAGAACAAGGAAATATCCTGCTTTTGTTTGTTCAGATCCGTATCTTTCTCAGCTCAACCAGATACGCTTCCAATGCTTCCAGTAACTCTTGGTAACTTTTTCCTTTGGATTCAGATTGACCTGAACTATCTTACTTTGGGCCAGTATCTTACTTTGATACTTACTTTAGTATCAGTCACTGTTTTGTCACTTGTAAAAAACAGGAATAATATACTTTATAACGTGTGGGAGAGGTAATGGTAATGTTTGTAAAAATATGCAAGAGTTACAGTGTTAAACTGATTATATTTTAGTTCTATAAAACATTACTTGCTAATCATCCATTTCCTTAGGGCTCTTGTTTCAGATAGTCAGTGACTGTAAGGGTGTCAAGCAAAAGAATGTGTCTTATAAATATTAATTATTTGAGTACAAGCAGAAGGTGCAAAATAAAACACAAGGCTACAGATATAAGAGTTCTCAGTTCCAGTTTTACTGGTCTTCTATTAATTAGCAATGTGGTGCTGTATATGGTTACTTCCTTAGAAAGGACTGTAACATATCAGAAAATTTGTATTTATCATTGATGAAAGAATAACATTAGATTCTTTAGACATTTCAAATCTCATGTGAACATCAAAAGCAGGGATTTCATTGAATTAGGCAAATATTTACCTAGTGACTATTATGATCTGTGCTTAGTAACGGAGTGGCTAAGAAAGGATATACACGCACACATTTGGTAAGGACCTTCAAGAATTGAATTGTGTCACTCCCCCCCCAAATTTATATTTCGAGGTCCTAACCTAAATGTCTGCATGAGCAAAAAAGAAAAAATACTTCAGCATGTGATATTATTGGGAAATAGGGTCTTTACAGAAATAAGCAACTTGAAATGAGGTCATTAGGGTGGCTCCTAATCCAGTGTGACTGCTCTCTTTATAAGAGGAGGAAATTTGGCCATGGATATGCACAGAGGGAAAACAATACAAAAACACAGAGAGAAGATGGCCATCTATAAGGAGATAGGCTCAGAACAGATCCTTTCCTCATGGTCATCAGAGGAACCAACCTTGCTCTTGGACCTCACCTTTAGGACTGAGTTGATCCTGAACAAAGGGCAGTACGTAGCTGCTGCACAGGGAGAGCTCCGTCCTGGTTACAGCAGAGAGGTGTCTCCCTGAGAAGCAGTGGGGAGGATGGGCAAAGCAGAGAAGTCCTGCAGAGAACCTGAGAAGGGTGACAGCGTGTCCTTTCTAGTGTCTGCAATATAACAGTAGCTCTTGGGAAATATTTGTTGCATAAATTAAAGGAGAAATGATGAAATTCTGCGATTTTACTGAGTTGAGCAGGGATGTTTTGGTTATAGAGGTTTTGCTCTATAATCCTGGCTCTGCTGGGGGGTTTTATGAAACTTTGTTGAATTTCATTCTCTTCATTTTTAAATGTGGAGATACTAATATTTACTGACAGATTGATGGTGAGAGTTATATGGGATAATTTGCCTAAAACTATATAGAACTTTAAAACCCCATTCAATCAATATTTATTGAGAAACTACTATAAGCCAGGCACTGTGGTAGGCTTGAGGAACACAAAGATAAACCAATCCAGTTTCTATCATTAAGAAACTCCCTTTCTAGGGTAGAAGCAGGTATCTGAAGAGATAAAATACTTGCAGTGTAGTATAATAAGGACATCAGTGGGCTAAGAACAGGGTGCCATGGGTACGGTGAGAGGGTGCCGTATGCCAACCAAGTGACAGGACGGTGTTGGGGAATGTTTCCTGGAGAAAGTGATGCTTAAGCTGATCCATGAACAGTGGTACACAATGAGGTGAAGAAGGAAGAGAAAGGAATTCTCCACGGAGGGACTAACGGACTTCCTTTGCAGCTGTGTTGTTCTAGTTCCTATGCCTGTGCAATTCCCTTCCAAAAATACTCTTTGGTCTGCTTAGTTAGAGAAAAACACCCTTGCTGGTTCTTATCAGACTCTTGAAGGCTGCATTTTACTTTCGATGTCCTGTTATTGGCTGGATTCTCTTTAAAAGAAGCCTTCAGGAGCCTGTGTGAAGTCATATGCCTGGTTACCCACTCCCCTTCTGCTGCCTTCTCTTCTTTCTTCCAACCCAACTACCTTATTTGTTCTCTTCTTTCTCCTTTGATTGGACATTAGTTGTGTCTACATGTGTAAACCATGTGCTGGACCTAGAAGTACAGATAATGAGTATATCTCCAACTCTTGCAGAGCTCAAAATTCAGAGTAGGGTAGCAAACTGTGGCCCATGGATCTTAGCTGCCTATTTTTATAAAGTTTTATTGGAAACACAACCACACTGATGTTGTCTATAGCTTTTTACATACTACAACAGCAGAGCTGAAGAGCTGCAGAAAGAGACAGTGTGGCTTGCAAAGTCTAAATCATTTACCTTGTGGTCCTTTACACAGAAAGTTTGCTAAACTCCACTGTAGTGTTTGCATATGCAGAGGTGGTGAGGTAAATGGGTAAGTACATGGGTGACATAATTTAGTAAAATAAATTTTAAGACAGGGCACTACAGAAGAAGGAAATCCTAACCCATACTGTGACAGTCGAAAAAAAATCTGGGAGCTAAAAGAAGTCACAACGAAGGGAAAACAATAAAAGCTGTGTTATGTACATGTACCAACCTACACAATGAAAGCAATGATTACGTACTGCAAACATGGGGAAATAAAATAAAAGAAGTTGCAACCAAACTAAGAGCTTAAGAGTTAAGAGAGGAAGAAGGATGATTCTTGGCAGAGAGAAGCATGTGCAAGAACCAGGCACTGCAAGAAAAGTGTGCAGTTCCCTACTGCACCAGCGAAAATGGCAAGAGATAAGGCTGGGCAATGAGGCAGGATCAGGTCATAAGGAGCTCTTAGTATGGAATTTGGAAATATCTTACTATCTCCTTTCGGTAACTGAGAACCGATGAAGTATTTTAAGTATGGTAGTGCTGAAGCACTCAGACCGCAGAAGAGTTAACATTTTTTGGGCCTTCTATCCCAGATCTGTGCTAATGCTCTGCATGAATATATTTCTATGGAAATGAGTACTGAGTAGTTGGATAGCAATGGAAACCTGGTAGAAAGCAAGGAGCATGGACACGAATCTCGGGGAAGCATCCTTAAGGAATGGAGGCATGGAGTGCCACTCACATTTAGGGGTATGAAGAGGGCGATTAGGAACATGGGGTGGTTGGAAAAGGCAGGGTAATGGCCACTGAACCCAAACAGGAAGGAAATTACATCAAGGAGGGGACAGAGAAAAATTAGACATTGCAAAGAGGCAAAGAGAAGGGCAGTGAGAGGAAAACGTGGGTGGGGATTTGTGGAGAGGGAGACCACAGCTGATTTAAAAGAGAACACTGTTAGCAGAAAGTTGGAGACAGGCTGGATTATGAAGAGGTTAAAGGGGTGACTGGAAGTGAGGAAATGGAGGTCACTGCCCTGCACACTTGCTGGAGACACGCGTCCTTTCAAAGAAGAAAAGGGATATGCTTCTGGCTGGATTTCTTAGCCTGTAGTTCAGCAGTTGTAGTTACTTTTCTGACTCATAAGGTAAATTCCTCATCCCAAATATCTGGTCACTTGAAGCACTTCTAAGGATCAAATTATGCAAATATGCTGCATGACTAAATTAAAGGCCCATTCGTATGAGTATTAGTTAGTAATGGGAGTTATATTCCTGCATTATTAGAAAATGGGGCAACCGATTTCCATGCTTAAAAATTTAATCAGAATAACTTCCAGAGGAAGGAAAAAGCTCTTTTCCAGATAAGAACTGTAGCTGTTTTCTCTACAAGCTGCTCTTCCAGTATGGTCATTTCTACACAGGCCCTCACTTCCAGCTTTCTGCTGCCCAAGCAATCAGTGCTCTTTCGAGGCTAATGGGATACACAAGGGCAATTAATAGGTCTGCCAGCACCAATATTGTGCTCTGCATCTTATAAGAGCTCCAAATATTAAATAACCACCCAAAAGAACATTTCTTCTAGATCCTTCAGTAGATTGATTTCACAGATGCGTAAACCAAATCACAGAAAAGCAAGGCTGTGCGCGTGAGAAGCCGTTTTAGTTGTCTCTCCCACCGCTGCCAGGCCTATCACTTTCACAATTAAGCTGTTGTCCAGATAAAGAATCACTCTTTTGGCGCTGACTTTTACATACCAATAGCTTTTAACTGACAGCAGTTGAAAAAATATGTGTATTTCTTTTTTCTAGAAGTGGTCTTGCAGCTGCTGTCCTAAAAGGGTTTGGAAAGTTATAGTTGCATGTGAAATATAAGGGCACCACTCCACCCAAAAGCTCACTGGCTTCAGACCCAGGAAGGTGTAGGGAATGGGACAGGTAATTTTCTCTTCTACCTTTGAAAGTCAGCAATTTAATAAAATTTTCTTAAATAATATTTTAACAATATTTACCCCTTAGAGACATTTTTTTTTCCCTACTTCACAAATTTAACTTCTTCCTCTGATCACAATATGCTACTAAGATATCTAAAAGATAATTTTTTCAGGCCAACTGTCAATGGTGTTCTTATATATAAGCAAAGCTACATAAAAGTGATAAAGTCCATTAGCATGTAAAATGCACCACAGAAATGGGAGAGTTTCAGTTAAATATCTACTTCTAAGCTCAATCTTGCTCAAAACTTCTGTTCAAATGGATGACATCTCAGAGTTCTGAGACCCCACATCATTGTCTAATAGGCACTGCTCACTTTGACCTCCAGCAAATCTTTTATGAATGCTCTCCACTCAACTGTACAAAAATAATTCATGTCACGCTGTCAGTATTATTTTTATATTTTACTTTGTAAAGGCTGCATTTTTAACATTTTAGTAACAGTCAAATCATCCAGTGTCAACAATGAGATGCTAAAAAATGAGTTGGTATAATTTCATTCTTCCCCATCATTAGCATTTACAAATATAACTACTGGCCAGTTATGAGTCAGTCCTCCTCAAAGTAATATAAGGATGAGGGTATATATATTGGCTTCAGACCATATATATGCATCAGTTCAGTGTATATCTATATCTATCTATATCTATATCTACTGGCTTCAGACCATATATATGCATCAGTTCAGTGCTGGGGACTAAACCCAGTGCTTTGTGCATACTAAATAAGTGCCAGCCCAGTATAAACTTAATATGGTCTAGAGACTATAAATCTTCTATAATACTGCTAATGTTCGGTTGTTACCAGTATATTTCCTTTCTTTTCCTTTGTGCTGTGACAGATTTTACATTTTCTGTAACCTACTGTAATTTAATGAGATAGAAACTCTTGCTGGGAAGCACATATGGTGCATGATGACAATTATATGGAAAGACGAAGGACAAGATCCCTGTGATATGGTGTGTGAACACATGTACAGTGTTTGTGCACACACACGAAGGAACATGTGTGACATGTATGCAAATGAAATGCAAGATCTGAGAGCAATACCTCATCTTTCTTGAGGGTAAGGAGCATTTCTTGAACAGTGTTATTTAACACTGTACATGGAACATAGCAAATTTTATGTTGCTTAAAAGTGGGAGGGGTACCAGTGTTCCATGTTCCAACTGGCAAAACCAAGATTTCACTGAAAAAGGAGACTGGAGGCCCATCTACAGCAACCCGTTGTGGTTTTGGGTTTTTACAGGCTGATTTCTATGCACACAGCACATTCTAGGAGTTATAAGAAAGGAAAGGAGGGGGCTGGGGGCTGGGGACTTAGCTCAGTGGAATAAGTGCCTGCCTGGCAAGTGCAAGGTCCTGAGTTCAATCCCCAGTACCACAAGAAAAAATAATTTTCACAGGCAAAGCAATCAAACACTCTGAACTTGGAGCTTCCAGTCTAGTTAGGGAGACAAGATGAGCATGTGTGAAGATTTAACTCCTAACTCTAGAGAAAGAGTAATGGCATGAGAAATGTACATGAATACAGACTGTTAGGGATTGGAGTCCTTAAGGAAAGCTATGTGAATAAGGCAGAAATTGTGTTAGACCTTCAAGAATAAAAGATGGGTGATGGAATGGTCCAGAAGGAGTAGGAGTAGGGAGACAGACAAAGGGGCAATCACAGAGACAGGATAGATGGCTTGGGGCTTAAAATTTAGGAAGTAGTCATTAGACTTAGAAAACAAAAAATGGTGGAAGAAAAAAAGATAGTCACAAAATAGACAAGCACGTGCATTGTGTAAAATGATCATTTCATACCTAAAACCTCTGCTGAGCAAACAAAAGTAATGTTGAAACTTAGCTACATGGTACATGCTGCCAACTTGGACAAAAGGAGGGAGACGTATGTCAGAGAACCACTGCAGCATTCCTAGGGCTGGCAGGCAGCAGGCAGATGGGCCTCAGCAGGAGGAGGGTGCTGACCTGTGACTGGAAGGGGAGGGGCAGGCAGGGTGAGACCCCGGGAAGACTAAAGACACAGGATTCTATGTCATAGAGGCTTTGATTTCAACAGGGATGTGACTTTGCCAAAGTCTTAGGTGACCTGAGCTATTTTTATAGCTATTCTTTGTACAAATTTCCATTTATCTAATATTTTTAAGGATTGTAAAAGGTCTAATCTATGTGCGTAATTATTCTGCAAACAAGAATGAAATACATGAAGAAGGGGCTGGGGATATAACTCAGTGGAATAAGTGCCTGCGTGGCAAGCACAAGGTCCTGAGTTCGATCCCCAGTTCTGCAAAAAAAAAAAAAAATACATGAAGAAAATGTTCAGAACTTTGAGTCAAAGATATTAGAAATTATTTTTGCATATCTATAAAACCAAGGTTCAGTATTAAAAATCTCAAGAAATAGCAATAATTAGATATTGAAAAGTGAGTGAGTGTGTGGAGGAGAGTTCTTTTTTAACGATGTTTAGGAATCTATATAAGTAATTTATGTAAAAGTTACTGATAGCCACACAGATAAATCACCTATATATTGTGTTTATGTGTGAGCGTAAGTAGAACTGATCTAGTAAAACATTTTCTAACATTTTCAAAAATACTTTACTCTGCAAGTTACTTATGTGGACCCTTTAAAATGAAGTTCATTAATAAAATATTGATTAATGGAAAATTAACTCCTGAGAATGTTTCCTAAATAAAGTATATCTATGTATAGATGTACCATGATGCTTTAAACAACATTAATTATACTCTCTTGATGTCTACTGTCTTGTTCTAAAAAGCTAATAGGACCTGCACTACATCATAGTTAATAGGACCGTGGTGCTTGTTGCTTAGGCAACAGGATGAATAAATGCAGGTAAGAATGTGCTTAAGAAAAACAAAAGCTAGAATATGATATCAAGTGGAAACTCAGCAGGCCTAATAGATATTTTACCACATGAATGAAGCCTGTTCCTTCAAGTGGGCTGATCATATTAGTATGCTTTAAGTTTATAAGTTTATGAGGAAATTAGATTATGGAAATCAATAAATAATTTTATAAAGGTAGAAATTAATTTCTTATACTAGTGGCAAATAAATGGGGTATAACAACATGTAAAGCACTAACTGATGACATCATTTTATGATTTGCTTCATTTTCATAATTCTCTTACATGATCAAAGATTTTTTTAAAAATTCTGTCTCATGAAGAAAGTATTTGACTAGCTCATCTAAGCGAACAGTATATCCTTATTTTATATAATGCATGAAAAAAAATCTATATAATACTTGTAAGTAAACTAGTGAAGAAATCCATGATTAGACTTGGATATTATCACGAATGTCCCAGAGTTTCGACTTCCAGCCAGAATTTGCACTAGTGTTACCTAACTCACTTGTGAGTGTTTTGTACAGCCTCTCCCCAAGTTCTTATTTAAAATCTGTTTGGTTAACCTTTCAACTAGAGGCTTTCAAGAAGGATTATACTTGTTCATAAGTATTTAACATTCAGAAGAAAATTAAACTGAATGAAAGTCTTTCAACGTGGGCAAACGATCCAGGAAATCCAGCCCTAACTTTTCATCGACCAGCATAAATTTGGATAAGGGTAGAATTCAGAAAATTGTATTTTAAGTAGAGATAAGGAGAAAAAAATAAAGATGTTGAGATATGCAGTAAACACACATAATGATGAAATGACTTAGTTCCTCTAATTCTTACTGCCTTCTGTTTAGGGTCCTAAGTCTGCCTTGGATCAACTCTCTATGTCCTAAGATTTTCACAGAAATTGGAGAACTTTCACTTTTTCCTTACTTTCCTATTTCAGTTCTCACAATATTTTGTCTAGCTAACCAGTGACAGTATGTGGTAAACACAAGAAAAATAACAGCAGGCTATCTCATTATTTAAAAAAAGGGTTATGAATACACTATTATTTCAAGCTCACATGCCTTAATACATTTATGTCTTTTTTTTAGAGCTTGTAAGCATATACATTTTTGGGGAAAAAGCAGAAGTTTAATGATTTATATAATCTTAAAATCTTTAATAGTCAAGTCAGCGTTAGAGAAAAAACATTTCAAATGGAAATAAAAAGATTTGACTAGTCCCAAGTATTGTCCTGATCAGTGCCAGTATTAGCAAGCTGCAAGTGTCAGCCCTGCACTTTATTGAAGAACAGCTATTAATTATTCTACTAACAATTTGTCTGCTACAAGCCTGTGGTATGTAGGTCTCTCTCAATTTAGGGGCCAGTGGTAAGTGTGATGGGACCTAGGAAAAGTAACAGGGCTGTGACGTAGCCTAACAAGGAAGCTGCTGAACACTGGGGGAGGTATGGAAATGATTGGAAAGCTAGATTGTTGCCTGCCCACCCACACCGTCCTTCCTCGCCCATATGCATCACAGTGGGAAGTTTGCACACACTAGGTTTAGGCTGCATGTAGACCGGGATTCAGAACTGCATGAATATACTTAGTACATCAACACCTCTTTAAATACTGACAGCTAATTGACCGAAGTGTTTGTCTTCCAGCTGAAGTAACAAACAATACTTCACTGCTCTTCATTCAGTATGTGTAAGTGAATGCTCTCCATAATTGACCATCTGAAACAGTTTGCTAATGAACGGAAGGTTGTTCACATGATTTAAGCTACTTATTGAACAATTATCGGGGAACAATGATCTTCATAGCATCAACATAAAAAATTGTCTAATTAATCAGTAAATGTTGATGCTCAAGCGAAATATGTTTTAGGAATCAAGAATGAGCTGAAGAGTGATATAATCTAACTGGATATTCTAAGATTACAAATTTATAAAAACACACACACAAAGAATGACAGGAGGAATATAAATGTTAATCTTCTTTCACTGCCTATAAATAATACTCTCCGGGTTCATTCACATAACACACATGTATATGGACGCATACAGATCTCATTTTTCAGCAAGGGTCTATATGGACACAGTAAGTTCAGACCTGAGGGCATCCAATTTTCTGATGCAGTTACACATATAAAAACTGATCGGTTTCAGTGCAAACCAGGCTGCCTCTGAGCCATGTAAGACACATAAGAAGCAAAGACAGACAAACGGCAGCTCTGTGGACACACAGAGCATCTTACCATGAATTGTACATTGTCAAATCCATTAGCCATCAGGTGGTTCTCGTACTGAGGTAGCCCAATACTTTCCAACCATTGTCCCACTGTTTGGACAGGGCATCTGGGTCCTGCAAGAGGATGCAGAGGGAAGCGTTTTAGCAGGGAGTAGCCATCCACGGGGTAATAGCGGTAGTCCTGGGCTGAGAGGTGGCATTGCCACATCATGCTCCTGGGAAAGTTGCTATCAAAGGAGCCCGCCAGCTTGACAGATTAATGTTCTCAGCGAGAGAGCAAAGTCAGAAGTAAAACATAGTTTGCCAGGCAGGCTGTGGAGTCTGACTTGATCCTAGCTCCACATTTCTTACATATTAATCTTTACTACCGACCAGTACGTCACACAGCCCCCAAAACCAGGCAGCAGAAGAAGGCATATCAAGCTGTCAGCTTAGGCTGGTCTGCGTTCTGTGTGATTGTTGGAGTACTCCACAATGAGCGATGCACGGCCAGCAGCCAGAATGCTTTTTATCAAGTACTCCTACACTCATCAGTATGCAGCGCCACGCTCCTTGCTCCCCTCGCTCGCTCCCCTTCATTACCCAGCCCAGGCTACACCTCGCATTTTCAATAATAGCCATCAGATAAGGCAGATTTTTTTGTCTGCAAGCTGTAAGCCTGCTGCTGCTGCTTCCTCCTACACACCCATCCAAGCGTCAATCTTGAATGATGAGAGCAGTCAAAACAAATGCAGAAAATAGCAAGACTCCAAAGCAAACCAAAGTGCTTAAATATGAATTGAATCTTCATACTGGTTATACATTACTGGGCTATTTGTTGTGGAATTTTACCTTTCAAAAGACACCAGGAAATGCAAAGCTTAAACTATAGCTTAAAACGGAGCTCACTACGGGTCTCCCTTTCCCTTTCTCTTTCTTTCTTTCCCTTTCTTCTTTTTTTAAAATGTGGCACAGACAAGGTTTCGGGATCTAAAGCTTTACAGTGCTTAGAGAATAATTATTCTTTTTCTTAACCATGCTATATCAAAACGAACCTCTCTGAGATGTTTTTCTTTCCTCTCTGAATTACTGCAACATACAGAAACTGCATCGTAATCTTGAAGTCAGGATAATTTGTTCTTCATTTGCAAAGGCTTCTTCCAAACAAAAATATTATTAGGCACAAGAAATCCTTTTCCTGCCTGGTATTTATAACCTTATCTACCACGGTTATCATTCTAAAATAGCTATAAAGGTAACATTAACTGAGTAGACTTTTTTTGAATACAGAAGAGGAGCCCTAGCCTCCAAAAATAATTCAAGAATAACAGATGTAAATATTTGAGTTTTACTGAATGGAAGACATACTAATTTATTTAATAATTGAGAGAAACCAGAGATTAATAATAGAACCCACAGGACTACATCATCAGAACAGACTCTGAAAACTGGGAGAGAACTCGCAGAAAGGCAAATGTAACTTCTTTCCCAATGTAGGAATCCCTTGTAACAGTGCTCCCAGAAGAGCATCACCCAGCTTCTGCTTGAATACTGCCTGTGACGGAGCCCTTACCACTCATCAGAAAGTCTCTGTTCATTAGGAAAACATCCCAATTCCTACCTTTCTCTTGCTATCTAGCTCCAGCTTTGCCTTTGGAGGCATGCAGATTAGGAATGGTGCCTCTCCCACTTAAAGTACTTTAAAAATGGAAGAGAACCTCTCCCTCTCTTCCCCAAGCAGCCCCTGGTATATAGTAAGTACCCAAGAAATATTTATTGAATAAATGAAGTATCACTTTTCTTCCTTCCTTAGCTCTTATGTTCCCATTCCCTTCCTCTTTTTAACAGCATTCTCGCTGGCACAGACATTAACCCTCGAACCACCTTGCACTTACCTTTCACTGCTGACGTCACTGCCCCAGCTTCCGTCATACCCATCGCAGTGCCTACCACCTGTCCTCTTCAGTCTAGCTCATGTTTTATATTTATGGAATTTCCATCTACTTTGATTTTACTCTCAATTCTAGTTTTTATTTTGCCCCAAGTCTTGAATTTTTTATTTAAAAAAATAATTACTGGCCCTACTGCAACAACGACTTCCATAATTGCTTTCCCACCTCTCATATTATAAAAAATTGAACATATACATGGTGTCAGATAATTCTCCAAGACACAGTTTTGATGAGTATTCCATACTTCTAACATCCTTTTGTGGTTAAATTTTTTTATTAGTGTCAAAATAAACTTCTAAACTCCTTTGATGACATTTTAGGGGCTTCCTGATGACTCTCTCATCTGACCATATCACTCCTTTCAGGACAGCCCACCCACAATTCCCCAGCAAGGGGGACTACTCCTGGTCTTCAAACATCTTCCCTTTCTGAAACCTCTTCTAATGTCCTCCCTAAGAGGAAGACATCTCTTTCTTTTTTCTCTTAAATGACATTTTAGATGTTTTTCTATATCAAATATTTTCTACCCTGCCTGGGAGTTATGTGCAAATCATTTCTTGAAAGCAAGGAATATGCCTTGCTAACGTTGTACATAGTAAGGCTTCAGTCTGCACCTATAAATCAACATAAAGGAATTTCACAATCCAAACTACATATGGTCTCTTATTTTCAGATTCAAATTTTTTAACCCCACTTGAAGTCTCTAAATTCTTCATTAAAAAAGAGGTATCTTTGGTTTTTAAATAGAACTTTTAGATCTAGAGTTGCATTCAACATCTGTATTCTCATTTAGAGTAAGCAGCCAGGGGTGGATTGCATTGTATCTAATTAGAATTTATTCCTGATTGGTTCTACATTTTTTATTTTGATATGCTGGGGATCAAGCCTAGGCCTGCATGCATACTAGATTCTACCAATGGGTTATACTCCCAGCTTTGTTCTAGATTTTTTTAGAAGAGCAACGAATTTGTAAAAGTGAAGGAATCACTTTCAGTATGTTCTAGTTGCTCAACAGAACCTATATGAGAACAGAAAATAAGATGCCATTGTCCCTGGCTAGCTGTCAAGTATAGCTTTTCCTTGCATCACATACACAGTGTTCCTCCTGATCATTTTAAGGAATGAGCAGGTGAATAAGGGACAAAAAGCTGAGCAAATATGACAATAACATTTTGGCTCAGCAAGGCATAAACTAACCAGCCAGCTCCTCAAATTCTATCTCCTCTTTTAAAATGTAAACTAGGGACTGAGTGCCTAGCAGAGCAACCCATAACTCTAAGTATTAAATCGTCTTTGTTAAATGAGTGATTGAATGACAGTAGAAATGGCTTCCCTTGTAGTTTGACTTCTTAATAAACAGCAAGGGGGCAGTATTTCGAAGTGCAGACCACTGTAATAAAGCATAGCTCAAGGAGATTACTGGTTATTAAGTACTTTGAAATCTGTTTATAGACTTTGTGATTTTCATTCTGTTAACTATTTTAAGACTTCAGTTCCTATTTTGTATGTTGGCAAAGGCTATTACACAGATGAAGTGCATTGGGAGAGGATGAGGTAGTGGGAAGTGGTCAAGGAGGAGGAAAAAATACCCAGAGACCCTGAGTCATGTTCTGGTTAATGATTCTGTTATAAAATACTGTCTCATGAGTCCAACTTAAGTGTGGGTCAGGCCCAAAGATCACTGTTTCGGTAGTGTTTAAATATACTTTCTCAGGGTCTTAAAATTCTTAAGGGATAACAAGGCAGTAGCGGTGGGGTACCTTCATTCAGTTAGGACGCTAAGCCCAGAAGCGAGGTAAGAAGGGGACCGACTGACAGTTCTTCAGGGCTATGATGCCCTACATATGGTGGTATAGATGATTATTCTCTTTTAGGGTACGGAGACCGAGCTGAACCCAGGAGTTGTCTTTGGCAGTCTTCCGAAAAGCATAACTCAGGCACCCTCTCCAGGGGAGCTGTGTAAGGAGCTGCACAGAGCCACCCCCAGACCGTGAGCACGACTGCCCCAAATGGAACAAAACAAAAGCCTTCCCAAAACCTAAAACTCAAAGGGAGCCAGGCAGAGTCTCTGCAAAGTGTCCTAAGACCTCCTAATGGATGAGGAAACATTTATTCAGAAAATCTGCCAGAACTCTGTGAGAACAGAAAGTCTGCGGCTTGCATCCACTCCTTGCACACCCCAAGGGCAAAGCCTCCTTCCCTGCTCAGGTCCCAATCTGCAGAGCAAAAGGGGTAGGCCAGCCTTCCCACCCTGCTCTCACTCTGACTGCAGAGTGCCCCTGAAAGGACAGGAGCTTCCTTCACCCCCCATCCCCCAGCCACTCTCCCTAACCCCCAGGAGGCACAGAGTCTATCCCAGTTTGGGGGGCCAGTAGGCTGCCTACTTCAGGGTGCAGGGCCCATGGGGGAAGGTGAGACCACCAGAGGCTAGTGCTGTCTACACCCTGCACAGTGGGTGGCTTGGTGACTTTGCCTATTGGGAGAGTCTGTTGTCACAACAGAAAGCTCTAAGCTGGTAATTCATGGAGCCTGACAGTCCAGCTTGAATTCTGTACTTTAACTGTTAAAAATAACTGCATAGTAATCCATAATGGAGACATACTACAGTTTAATCAGTTGTTTGCTTATGTCTCTAGACACAACCCTTTATTTTCTTTAATTTTTAAATTTTCAGATAACTGTAGACACATGCAATTATGGAAAATGAAACAGAATGAGAGAGATTCTGTATAAAACGTCACCCATTCTTCCCTGGTGACATATCTTGTACAACTGAAGTACAATCTTACGACCAAATAAGTGGCGCTGATAAAGTTCCTGGACTTATTTACATTTCTCCTGTTTTCCATGCACTCATCTGTACATGTGTTTAGCATGATGCAATTTTATCACATGTAAAATCATCACCACGATTAAAGTACAGATAGTTCCACAACAAGAACCCTTCCTGGCAGCTCTCTGTAGCCATGGCTGTCTCCTCCATCTCCTACTTCCTATCACCTGGTAACTCCTAACCTGTTCTTTATTTCTATAATTTTATAATTTCAAAAGTGTTACACGAACAGAATCAGGAATTGGCTTTTTCATTCAGCATAATTCCCTGAAATCCACACACATTATTTTGCGTGTCAATAGCTTATTCTTTTTCACTGTTCAGTAGTGCTCCACGGTGTGAAGGTGCTGCAGTTGGTTCAACCATTCACTTACTTTTCTCCAGAGAGGCTGTGCTCCTTTACACTCCCATTAGCAATGTAAGACGCTCAGTAAGCAACTCTGTATCCCTGCTATTCCAGTGAAGTTAGATACTCAAAGTAGTGCCTCTCTTCCTTCTCCTATGATCACGTGTGATGTCTGGGTGTGTTTCAGTTACTCACGTGCCTTACTCTGACTCAGTGCTTAGCTTTACGCAGTGGCAGTCGCATAGCCCATGAGGTTTACCTGAGGTGGGATTAACGCTAGCTGATCCAGCCTTAAAATTTGCTGGCAATCACTAAGTACATTTTGTTCTAGTCTACTATTAGAATTTCATTATAGCATTTTCTGCCTAATTGATAAATCATCTATTATAGATGTTGCATATGTTTAGGTCACCCATTTCAATGTGGGTTTAATAACTGTAAAGATTCACTGGTTACTGCTGTCTCATAGTGTCATAACCATCTTTATCTCGAGATCTCTATTTTTATTTACTTTTAGTTTGCTAAAATATTTTCTCACACATTCAAGAAATATTTTGAAGTGAATGACAATAAGAAATGTATCCAAACCCATGAGGTACAGGTAAAGTGGTAGTCAGAGAAAAATTTATAGCACTAAATGCCTATATGAGAAATTAAGAGAACTTCACATCAATAAACTATGCATCCATCCTTAAGACATAAGAAAAAGAACAAATAAAACCAAAAGTAAGCAGACATAAAGAAATAATGATCATAGAGTAAATAAAATACAAAACACAAAATCAATAGGAAAATCAATGAGACCAAAGCTGTTCTTCGAGCTGATCAGTAAAACTGTGTAACTTTAGACCAGTAAATGGACTCAGAGGAGATTAACAAACTCACTGAAAGACAAACGACTGATGCTCACTCTTTAAAAAGTTCATAACTGAAAAGTTCTCTGTCTGTTCAAGTATTTTATTTGTAGTTAAAAACATTTCCACAAAGACAACTTGAGGGCTCAGCAGCTTCTGTGGTAAATTTTACTAAATATATAAGAAATAACACTAACTATGCACAAATTCTTCCAGAAAACTTTTTTCTGTATGTGCTGCTGGGGATGCAACCAGGGCCTTGTGCATGCTGCCAAGAACTGTACCACTGAGCCACATCCCCAGCCCCTTTTCCAAAAAACTTGAGATTATTTGCTAATTTTTGTATTAAGCCAAGATTATTAACACCAAATTCAGACAAAGGGACTAGGAAAAAAATAAAGCTATATGTACCAATGTCTGTTGTGTACATCTGCAAAGATTTATAACCAAATTTTGTCAAATAGTCTCCAACAATATATGTATTCAAGGTAATTCAATATGACCAATATTTGCTAGAGGTTCTAACAGTACAAAAATTTGTGTATGATAAATAAAACCTGTTTAGATTGGATAAAAATATTTCTGTTCATTCATAACATGATTTTCAATTATAGAATCTTAGGAAATTTACATAAAAATAGGATTGATAAGTGAATGAGAATGGCAAGATTGAAGGATAAAGGATTAATATACAAAAGCAATTGTATTTCTTTGTACTAACTATAAACCATCAAAAGTTGAAATAAAAACCAACATAAAGTACTATGATACCTAAAACTGTAAAATTCTAAGGAAGAAATATGCTCAAATTGTGACAGACTTTACAGTTAAAATTACAGAACAGCACTGAGACATCACATAGAACCCAAATAAATTAGAGAGATAATCTATGTTTGTGGATTGGAATATTCAAGATTATTAACAGTTCTTCCCAAGTGCATTTATACACTCAATGTCACCCTAATAAAAATTCCAGCAAGTGCTTTTTGTTGTTGTTAGAAACTGTCAATTTCATATGCAATGCAAACATCCATAATGTAATCTACCTAAACTCAACACTTATTTTAAAGTTATGGTCATCAAGTAAATTAGGGTATTGATGTCAAGGTGGACAAACAGATGAAGAGAAAAGAGAGCATTAATGAATTGGTTGATACACAGATGGTCAATTAATTTTTGACAGGTGAAAAGGTAATCCATGGAGAAAGGAGAAACTTTTCTGTGAATATGCTGCAAGAGACTTATATGGAAAAAAGAAGAATTTTGGTTCATAACTGCATCATATATAAAAATTAGCTCAAAATATATCATTAGGCTAACTATAAAACTTAGAATGTTAAAACTTCAGGAAAAAAAATTAGAATGAATAATTAAGGAAAATCTTAAACTTGGATTAGGTAACAGCATAATTTTAAAAGGAAATTTGATAATTAAACTTCATCAAAATTTGAAAATTCTGCAGGTGGGGTGTAATTCAGTGATAGTGCACTTGCTTAAAATTCTCAAGGACCTGGGATCAATTTCCAGAACTATGAAAAAAGAAGAAAAACAATTTTGAATTCTACTCTTTCAAAAGCATCATTAGGAGAATGAAAAATCAAACCACTAGAGGAGAACATTTGTGTCTGATAGCAAACTTATCTCTAGAATGTATAAAGAACTCCCAAAACTCAGTAATAAAAATCCCAAACAAATCAATTTTTAAATGAGTACATTCTGTGTGATTCCATTATATAAAATTTTAGAGAGTACAGTCTTATCATCTATATGACACAAAACAGCCTGCCGGCTACCTGGGAATGGGAGGAAGAGGTTGGGAAGGGTTAACAATAGGCATGAAGAGACTTTGGGGGTCATGCATATGCTCACTTTCTTGATTGCAGTGATTATTTCACAGGTGTACGAATTTGTCAAGCACCAAACTGCACACTTGAAAAATATACAGCTTATTGTGGTTTGATTACACACCAATAAGGTTGGTTTGAAAAGTTAAAAAAATTTGCTAAAGGAAATAAAGAGTGATGGCAAAGGGAAGTGACTTATTTCAGCTCAGGAATGCCTCTTGGGAGAGGTGAAATTTGGAGAGTCTTGAATGTGGTGAGGGAGCAAACCATTCTCCAGGTAGGAAAAGGGTTCCAGAGTGGGACAGTGAAGTCCGAAGCCCAGCCGCTGCTCTCCACTGCATCGCCCAGCTGGCAGGAGCTGTGATGAGCTATTTTTGGTTTTTCCTTGAGGTGTTAGGGATGGAAACCAGGGGCACAACCTCGGCAGGCACTCTACTACTGAGCTACTTACTTTTGACATGTTATTAACATCAGTCTATCACACATCCATGCAAAGCCTAGGAGTTGAGATAAATACCCTACCCTACTCCAGGACATAGTCTGGAAACTATTTTAACTGTACTAAAATGAATTCATGACTTTCAGCTTTCCCATTATTTTTCTCTTAGAAGTAAAAGGCAGCAAATATTTTTATTATGTTCAGAGATTTCTCAGTTGGTTGCTAGTTTCTTGGGGAGTGAAAGAAAACTTTTTTTGTGTGTGTGGTGCTGGGGATGGAATCCAAGGCTTTGTGCATGCCAGGAAGAACTCTTACCACTGAGCCACAACCCCAACCCCTTTTCTGAAAAACTTAAGAGATTATTTGCCAATTTTTGTATTAAGCCAAGATTAATACCAAATTCAGACAAAGGTATTTGGAAAAAAAAAGTTTATGTACCAATGTCTGTTGCGCACATTTGCAGATTTATAACCAAATTTTGTCAAATAGTCTCCAACAATATATGTATTCAAGGTAATTCAATATGACCAATATTTGCTAAAAGTTCTAACAGTGTGAAATTCATGTATGATACTTAGATGATGAATATAATGCACACACTTTTAAAAAACCTGTCTCTCTAGTAATCTCGGCCGTATATGAGATTGGCGATAGTAAACATTGAGTACCTACTATGTGACAGGCCTTCTATATACTCATATGTGCTAGGGTTTAAATATGCCTCCCAAATGTCACTGGTTGGAAATTTAATCCCCAGTGCAACAGGGTTGGAAGGTAGGTACTTGGAGGTGTTCAGGAGTCAGTTACTGTGATTACAGAGTACGGTGCTAGGATGACACAAGAAATAATACTGAGAATCAACAAATGGGATGATATCAAATTAAAAAGCTTCTTTAACATGAAAGGAAACAACCAAGAAAGTGGAAAGACAACCTACAGAATGGGAAAAACATTTGCCAGCTATCCCCCTGACAGAGGACTAACATCTAGAATATATAAAGAACTTAAAAGAATTAGACTACATCAAATAAATGATCCAGTCCAAAAATGGGAAATTGAAATGCATAGATACTTCTCAGAAGAAGAAGTATGGGTGGCCAATAAACAGGAAAAAGGTTCCCATTAGAGAAATGCACGTTAAAACAACAACGAGATTCCATCTTACTCCAGAAAAAATGCCCATCACCAAGAAATCAAATAACAAATGCTAGCAAGGCTGTGGGAAAAAATGAACCCATTTACGTTTTTGGTGAGAACGTAAACTAGTGCAACTGCTATGGAGATCAGCATGGAGACTCCCCACAAAAGTAAAACTAGAAATTTCATTTGACCCAGTTA
Organism: Dinomys branickii; assembly: GCA_004027595.1. Taxonomy (NCBI): domain Eukaryota; kingdom Metazoa; phylum Chordata; class Mammalia; order Rodentia; family Dinomyidae; genus Dinomys; species Dinomys branickii. Next base: position 178,114 of record PVLD010000846.1, read on the forward strand.
TTCCCCTTTTAGGAAATCTTCCTGAAAGATTTAGTCATAATATTACAGTGATACATGTATACCGAGGCTTAGAACAGCACAATTATAAAAACTAAATCTTGGAAACAGCCTGAATGTCCACAAACAGGTGAATGGATGGAGAAAATGTCACATTTAAGCACAAAAGAGCACTACTTAATGATAAGGAGCAAGAAACTTGAGGTAGGTAATTTGTAGGTAAATGGATGCACCTTGAGGCTTAATGTTAAATGAATAGTTCAGCCACACAAGTTTAAATTTTGCATGGTTTCTCTTGCATGAGAAACTCAAAACATAAATCAAAAGCAAAATAGAGGCTAGGTAACAGGAAGTAAGGAGATCTTTTTCAAATGGGAAGGGGACTAAGAGAGGGAGGAGGGGGCAAGGAAGAGAACAGGGACTAAAAAGTAGAGAAAGAAAAAATGGAAACATGGCTTTTCAGATTGGAAGATGATCAAGAGTTGCAGGGAGACAGGAGGCTGGGAGGCGAGGGAAACACTAGGATGCGCTGCAGATGGGCGCACGCTCCCCGTGATACACGAGGTCATAACACCCTTCAAACATGTGCTCATCAAAACACAGTAACAAAGAATAGGGCTGCTGCGGGACAGGTTCATTTCTGCTGCATGAGGAAATGGAGCTTGTCCTCATTTGTCCTGCTCTCCGGCACGGGAGCGTGTAGCAAGAGGACCCTCACTAGACACCTCATGCCAAGGTCCTGATGTTGAACTTCATAGCACCTAGAACTGTGAGAAAAAATTTCTGATTTTTGCAAATTACCTAGCTGAGGTATTTTGTTGTATCTCATTATATTAAATAATAGTGAACATGTGTTGAGTATTTACTACGGTCAGGTTCTGTCCTAAATGTTCTATGTGGATTAGTTCATCTTATTTCCATGCATTAGTGGCACAACTGTTATCATCTTTATGCAGAAGGAAAATAAGGTCCAGAGAAGTTATAAATAGTCTAAAGGGAGTCGGAGGCCAATCCCAGGAGCCCGGCTCCAGGGCTTAAGATTCCAGCCAGTGCTCTGCCCTGTTTGCTCAGTTCCAGCAGCACAGAAGGGAGCCTGGCCTTTTGCAGGAGTGAGACTGCTCGCTTGCACACATGCCAGCAAGTTGGTTTCAAAACACTCTCTCAGGTTTGTGTTTGTGCGATGTTTGTTCTCCCCCCTTCCTCTTCCTTACAGTCACTCCCCTTGGCTTCTAATGTGAAAAGCAGTGAGACAAAGCTGGAGGAAACGATGAGAGGTGGGAGAATGGTAAATCCTATCACTTGGGGATCTTTATTTCACACCAACAAAGGGCTTCGCTGTGATCCTGAGACTGCAACCTCAGTGTGGATTCCACAGGGGCTCTGGCTGCTCTGCCAAGCATGAATGCCCACACTGTGGGTCCAGGAGGATGGTTGCCTCGAGGCGAGGGGTACGGCATGAAAGCTGAGCACCCAGGCCCTGGAGCCAGTCTGCCTGGGTTCAATCTTGGCTCTTCTCCACTAATTAAGTATTTGCTCCTTTTATTTTTGGTGTGGAGCAATAGAAAGAGTACCATGGAACTCGGGCAAATCTGGATTTCTGTTGTTCTCCTGTAGAGGGAAGGAAACGAAGGAAACACCCTACCTTACAGTTTTCTTGAAGTCGAAATGAAATTACATGTGTGAAAGAGCGTGGAGATGCAGAAAAGCCCCTTCCATGCTGGGCCTGTTATCATCTTTATTGCCATGCTGTGCATCTAGCTTCTCAGCCACAGACTGGTCTGGGGTCCTCGGTGCTTTCCCTTCCCCACTTCGCTTTGTTTTCAACAGATGAAAACGCATGGGGTTAGCAATCCAGCCAAATAGCAGAGGAAAACTGATTATACCGTCAAAGGATCAGAACCCCTAAATCCATGATACCATTAGGGTTTTGTCTTATCTAATGTGCACCAATAGCCAGGTTTATAGCACCAGGGAGCCCAGTGTTTGCAAGCCACGTGAAGGTGAAAAGAGAAGAAAGGGGAATGGTCCAGAAATGGGAAGAAAAACTGGTTCTCATTCCTAGCTTCGTAATAAAAGGAACGATCAGTTACTTATTCTAACATATTTCAAATAGATGGGCCGTTTTAAAAGAACCTGGGAAAGAGCACGCTGAACCTTTTCAGAAAGCTATGTCCTTGCTGGGGAGAGAAGCTGCCATTCAGCTAATAACTAAAGGTCTCTCTATGAGCCTGGCTTCTCTCATATCTTGTAGTACTGGTACAGGAGCTAGGAGTGAACACTCTTTACTGCTATAGGATACTGTAAAACAGATCCTAACCAATGATTCTGTTTTGAAGTAGGAAGTAGCAATATCTTATTTTTCCACTCCTAATTGTCCTCTTATAATCTACATATTTACGGTCTTTATGGAGAAAAATTGCCAAAGAAAATCAACAGGAAAACCGATAAAGCAGTAAAGAGGATGCTTCTACTGATAAAAGGACAGATTTTCTGAAATCCAAAAATAGATATGCAAAGCAGAACAGCAGTCAACAGAAGAAGGAAAACGATTAGTTGTTTCAGGAATTGTAGAATTCTGTGGGGCAACAGAGTTTTGGATCATGAAACTAATATTTAAATAGGAAAATGTCCAAGAGCATGCATTGGTGTTTAAACGCTAAGGGAAGTCAGGAGCTCAGATTCAATTTTCCCCAAAGCCTTGCATTTGATTTTGAACTAAAAACTTCCTAGAGTACTAAGGAAATACCAGCCTTTACTAAGCAGATCTCACAACTTATGTGCTGGAATATGGTCTAAAATAGGAAAGGAAATTTAAGCCTAAAATGCTAAAATCTTCTGGAAGACAATAAAATCATATATGTATATATATACATATATGCCATACATGATTGGAAAAAACTATAATTCTATTGATTTAATTCTTCTTTTTCCTTCTATTAAGGTTTTTGGTAAAGAATTCCTCATTGAGGGGGTGATTAGAGTACTGAGTCACTGAGGCTTCCTGTGTTAGACCCTGGAGGAAAGGTAACTTGTCCTGGTCCCAAGGGTCTTCTAGTTCAGTGGAAAGACACATGTTACGCAGGATGATGAACATTTTACTGGAGATAAGTACAGGGCTTATAAAATGCACAAGAAAGGAAAGGGTGTTTTCATTTGGCTTGGATGGAGATGGACACCAATCTGTGAGTTGAAGATTAGGTGGAGTTTGGGAGGCAGATGTGTAGCTGTGAGGTGTTCCAGGCAGAAGGACAGGCACACGCACAGGTGTGTGAGTAACTAAAACCGATTCATTAGCCCTGATTCAAAGGTTCTATGTGCGTGTGTGAAGAGGGGAGTCTGTGCACATCAGTGGGGTGGGATAGGGAGGCAAGAGGAAATCAAGGGACACGTGTGCCAAGGTCAACAGTTACTGTTGCTATTTTACTTCCTGAGCACAGAGTGATGTGATTAAATTTTTGTGGCATAAACATCCCCAGGAAGATGTGGAGATAAATGAATAAGGTGAAGAAACAGGAAGTACAGACACATCAGAGGCCTACAAAGGTCTCTTTCTTAGAGAGTTAATAAATAAAATGACCCAACTCAATATTTGAGGGACAGTCTCTAAAGCAGAGGGGAGTCTAGATTCCTCAGTCACTTAGAACCTTCACCCCTGTTCAATGGCTCATTATATTTCCTGTGAAAGGGACTTAGTCTGCCCTGACTCTGCTACAGAAGTTAGATGAAGGGTTGCTTCTTGCCACAGAGAAGACTTTGTCTGATATTGGTTCAGTCACAGCAAATGGACACTCTTTGATTGCCTGAAGGGCACTGTTAAAATCCCAGGTGTTCTGTACATCCATTACAATGTGTTGGAAATTAACACATGATTTTTCAACAGATGACTGCTAAGATTGTTGCAGGAATGGATAAATATGGAAAGTGCTCAGAAATAGTTTGTAATATGCACTGGGTAGTCAGTGAGAGAAACCAGAATAAATGTAAGCTACAATAATAACTGTTAGCTATAATACAGACTTACAACAAAATGCATAAAGTAATGTTATTCTTTGTAATTATAATGTCCTTCATTCCAATTTAAATTCAAACATGTCTTTACATTACTGTTCTTTCCCTTGAAACATGGAGATTCTTGTGTGGGGATTAAGGATGGCCAGGAGACTGGGCTTTACCTTTATTTAAAATATTGTTTATTAATTTAGTAATATATGTTTGCACTATATAATGCATATATTCATTTTAGGGAGTAGCTATACGTATTTAATTCTCTTTTTTTCCCTTTTCCTTCCCTTCCCTCCTCCTCTGTCTCTACATTCCATTCCCCCATCTTTTTTTAGTTCACGTTTCCAACATGATTACATTCTTTGTGGGTAGTCAGTACACATATAAAACACATCTCTATTCTTCCAAGTCCCTCTCCCCTGATCCTCTATCTCTTGATATTATTAATATAAATTGGCTCCTAACTCAGAAATGAATTTCAAATGACTACCTCTCTGAGACACTCAAATGCTATCCGAAAGCCATAATTTTGGAAGAATTTACCAGGAAACTGTGGGTCAGACTTAATACGCATCACTCTTTAATACCATATGAACATAGATGAGACTGAGTTCATTTTTCATCTTAGTCAGACAATTTTAACTGTTTTGAAATCTCAGGGGTAGAGACTTATTTGCCTTCTTAATAAAAATCAAATGGTAAGTCTATGATTTGTGTAAAGAAGAGGCTAAAAACTCTTTTTCACTTCAAGGTTACTACTTATTTCAATTTTATACTGAAACCCTAAAATCTCAGGGCTAAACACTTGGTTCTGCTTCATTATCCTAACAACTATAGAATGTATCTTTTAAAGTAGGACGAATTCTCAGAGAATTTGAACCTTAAGTCTCCATGTAATTGTCACACCTAAGAAAATCTCAGCAACACCATACACAGAAATTTTAACCTATTTCATGTGGAGGCATTGGCTGAAAAGTATAATTTAAGCCAAAAATAAAGGAAGCATAGAGCTGGCTTAGAAATGTTGAATTAACACACTAAAGTATCTTTATCCCATAATCTAAGCAGGTAACTAGGTGATCTGCATACAAGCGCTGGGATTCACAATGACTCAAAATCATGGAGGTAGAAATAGAGCTCACTTTCCTGTTTTCTATACAACTCAGAGCCAATCCCAGGACTACGTCATGAACAGTTTATTCACCCCTGAGCATCCATTGCTCTCTTCTGATAATGCCCATTTACTCCTGTAGGATAGTATAAAACAGATTCCCAAGCAATGATTCTATTCCATTTCCTCAGAGGACTAATTCTTTCCCTCACTTGTGCTTGGGAAGACCTTTCCGCACACCATCTTCAGAGATGGACTAATTTGGCATGGAAACACTAGTAAAATGGTGCCACAGTTCCTGCTTCTGGGTATTAGTGTCTCTGTGCAATGTTTTCTTTGAGTCATTTGCTGTTGGCCAACATAATGCCTAATACTGTATGATGATGTCACTTCTATGATTAGACTACAAAATTTTGACCTCTATCATGCTACAAGACTCACCCTCAACGGCTTTGATAAAGCAAGGTGCTATACTGAAACCCATAGCAATGAACTGAGGAAAATCTCCAGTTTGCAGAGGTTTTGAAGGAAAGGAACCTTGCCAACCACCTCAGTAAGCCTGCATGTGCATCTCCACCCATGGAGCCTCAGGTAAGCCCCCAAGCCAGGCTGGCACATTGATGAACACTTTCCTTAGGTGAAAGAGCCTGGAACAAGGACCCAGATAAGTTATTCCTGGATTCCTGGCTCACTGTGAACTGTCATAAATTATTACACAGCAATAAAAAACTAATACACCTGGCTACTTCTACTCCTCTATCCAGAATGTTTGACTTGAGCCAGTTCAGGAGCAGAAAATTATACCCCATATGAGAAAACTTCATTGATTTCCCTCTCCGTGTCCCATAAACTGGGCATAAATTTATGAAGACACAGGATTGGTGGTACAAGTAGTTTTATTTCAGCTGCTTGGAACCTGAGAAAGAAACCAACAGAGAAGAGAGCCTAGAAATGGGAAGAGGTGAAGGCATAATAAACTTTTTTGGGACCTCAAGATCAAACCACACCTGAATCTCAAATTTCCCTACAAGTTTTTCTTGTACCTCTTTTATATTTTTAAAGTATAAAAAATAAACCTTTTGAAAATATATCTTTTTGTTTAAAACAGTGTTAAGTTGTAAGATCATGACATATCATTAAATAGTCATTTCAATTATTTCTTTGTTTTGGGCCCTACAAATAAGCTTCTACTTTCTATTTAAAGCAGTAATTAATTATTGAGAGATCTAAGAAAATTCTTGGTCAGTGAAGGAAGTCTCTAGTAACCCAAGATCCTAAAATAAATTTTAGATAACAAAACACTACAAATGAGCTCAGTATTTAGAGAGCTAGCCGGTAACAGGAAGGACAACACCAACACCACTTTGAATTCTACAGTTACCATGTGTTTTCTTTTTAAAAAAGACATATAGATAGATTTTTCAACATGCTCCTTTCTACTATATAAAATGACACTTTTAATTATGTTGACTTCTTCTGTTGGCCAAACAACCTTTTAAAATTTTCATGGACATTTAGCTAAGCCTTGCAGTGAAAATCTGAGGGTTTGTCACAGACCAAGTGTCATTCTGTTTCATTTAATCTCTCAACAACCTATAATGCAGGTACTTATAGAAATTCTCCTATGGATAAGAAAAATGGATCTTCAGAAAGGTCTTACCATCTGTCACATAGCTAGAAGTTTGCTCTTTATTTAGAAGAGTTCCTGGTATTATATTACTGTGGCTATAACTACTATGACTATGGTTTTGTATTATTAGCAGCAGCAGCATTAGCCATGCAGAGTTCTCAGTGGTTCGGGCGAATCTTGCCCCAACTTCATACTCCTTCCCTTTTTGTTGTACTCATTACCTGCCCGACCACGTCTCGTCTCCCTGGTTTCAGCCACGCTGCCCTGTCTACCTCTCTAGTCGCCTGTGGTCACTGTCATCCTTTTCTTCCTAACTTTCATAGGGCTTTATTATACTGATTAGTTAAGGTTCTCCGATCTGCTGGGATACTCTCATTATTAAGTAATTTCTTTTTACTCTAAACCCAAATTATACATTATCTGTGTCTTTTACCTGCTGGTTTTCACCTTTGATACTGTATAATATTTATGTACATGTCACATATTTTTGACAAAGCTTACGCATTTAGATGGTGGAGGCCATGTCTTTACGTCTCCGTGCCCCACAAAGTGGTTAGCAGAATCCCCTGCATACAGCAGCTAAACAAATACTCTTCAGATGAATGATTATGGGAATCAAGCATATGAGTTCTGCTTCAACAGAAAATACTTCTAGGCACCTGGTGCAGGCAGGGCTTGCTTTTCCAAACAGTGGAATGCAGAGACTCATTGTCAGGGGTCTGTTGCTCAGATAGCACAGCAGTTATGTGGGTTTGCAGGGTTCTTTTTTTCCCAATACTGGGGCTGGTGGCTGAAACTGGGGAGAAGCTTTCCTTAAGAACAAGGGGACTTTTCACTTTTTCATCTTTCTATCACTTTCAAACAATGAACAGTTATTGACTTGAACAGAACTTGAGGGGTCATAGGGTAAGAATTTCCAAGCTGAAAGTATCAGGATGCAGAACATGACCCCCCAGAGTATGGTACGTGTCTATGCATGCTGGGTACTCTCAACTGAAGAAGGCTGGGGGCCACGGATGCAGGCTTCTGAACCTCTGCTCCTGCCCCTTTCCTTTTTCTCCCAAAGCAAGACGTAAAAGCTAGGAAGTCCTATGACTCTCTCCCTTCCCTCTGAAGGTCTTCATTATACAGGTATCACATCCAGGGCAAAGGAGGACGGAAGAATGTGAATAAAACAGGCCTTATGAAATCTCCCCCAGTTCATTATCATCAGCTCAGACCCAGTTTTCCAATCATACTCCTACACTCATGTATCTTCTTCATCAAACCTAAATGGAAAAATATACTTTTTTCTGTTGTTTTGGGTCTACATTTTTGAAGGCTCCAGTGTCATATAAAATATGGTTAAATAAGTTTGCTATGCTGTTTTTCGTGGGGGGTTGTTATTAACCTCTGTTCTGGTACAGAACTTTCAGCCATGGCCCTTATGATAGGTAAGCAAAAACATTACTTTTTCTCCCTGCCAAAAAGAACCTTGGTTTTTCAAGTTCCCAATGGCTGACTCTTGGGATAAAATCTTATCATTTTCCAGATCAGTGTGTTGTCTTTCTAAATCTCCAGTCACCCACTGAAATTGAGCTCTATGTTTTATTTCTGTAGCCCATTGTTCTAGGATATTTCAGCTTTCATCTAGACAGTGATCAGAGTGCCTTAGCCTCCAAGTGAAAGATTTTTAAATAGTATGTTAACGAAGAAATGCATTTTACTTTGGTTTTACCTTAAATGTATTTTTAAAATACTAACCCCCCCAAAATAAAAAGAAACAAAAAACAAAGACAACTTCCACAAAAAAGAAAATTTCTTTTTAGAATAATATTGACAGCTTGAAATTTGCAGATTCAAACAAATTTAATTTTTTTCCAGGAAAGAAAAAGACCTTTTTCCTAAGAGAAAATTTGTTATTAATTATATGAAATATTTAGAAAGCAATGTGGTGACATCCATATAGAGGGACTTAGGGACACTGATGATATACTGACCTTTCCTTCTGCTGTTACCGATGATTTAAATGTCACTGGTCACATAAGAGAAACCGTATTACAGGAAACACATAGTTTCTGAAAGATTTTCAATTTCTATGATATAATAAAAGGTTCAATGATCAGAGAAGTTTGGGAAGCACAAAGGCAAAGAACCTTAAATGGGTTTCTTCTTTATTAGCATACATTCACATGCATTTTATTAGCATATGTAAAAAATACACTCATTGTGGAGAACTGGTACATATCACCTCTTGATCCTTTTTACTTCCTAAATGGATTTCTTTAATCTAGGTTTTTAAAACTTTGAAGTACTAATTTTCAGGACAAATCTCTAAAGATGGCACAGCATTGGTGTTTCCTGTTTTTATATAGACAAGGACTTCTGCCTTTTTTTTATCAGAGTACCTTAACGGATGGAAAATTTATGAAGCGTCTTTTAGAAAATTCATGCCTAATATTATCTAAAGATAATAGTGGCAATAATCAATGGAAAATCAAAAGATATAAATATATAAAATGTCTGATATGCAAAATGAACATTTCACATAAAATCAAATCTAAAATGCATATTCTTGGAATAAAATGGAACTTACCATCGCAAATAGGTGTTTTCTAAAGAACAAGGAATGGTTCTAGATTATTGGACATTAATTCACCTGTTTGGAACCTGATCACTCAGTAAACAAGTGCTCCGTTTTTATCTTCTTTATGGTTAAGCACTATATTCCATACCAAGATAACAGAAGATGTTAGCGACACAGCAACTTTTTCTTTCAGGTTACAATCTTATGAAGCTCTAAAGGCACATTCATTGACAAAACAGTTAAGAAACATGTCAAGAACCTGTATCAATAAGTTATCAGGCCATGAAAGATTAAAGAAATAGATCCATATGAAACGAGAAAGTTTCCTGAGGGTGCAAGATTTGAATTTGACCTACAGGACTCGGTCTGGGGTTTACAGTTTAGCTGTATTTGAACTCAAGGATAAAGTATGTTCAGAATAAAGAAAAGATTTAGGGCTCTAAGTTCGTAGTAGAAAAGCTTCCTGGAACTGGAGTTAAAGATCTGGATTCTAATACCAGTTGTGATAGTGCCTTTCTGTGTGACCTTATGCTTCATCATCCCGGTCTGCAGGAACAAAGAATGAATGCGCTCTTACTAAACATTTGCTTCATAAAAGAATAAATAGGTCCATGAAGGTAATAGAGCTAAACATCTCTCACCACTCACAAACTGTGTGGTACTAACAGAACTATTCAGCCACCCTGAACCTCAGGTTCCTTATCAATGAAGTAAGGGTTAGAATTTATCCTTGTCTTAAAATTGCTCTGTGGTTAAATGGAAATGCTTTCTGTGCAGTGTTTTGCACAGTAATTAGTGCATATTTTTCTACATATATATGACTATCTTATAAATGGGACAATTTAAGGGTGCTCGGTAGATGTAAAATATAGCAGCTGTGTTTATAATAAAAATCATCAATGGAACATAAGGAGTAGGATGTTTAACATGTAGTTGTCACCTGAAGTTCTGGATTCAGCAACTGTACCAGAATGGGGTAAGTGACACACAAAGCATTCTATGGCATCACTGAGATTGTGAGTTTAGAAGGAAACATGCCTCTGCCTTTGATTCTTCATAAGGACCCTTGATTATTACTATTCTAAATTAGTATAAGAAAAGAAGAACTCAAAACTTATATACAGCATTCTCTCTGGTATATGTTAAGCCTCAAAGAAATCAATATAGTGAACTGAAGCTTGGGCATTTCATTACAAAATCCACATCTCTTTTATTTTTTATTTTTTTTGCGGTACTGGGGATCGAACTCAGGACCCTGCGCTTGCTAGGCAAGCGCTTATTCCACTGAGCTATATCCCCAGCCCTAGGGCATTTCATTACAAAGGTAGGTGTATGGCTCAGTGGTGACAATTTCTAGAGAGAGCACTGATAATGTGAAGTCTTAGTCCATTTTCTGCAGCTATTACAGAATACTGGTAATTCATAAACAATAGAAGTTTATTTGATTCATGATTTTAGAGACTGGAAAAATCTAAGATTGAGGAGCTGCATCCAGCAAGGTCTGCCTCCTGCATCTTAATAGAAGGCAGAAGGCGTAACAAGGAGAGAGAGCACATGTAAGGGGGAGGGAAAGAGGTCAAACACATTCTTTATAAGGAAGGATGCCACTTCTGCAAAACTGAGCCTGCTCTTGTGACAATGACATTAATCACTTCTAATCATCTCTTGAAGCCCCACCTCTCAGCACTGTGCGGGGGGGGGGGGGGGATTAAGTTTCCAACACATGAACCTCAGAGGACACATTTAAACCAAAGCATTAATCATTTTATAGCTTTGCAAGCGGTTTTGTTTTCTCTTGGTAGTCCATGAGAAAACATGTGCTGCTGTGTATCATGAGACTGCAGCACATGTAGCTGTCCAAGGTGGTACCCTGCTGTTCTGAGGAATAATCATTGACGGTGACATGAATTTTTGGATCAAAAATGTTAAAATATGTGTTCTAGTCCCTTTGCCACAAAGTAAATAGGCATAGAGTTAAAATGATTTGAAAACTTCTTCCTTTGATTTTCTTATTATCTTGAACATATTTGGGGGGTTTCAATAAATCCGTGAGATCTATAGATTATTTCGTGAGACTATACTTGCTTCTCTAGTTCATTAAGCTACTGGCCACTCACTAAGTCAATTATTTATGAATAACAAATTAACACTATCTGGAAGATATTTTCAGTCTGTTTAATGCTTTATTAAAGTTATGTTATCTGCTCCTAAAAACTAAAGTTTGGTGCACAACTGTTTCTTTCTTTTGAATTTTAGATATAAATTGGCTCATTTCCAACAGGGAAAGATTAACCACTGCACAAGGCATTCCAGAAAAGAGGGCTTATAATATAACATTTTAAATAATTAGAAAATGTATTTAAATATATTTTGCTGAAGCTAAAGTGTGACACAAACCATCTGTGAATAATATAACATTAAATCTTTTAAAATTCTTTCACAAAATATTATAATGACTACAGTGGTGAAAATTACTAAATTATTCTAATAGTTCTATTCCTAAAATCATTAAAGAGTTTTGTCTTTGTTTGTAATATTCAATACAAATGAATACAATTTGAGAACAATATTTTGAAAAGTTTTATATTACATTTCATTTGAGAATTCCACATGCTATTCCTTCTCTTTGTATAGTATTGCAAGATAGAATTTTTTCAATTGACCCTTCACTCTGTTCTGTCTTTCAGCTTAAAGATAATTTATCATTAGATTCTGATGTTTCTTTGTAGTCTTCCAGATTTGGATTTTCCTTTGATTCTCATTGTTTTCTTTATACCTGGAATAAACTGTAATTTTCTTGAGTATCCTTCTTCCTGGCAAATAACAGTTGTAGACACTCTTGGAGCACAGAACATATCCTAAAATATGATCCGTTAGTAACTAAGAAAATTGCAGGAAGAAGAAGGTCACCCCTCCCTTTCTCTTCTAAAGCACAATCATGAAAGAATTCTCTACTTACCTCACCTGAAAATAAATCATAAAACCCTTCTCCTAGAGGGGTCCTGCCCTATAATCAGAGGACAAAAAGAATCTAGACAAACTGACCTTGCTAAGCCACCTCCAGTCCCTTTTTTCCAACCACACTTCTCCATGGCATCTGTCCTTCTGCAGCAGCCTTAGCATAAAAACAGTTTTCCCTAGGTCTTTGGTTCCTATTTCCTTTCATGTGAAACTTTGGTTACATAGATTTGCTGTGCTTTCTTCTTGTTAGTTTGTCTTTTGTTACAGGGCTGCTGGCCTCAAAACTTGCAGTGGTGTGATGAAAAGGTATTACTTTTTCTCCCCTACAATACTCAACACATGGTAGCTGAATAAATTAATTATCTGACATTCTTTCTGGTCTTTCCATTCAGCCACTGAATCTGTGAGTAGCTTCTGTAAGAATGTAACAGGTATTTAGTGGCTGGGCCTGTAGATGTCCAGGTAACTAAAAATAGGAGAAAGCTTGACATCTTCACCTTCATTCTATGTCTCCCTTAGTACCGGAAAAATTTGGGTCTGTTAAACTTTGCATCAGCTCTGCAAGTAGACATGTTAATCACTTGATGTCTGTATTACACTGTTTTCTATCTCTAAATCACCTAGCTTATCTCATCTCCCTTCAAGACTGAGGACACCAAGATAAAAGTAGCTAAAGTAATTCTCAGGATTTGCAGGGACATCTAGTTGCCAGCTTTTACATTGCCTAGTTTCAGAGAGCCTGGTTCTGAAGTCATTATTTTAAACCTGTAGCTGCCTTGAATTCCAGGAAAAGCAGAGGGAGGAGGAGGCAAGTTGCTCCTGCCATGGAGGCCAGAAAGGAGGCTGGGAGGGAGACCCGGGCAGCCTGCGGGCCACGCTCCGTGACTCACCTCCCCTGACCAGGCCCCACCGCCTGTTGCGTTTAGCTGTAGCACCTCATGATTAGATCACCTTTCAAAAGCCCCACCTATGAATGTTCCAGGCATTGGGAGGGTCATCTAGATATAAACCACAGTGTTCAATAATAACACAAAATCCAATAAATGCTTGGGAGGGTGTGGGGAAAAGGAACTCTTCTATATTGCTGGTGGGAATGTAGACTAGTACAGCCACTATGAAAATCAATATGCAGATCCCTCAAAACACTAAAAATAAAACTCCCACTTGATCTAGCAAGGCACTCCTTGGTATACACCTGGAGATGAAAGACAGAATACTGCAGGGGTATTGGAATACCCATGTTTATTACAACACAAGTGAGCATGGCTAAAATAGGGCAGCAGCCTACATGTCCACACAAAGATGAATGAATAAAGAAGTGTGATATATATGTAGGAGTAGTATTTACTCATGAAGAAGAATGAAATATTATCATTTTGAGGACAACGGATGGATCTAGAATTCATAGTATTGAATGAAAGAGCCAGACTCAGAAACATAAAGGTCATGTTTTCCCTAATATTCAGAATCTAAGAAAGATGACATGAAAGTTGAAGGGGGACTATTATTAGACAAGAGGAAGGGAATATGGGGGTAGGAGAGGGGAGCAATGAGGAGATGGATATGATAAAAACATGCTGAAATGCAATATTTTGTAAAATTAATAGGCCACTAGTGAAAGAAAGAAAAGATCAGTTATGTGTAGAGTGGTTTTAAACTGACGTGTGGTTATGTGTTACAATTCTGTTCTCTCTGTTTTTGTACATATTTGAATTTTTCAATATTGAAAAATTTTTTAAAAATTTGGCAAAAGTATAGAAGCTTTAAAAATATTTGATTCTTGCCATGAAGTGCCTCCCCAGGGACACGTGGCCTAGCACAGTGTGGTCTCATACTTTGTTCTGTAATGTGCTATTTTAATGACCAGTCTTATTTTAAGACCTAGTTGGCTAAGTCAGTGTATGGGAGGGAGGAAAAATGTTCTACAGCTTGTCAAGAATATTAAATTTTACTTATTTTATTGAGTTATGTACCTTATAAACAGTAATTCAGTGACATAAGTCACAGAACTCCAATAATATAATAAACATACGTTGCTTGTCTATACAAATCTCTTGTGAAAATCTACCATTTTAGTGATTCACCTTTGCATTCAAATGTTGGTCAAAGATGCTGTTTTTGACCTGATCAAGCAAAACATTTTCCAAAGCACTTCAGCAGCACAATCTGTTACATTTTCAATGAGAAAAAAAAGTTGGCAAGGACTATAGAAGTTGCTTAAGAAAGAACTTCACAGAGAGATGAAGTACAAATGGAAATGCCACAGGAAGTGGAATGTAGGGCAAATTCCTAAGGAGATCACAAAGAAATAGCAAAAGCTTGTAGGAGTTGGGTCAAAAAGACTCAGCAGGAAACAGGATGCCACATACAAGAAGCATGAAAGGAAACAGAAAAAAGAATTCTTTTACTATTTCAGGAACAAGAGAAAGCTGAACGACACACTTTGCTCCTTCAGTCGATGAACAGGGATAAGCTAATGGCTCATGTAGCAGAGATGCATATGCAATTGCTAACTTTTTCTTTGTACATGTTTGCATTTTACAATCATCTTGGAGAGGAGGCACATGTATGTAACACAACTTGCTTCTTTTTCTTATTTCCCTCTCCATCCCTCACTTCCCTTCCTCCTTCCTCCCCTAACTCCCCTTTATCCTCCTTAAAATAAAGATGAACTTTAAATTGTATTTATTAGGAGGTTAAAAAGTTAAGACATAAAAAGAGAAAATATTTTAAAAGTTAACCTAACATGGTATGCCATTATAATCTTGTGATTTGTATGCAAAGATAAATACGATCTGCATGTAGAATATTATGCAGCTAATAAAAATAATGCTGCCAAGAATATTTAATGAGAAGGGAATTATTTACAGGGTAACAAAGTGATAACTGCAAGATCATATGATTTTCTGGAATGGGTTAACAAAAAGTTTAATAGTAGTTGTTGCTGGTGATATTGTTGTTGACTTTTATTTTCTTTATCTACTTATTTATCGGCTGTCTTTCAATGGGAATTATTTACTTTTATAATCAGATTTAAGAATATATATTTAAAGTACAACTCGGTCTTCAAGAGACCAACTCCTATTATCCCATTCAAATAACTCATTACAGTTCCAATTATTATCATTTTGCTATCTCATATGAATGTGTTTTGATTTTATTTCTCAGCTTTTGATGTGTTGACCATTCCACGCTCAAACTGTCTGCTCCCTTGGCCTAGCTCAGTGCCGGCAAATCTTTTGAGGGCCCAAACTGCAACTCCAAGCCCACGTATTAATTGCAAAGTGCCAACACTGCAATTAAACTTGAATATTGAGGTTTTAGTTCAGAAAAAACAAGTCATACAGTAACATCTTCTATCTTAAAAGAAAAACACAATAGCATGCATGCAGGTTCACCATCGCTGGCCCAGCTATTCTAATTTAATCACCCACCAGCTATCACCTGAACAACTACAATGACTTTCTGCCTTTTCCCCAAGCCCCTCTGTGTATTACCATCAGGCAACCCTGAGCACATCACTCTATTGCTTTTGCCCCTCTGAAGACTTCTCACAAATGTAAGGTAAGTTACTCAGGACTTCCAGGTACAAGTGATCCAGGGAAGGAGGACAGCTTTTAGGGGATTTAAATAATATTCCTGGATCTCTGTTTCTTACCCATTCTCTTTTAGGTGGTTACATCCTTTTTATAAGTAGGTTAGCCTCCTTTTAGTGACAGAGCTATGGATAATAGCAAAATTATAATCCTACCTAGTAACCACAAAGCAGGAGAGAAATCCAAGACAAAGCTTCTGGTGGAACAGTATGACCACATTTTAGACTAATTACTAAGGCCAGCAGAGTAGGCCTGGGTCATGGGTCCAATGTAGATAGACAGGCAATGTAGTATAGTGTGTAGCCTATCTAGAACACTTAGCCCAAAGGCAAGTTTCTCCAAAGAAAGCAGGAACATTTTATAAAAGAAAGAGATAAGTAATGATGAAAAGCAACATCCCCTATACAAGTTAATATCCAATCTTCTTAGCCCAACTCATGCTTTCTTGGACTGGGCCATGACTACTTTCTTGGCCTTACTTCTTGTCTTCTACTCCCAAGAACTCTACACTCTACCCACTCTTGTGTCTTTACTGAATAAACTTGGTGCTAGGCAGAATAGTAGTTCCCAAAGAGATTTATGCCCTAATCCTAGGAACCTATGAATATGTTACTTTATGTGACAAAAAGTTCACTGCAGATATGACTAAGGGTAAGGACTCTGAAACGGGGAGATTATTCTGGATTACCAAGGTGGGCCACTCTAATCATGAGTCCTAAAACCCAGAGAACTTCCCCAGATGCAGAGAACCAGAGAGACCGCAATATAAGAAGACATTGACCTACCATTGCTGGCTTTGAAGATGGAGGGATGAAGCCACAGATCGAAGAATGTGGAAAAGGCTCTAGAAGCTGGAAAAGGAAAGGAAACGGGCTTTATCCTAGAGCGTCCAAGAAACATAACAATTCTGCGAACATTTTGATTTTTAACTCAGTGAAACTTATGTCTCTCTTAGACCTGTTATATAACTGAAAGATAGCAAATTTGTATGTGTTAGCCACCAAATCTATGGTAAATTATTACAGCAGTAACAAGAAACTAATACAGAAGTTATGCTGTGGTACATGTTCTTGCTTTCGCACATCTTGGTTATCTCAGGCAAAATGTCCTCATACTGACTTACTCCATTCAGTCTGTTGGGTGAACACCTGTCTTTGTTCAAAACAACTAAGTGCTAACCCCTGTCTGAAGCTTCCTTAGCATCAACCCTGGGGAAGGTGGGAGTACTTCCTTCTGCAGTCCTAACTGCACTCTAGATATGGTTTCTTTGTTGTAGTTTAAATGCTGTATTGAAATTGTGTCAGAATAGATATATTTCATGGAATTATACATTTATTTCATCCTGGGGAAACTGCAGCTCAAACAACATTAGGTTTATAATAAATTTTTAAAAATATCTGTGAATGCATGAAAATGCTTTGCACTGGTTACTCACTTTGCAATTTACAGGTAAGTGAGGAGAGCTGTGTTGGGACTCAGAAAATTGTGCACCAACATATGCAGCTTTGAACTTCAAATTGAGGGCCTCTGGGGAGAAGTACAGGCAGGGAAGGATTTCTCTAAGGTTCCCTTGTCGGCCTACACATTGGATCTGCCAAAGAGGGACACAACTGCTTTCAAACTCCTTATGTGAAGTTTATTTACTCAGGAAGATTACACTCAGATTGGAGAGGAAGGGACTGAAAATCAATCATACGTGGGGTCCTCAGATAGTTTCTCTCAGGACATTATTTATTCTCTGGGTTTATTCATTTCTCCTAAAAATCATTCACTACCCCTCCAAAATTTATTCTGTTCCCCTCTATTCTCTCAAGATGAGGCAACTTATGTTTCAACCATTTGGGATTTTTGAGATTTATCATTATATAGTTCCCCCACATATATGCACAGTAATAAATTTCAATCAATGCTTTCTCTCCTGTTAATTTGCCTGTTGTCAATTTGTTTCAGCAGATTCAGTCACTAAACCTTGAGAGGGAAAAGTTGAACTTCCCTACTGTTTGAAGTTGAAAAATATCCAATGTGTATTTTAAAAAAGAAAATGAAAACAGCATTACAGCTTTAACTTCCATCACCAGAAACATTTTATAAACTAATAAATAGTAGGTTGAATTTCAAATACCTTGAAAATAGCAGGCACATTTTTATTAGACACAAATCTTATCTAAATCAATGATGAAGTAATAATCTATTTCAATGATTGCACTAGTAAGTATTGAGGTAAGAAATTGGTTGTAATCCATTTTTCTTGATGTGGCAAGCCTTTGGATTAAAGCTTATACATAAAATGAACTTGGCAAGTAAGGTCTTTCCTCTGGTGGTACTAATTAATAATTTCTAATATTATTGTCTCAACTTTGGCCAGTACACTTAGGGAAAGCCAGGCTGTAAAACAGTCCTCAAGTAATTCTTGTCTCTTGACATTCATTTCCTCAAAGTCCCCTCTCATATTGAAGAGGGCAAACCTGTGTGACCAGTAGGATTTTGCAAAAATAACAGTGTGTAAGTTTTTTCAGACTAGGTAACTAATGGAACTCTAATTCAACCTAACTCTTGAGCGGCTAGTTGTAGGGAAAGATAGCTGGCAGGTTTTGAGAATACTGAGGGAGGCCTGGGGGGCTCATTAGTGAAGAAAATTTTTTTTTAATCAAAGAGCACCAATTTTCAAATTAGTATGACACATCGAATATTTTTATCTTGTCCTTTAAATTTTTTATTAGACATCTTTTTTGTGAATCAGTTTATTTTCACTGGTGAGTATATTTATTGTATCTATTTGTTTCGGTTTTATTTATTAGTGAGTTTTCAGTACATAATGACCACATGCCTCACGAGAAGCTGGCACATGGACAGAGTACATCTTAATTCCTTTTGCATCCCTGTTACCCCCATCTCCGTCCCCGTCATCTTTTGGTTTCTCTCCCTTTTACAAAAGCTCTATTTCCTATTCTTTCACAAAAGACCTAGCTCCCTATTTCCTATTCCCTAGCTTTTGTTTTGTTCTTTATGTGTACTTTGAGTTTCTTATATAAGAGAAACCACGCTATATTTAAGCTGTGGGTCTGATTTATTTCACTTAATATTATGGATCCATTTTACTACAAAGGACTCAGGCTTATCTTTCTTTATGGTGTAAGCAAATCTCCTAGTCACCAACTTTCAGGTAATGCATCCCTGATCACTTTTTTTATTACAGCCTCACCAGAGACCTCCAGTAGTAATTATCCCACTGAGCCATTCTTAAATTCCAGACTCACAGAAATGGTGAGGAAATAAATAAGTAAAAGTCTGCTATTGATTTCAGCTGTTTTTTTCTGGTATGTTTTGCTTTATTGGTGTTACTGGGGAGTGAACCCAGGGCCTCACGCAGGAGAGGCAAGTGCTTCCCACTGGGCTTCCCTTAGTCCCTTAGACATTAAGTTTTGAGGTCCCATGCTATGCAGCAATACATAACTCATACCACCTACTGAATAGAACAGGTTAGCAAAAACTGTAACCCACTTCCACTTCCTTGTTATGCTGTAGATATGAAATGACCTCCGTAAGTCCCACGTGTTCAGGGATGGGGCTGTGGGAAGTGATTAGCTCATGAGGACTCAGCCTTTGTTGGTGGATGAATCTGTTGATAAGATCCTAATTTCACGGGCATTATTGGGAGGTGATGGAAACTTAGCAGGCGGAGCCCAGTTGAAGGGAGTGGGCCACGAGTTTAGAGACTATATCTTGTCCCTGGTTCTTTCTGCTTGGGATCTCACGCATTCTCACTGTGTCCTGGCTTCTCAGAGGTGAACAGCTTTCCCCACCACAGTCTTCCACCATTGTGTTCCGCTTTGCAACAGTTTACAGTACTGGAGGTGGCTGATTATGGGCTAAAACCTCTGAAATCATGAGTCAGAATAGACCTTCCCATCCCTCTTTTCACAGCTATTTTGCCATAGGGAAGAAAAGTTAACTAACAGAATTATTACTCTTTCATTATCAATCTTGGCCTTTAGTCAATGCTTAAAGTTTTCCTTTTTTTGACCAATTCTGCATGCGTGGATTTGGTAATCAGAATGACAGAACTGAAAAACAATATGCAGTACAAGAACCACTGTTGAACTCCTACCATCCTGTATGGTGAAGCCCTGCATCATTTCCAATGTTTTTTTTTTTTTTATTACTTGTTACTGTCTTTGATTATTTGATCAATGTTACATTCTTATGTCTGGTGGACTGAGAAACTTCTTTGAAGACAACAGTACATAACGCAGCAGCCACTGTAAATTCCTATCCTCTTGTTTTGAGGTCATGTGTCATTTTTGTTGTTTTTGTGTTGTTTTGATTTTGTCTTCATTGTTGTTTTGTTCGTTTTTTAAAATTTTTAAAATAAAAGAATAAAAAGGAAAGTGCCTCTGTTTATTCCAGATTTTACACTAACATCAAACTGAAGCCCTGCCACTTTTGTTCTGCCCCTTTTCAGTGATATTTCCTCCTCTCTATATTATTCTACAATGGGGCAAAGAAATTCCATGTAAAAGTAAACGTGACCCCAGAAGTTAAGAGAGACAGGACACTCTGGAACTCTTCCTCTTGGTAAGTTTCAGAAGAGAAATATGATCGTTGGGCTTCCTCTATTTTCAAGAGAGAAGGAGGAGGTAAAAGCAGGGATAAGAGGAAAGAGAAGAGAAGGAAGAGTAGAGAGGATCCCCCTGCCATCTTTCATTCCTCCTGTGACCCACCGTGTTTTTGTTTTAGAGTCTGCGGATGTTCATATACTTAGGTGTCTCTGTGTTTGCTGCTCTTTGTCTGACAATCACAGAGTAAAAATCTCGATTTCATCCCATGAAAAGCATCAGAGGGGCTATTTTGGGCAAGGAGAGAAGAAGGGGTAGGAGGAAGAGAGTGATGATAAAAGGCGAGGGAAGAACAGGAGCAGCCTAATTGTGTGGAAACAGAGAGCAGTGGCTGGTTTGGGCACAGGCTAAAAATGCCTGTGGGCTGTTGAGTCAACACGTACATTCTGGCTATGCCCTGGAGAAGACAAAATAAATGAAATACTTCAGTTCTAAATAAAAGTTCTGGGCAAAAGGAAAAGGTGCACAAACAGAAGAAAAAGACCTGCACTCTAGTTGTATTAGTCAGCTATGCTATTGCTAGACAAAAATACCTCACAACCCAAATTTAAAGGACTAGCTCATGGTGTCAGAGGGGTAAGTCCATGGTCAACTAGCTCCCAGGCAGGAACATCACCATGGAAGGGCATGGTAGGGAAAGCTGCTCAGTTCGTGCAGACTGGGGAGCAGAACAGGGAAACAGCACCAGAGACGCGGGAGTCAAGGACCCAAAGTACCCAAAGTCATGTCTCTATGACCAAGTCAGACACACCCACAAGTACACTTTACCAATTCTCTAGGCAGTTCCCAAACCAACCAACTTGAAAGCTTAACTGTCACAGGGAGACTCAGTCAATTCTGAGAAGGTAACACGTTATAGTTGCGATGCCTCCCATTCATAAGGTGAATTTCAAATCCTTAAGTTATCTATGATTCAGATAGACATTTTCCCATAAATCTAGGTTAAGGTTTGTTGCCATAACTGTTCACAAGTTAATTAGGGCATTTTCACAGACTTGTTATAAATCTGCTCTATTACTTTTGACAGGTGAAGTTGTACATATACTTATGGTGTGCACCATGATGTTTTGATATATGTATACCTTGTAGAATGTCTGATGAAGCTACTCAACACATGTATGACCTCACATACTCATTTCTTTGTAATGAGAATACATAAAGTCTACTCTTAGAAATTTTTCAAGCATTAAACATATAGTTATTTTTCACACTGTATCTCTTGAATTTATTCTTTCAGTCACTGAAATTTTGTGTCCTAGTCTTTGGTAACCACCATGTTACTGACTGATTCTATTAGTTTAATTTCTTCCTACCCTATACATAAGGGGGACCATACAGTTTTTCTTGTGGTGCCTGCTTATTTCCTTTAACATTATGTTCTTCAGGTTCAGCCAAGTCACTGAAAATGATAGTTTCCTTCTTTTTAAAGCTGAACAATATTTAATTATATCTGCGCATCATATGTCCTATATCCATTCATCAAGTGATAAACATTTAGGTTGACTCTGCATCTTGGTAAATGTGACTAGTGCTACAATGAACGCAGGAGCACAACTGTCTCTTCAACATACTGATTTCATACCTTGGCATACGTACCAAGTAGTGAGTTTGCTGGGTCTCTACATGTTCTATCTTTAACTTTTCAAGGACATTCTACATTATTTTCCATAATGGCTATACTAATTTACATATCCACCAACACTGTACAAGAGTTGCCTTGTTTCTACTTCATAACCAATATTTATCTTCCATCTTTCTGATGATAGCCATTCTAACAGTTATGAGGTGATATTTACTTGTGGTTTAAATTTTCATTGCCATGATGATTAGTGATGTAGAATTGTTTTGGGGTACTTGTAGACCATATATATGTCTTTTTCTGAAAAATGGCTATTTAGGTTATTTGCCCACCTTAAAAATCAGGTTGACTTCTCATCATGGAGGTATCTAAGTTTCTTATATATTTTGGATATTAATTCTTACCAAACATAGAGTGTGAAATATGTTTTCCATTTTCTACATGCCTCTTAGTTCTTTCCATTGCTTTGCAGAACTTTTTCAGTTTGATGTAGTTCTATTTATCTATTTTTACCTTTATTGCCTAAAATCTGCTTCATTTTATGTAGAATGGCTAGATGGTTGTCTTTAGCATCCTAAAATTTACTAGTACAGCTCTGTGGCATACTCCAGGTTTTCTAAGTAGGAATGAAAATAGTTTCAAATTATTACAATTTTTTACCATGATATGACTAGTGACACGTCATTACTACTTAAATTTTATAAATACTCATTTATATGCTGCAAAAATAGTTATTTTTAATGTGTGCTTGATGCACAGTGGGGAGAAGTTAGTGGTCTCTGCAGGGACGGTATCAGGAGTTAATGGAGTATAGTCAAGACCTACTGTTATTTCCTCGGTTTGTCTCAATTCAGGGAAATCACTGGAGAATAAAATAGGCACAATATTACTCCCATAGAATGAACATACCAGGCTTTTCTAAGATCAAACAATAAATGTGAGTTCCACAAGGACAGGAAACTGTTGTTTTTTTTTGTTTTTCTTTACTGATCCATTCTAAGCACCTACGTATTCCATAGCACTTCCTGATCGTGTATAGGAGCTGGGGGATGCTCACAGGAAAGTATAGTCAGCTGAGTGGCTCAGCCTGTGCATCTTGGATCCTGTTTGGGGTTGCGTTTGGAATCTTGTAGCAAGAGAATGCTTAATTGGTATCACTTGTAGATTAGTTTCAATCTGAGATCTACAGACTCACAGGAGATGGATGGAAGACCTTCAGATGTCCGGGGGGGTCCTCCAAATAGTGAACTCTTGTAAGCAATCATATGTTTTCCCGAGATTTCTTAGCTCTTGTCAGATTCTTGAAATAATTTGTGACCCACCAAAAGTTAAGAGGTATGATTTTTAAAAATTTGGACGGGAACAGTCCCTATATGTTTCAACTGAGAAAAATCTGAAGAAAAATTGAGCCACAGTGGAGGAGGGAGAGTGGTGTGGGCAATGGAACAGTAGATGAATGGCCCAGGAGTGGTGAGCCTGCCTTGGGAAGGGGAAGTGTCAGGAAACGAGTAGGAGAGATGGCACAGATCACACGGGCTCTTGTAAGTCATTCTAAGAACTTTGGGCTTCATTCTGAATACAGGATAATGTTATTGAGGAAAGAACATGTTCAAGAGTCAGGATAAGGACTCATGGTCCACCAGAGAGGAAGTGAAACATATTATTTTCTGAGTAGGAAAAAAAAAAAAAAACCTAGAAACTGAAGACACAGTCAAATATCCCATGAACACTGAATAAATACTCTTAACTTAGTAGTAGGTTGATGTGTTTGAAAATGATTAATAAAGAACATACTGTGTCATTAGTCAAGCAATCCTGGTGGTATTGATTTAGTTTTTTAGAGCTTATTTCTGGAGAAAGTGAATAAATTTCTTAAAATTTCCAGAACCTATTCCTTAGGGAGTTATTTTAGTATAATGTCAAAATGCTCCTGTCTACAGGTACGTGATCTCTTTTATTTTAAAAATTAAAAAAAACTGACAAAACAACAATGAAGACAAAATCAAAACAACACAAAAAAACAAAAATGATGCATGATCTCAAAACAAGAGGATAGGAATTTACAATGGTGGCTATATTACATATCTTCAATGAAGTTGCTCAGTCTACTAGACATAAGAATGTAAGCTTGATCAAATAATCAAAGACAGTAACAAGTAAAAAAAATGAGTAAATAAATAAACAAAAATAAAACATTGGAAATGATGCAGAGCCTCACCATACAAGACGGTAGGAGTTCAACAATGGTTTTTATACTGCATATTGTTTTCATACCAGTCATTCTGATCACCCAATTCAAGCGTGCAAAATTGGTCAAGGAAAAAGAAAATTTCAAGCATTGACTGTTCCTCTCAATAAACCACAGACATCAGCAATACACCTATTCCAGCTCTCTCTCTCTCTCTCTCTCTCTCTCTCTCTCTCTCTATATATATATATATATAAATTTTGTTTTCCATTAAAAAAACCAAAGTAACAAAAACAAATATATAAACAAAGCGTGGTGATAGGATATAACAATGGTTGTTATATTACATAATGTCATCTTCAAAATGCTTACACATATAACCAGATATAGGCATATAAGGTTGATCAAACAATTACACATTAACAGTTCCTTTCAATAAACCAACAGATATTAGTACTACAATTATCCTAGCTATCCTCTGTGTGTGTGTGTGTGTGTGTGTGTGTGTGTACATATACATATATATGCATTATATATATACCACACACATATATATACATACATACACACACACACACACACACATTTCTCCCTCTTCCTTCTTTCTTTTTCCTCTCTTTTATCCCAGTTGCTCCTTCGTATCTGAGCAGTTTCTTTTCCCTTTCAAAATATCTATTGTACCTTTCAGATTTATTTACTCTTTCAGGTTCTTAGAGTGGGGAGGAAACACAGGTAGGTGATCTTTGGGTGTGCAAGGAACTTGCATTTGCGTGTATGTATCTTCTGTCATTTTTGCCGCAAAAGAAGGCAAATAATGAGCATTCTTTCTTAATAAAGGGTTCAGAGAAAGAAAATCCATATTTACAATAATCAAATCACGTGAGACCTGTGATGAGGAGAGGTCATAGCATAGGTTTAATCCTCAAATGCCAGGTTGTGTTGTTGCTGTTTTGTAGTGCTGAGGATCCAACTCTACATGTTGCACGTTCTATACCAGTTCCTACCACTGTGCTCTATCCTAGCCCTGTGCTGCAATTTTTTGTCTGAAGGGAAAAAATGAACTTGTTTCCAGTTAATTAAAAGGTACTTATTAAGAGATAGTATGTAAAATAAACACTACGAAGTGGTTTAAGAAGGTTGTAAAATTTGGATCTTGACTCTTTCATATTATCTGTTATATACACAATGTTCCAGGTAGTCTGGTAGAAGACAAAAATAGGAGAAAAATTTTAATTTCATCTATGAATAATTCACAGTATAGTAAGAACTCAACAAAATAATAGCTTCTCCTGATTCTAAAAAAACAAAATAGCATATCTCTTCACAGTTGTGATGTGGCAATTGACTGCTAATCCCAGCCTTTCTTAGGATTTACTCCTGTCTCCTGTCTTTACTTTGAAATCAACAGGACTATTAGCATAACTGGATACATCATCTGATAGTCCAACTGGCCACATGCCCAATTCTCAAGGTCAATTTAGATGCTGCCACTAGCACCCCCCCCCATCCTTAGGCGCTGCTGCAGAGCTCATCCGAGTAGCCTACCAGCCACAGTCACAATCCCTCTGTGGCTCTTTGGATGTGCACATGCAATGTCTGCTTTATAAAAAGCCCTGTTTCATTGTTAACAGAGAGATTACATGTGACTGAAATGATGGTGAGCTCTTATAGGGACATTCAAACATTGCCTCTGAAGATTTAATATTTGAGGCTGCTGGAATAAACTGGCAATAGATGAACAGGATAAAAGCCATAAAAAGCACATTTGATCATAGTTATGTGACTTCAGATTGAAGACCCAAACACCCAAAGTGAGTAAGTGTAGAAATATGATTGGACAAAAAAAGTATAAGCTAATGGAAATAGATTGAGCTGGAAAACCTAGAATGGCCTATTTAGATTCTTCTTGGCCTGTCAAGTTGGAGCATTTCTTCCCCTTGTAAGGAAGGATTATGACCCTTAGAGAATGGAGGACTTATGACCTACTATCAAACAAGGCTTCTTTTTATGTCCATCTCTTACACAAGAGGAGAAGGAAAGAGTAGTAGTTTTAGGCATTATGGTTAGCTTTGGGGAAAAAGGATTCTGGTGTCTAGGACTCATTGCTGAGGAGCTCTAGTTTCCACAGTTTGCCTCAGGGGAGAATAAAGGCTGGGAGACAGGAGGGCTGGAGAAGGTCAGAGAGAAACTTTGCTTTTGCGTGATCACTCTGGGGTACCACTTTGTGAGCCCTAACCTTTTCGCCTCAGTACTTGGACATCTGGCAATGAATTTGGCTTTGCTCTCACTGTTTGGAAATGTTTCATTCTGGACTAGACCTTGCTTTGGGCAAAGTTCTCATCTTGCCAAATTATTAGGTTAAAATGGTAGTGGACAGATGTTTTCTGTAGCCCACAGACATCTCTCATACCACTAAGTACATTACTGATAGGACTTTTTAAAAATACATTTAGGTTTCAGTAGTCTATTATTACATAGCAAACAACCCCCAAACTTAAGAAGATTAAAACAATGAATATTTTATTTCCTCTTAGTATTGCAACATGGACTGAGCTCTACCAAGTAGTTCTCCGCTGGTCCTGCTGGAACTCACTACTGCGGCTGCATTCAGTGGGCCAGGAGGCTAGAGGCCCCTGAGAAAGCCACACTTCTCTTTTTATGTGGTTTCAGGTTCATTCATCCCCACATGGCCTGTATCCTTTCTGCACTCTCTTCAGGTTGGAAGAGTTTCTATACATCATATTTCAGAACTCACAAGAGTCCTAGAGCTGGGATACATCTGTAACCCCAGTGACTAGGGAGGCTGAGGCAGGAACATCACAAGTTTGAGGCCAGGCTAGACATGTAAGTAGACTTTAGACTTCCTTAAAAAAAAAGCCCCAGAGAGGGACTTAGACATGGAACTAAAATGCATCACTTTCTCCACACTGTCGGTGAAAGTGAATCACGGGGCCAGCACAGAGTCAAAGTAAAGGAACTGGAAGGCGTAAGAACCGGAGGAGGCAGGGGTCAGTGCAGCGCACTCAGGCTGATACAGAAGTGACAGTGGGCAGGTGTGAGCTCTTCAGCAAGCAACAGGAGTCCTAGTCCTCAAGATTTAGGGTCCTCCAGGTTTTGTGCCTCAGTGTTCCAACAACACTTCATTTCCCGAAGTCACCTTCCCTTTAATCATCCTGGTCCCTGCGACGAGGACAGCTTTCCCCACTTTTTCACATCGAGTCTTGCCTCTCAAAAAGCCCAGCTGCAGTAAATCCTGTCAGAAGCTCTCAGGTTCTATTAAGTCTTTGCCTCTGAGCTTTTAGAATACATTCTAGGGCTGGGGATATAGCTCAGTGGAATAAGTGCTTGCCTAGCAAGCGCAGGGTCCTGAGTTCGATCCCCAGTACCGGAAAAAAAAAAAAGAATTTGCACAATAGAATACATTCTATGTGTGTCTTTTTCTCAGAATTTACTATTTTGTATTACAATGCCAGGGAGTTGGTTTTATGAGTTTGTTTCCTTAGCTGTACTGTTTATAACCTGAAGGCAAAGGCTGATTCTTCCTACTCTGATCCTGTCATTCTTTAAGTACTCAAGGATAATATGTTAAAATGGACCTGGAACAGCAGGAGTGTAACTTGTACAAACTGACATCACCATATTAGCCAAAGTAAAGCAATGCACATAGTAGTAGGCCAATAAATATTTATTGCTTGGCTGAGTATAAAAATGTGTTCCTCTTAGTTACTATTTAAGAGATATAAATTCTGATTTCAGTGACCTGGTAAATTTTCAACAAGCTTCATAAACATGTCAGTTCCTAGCTAGGAGAAAAGCAATATGCCTTGGGCATAACTTTTCAAGTACTATCAACGTTTAGCAGCATAAACCTTTGAGGCAGGAGAATATAGCTAAAATAAGCCCACATCTTTCTGAAAATGCTGGCTAAAATTCGGGGAAATATGTTCATGCTACCAAACACAAAACTCTTCTCTTACTTCCACAAAATAGAATAAAACCTGTAGGAAACCAAATTATCTTGCTAAGTGTGACAAATCCAAACTGCTGCAGAGCAAGAGTTAACAGAAATCAATGGGTCTCAAAGGCAAATACCAGGAGTTATTTTGAGGTGAGTGAAACCCATTTTAAAACCATGCTGCATTCACAGATCAAGTTTTTAGTTTTATACTTGATGGAAAATGATTTATGCGCCATGCTTTTAGCCACCTGAAAGCCCTAAATAAATGTGACAGCAACAGGGTACCATTCAAGCACATGCCCGCATTTCCTGGGCTTTCCTTTAAGTACTTTGTGAGGAGCTGTGTGTCTGTCTTTGACAATTTCCCTCCTAAAGCATAAAAGCAGAGATGCCATAAGAGCTTGAAGTACCAGGTGACTCACTTGGCTGCTTCAATCTGATATATGGTTGCCAGGGCAACGAAACCTCACAGACATATTCTGCAGCTACCATCTTGTTCCTGTCTTCCGAAGCTGTTATTCTAAGATATATAGGGACAAGAATTCTTATTAGGCCACAGGAGAGTGGGGCTCTAAGCACAGCTTTGCAAGTCTGTGGCTGTGTGACTCTGCACAAGTTGCCTGACCTCTATGGGTTGATGAGATTCCTCACTTATGAAATAGAGCTTGAGGGAGAAATAAAAATCTCCTTCTAAATATCTGCTATTTTTCCCTCTAAGAAAATTGAATTTGCTATACACCACCACTCTATTACCTGCTTAACGCTCAGGACTGTCTTCAGAACATTATTATTTAAAATCTGCTCTCAACCTGCATTATTAGGAGTTTGGAGCTACTATCTTTGGCTGGATGAAGCACAGACCCTCCATGTTGGTTCCTAAAGTAAAGATGCACAGAAAACCTGAATTAGGACCTAGGAGACCACAGGACAATTACCTAAACATGTGCCTTTTAGTTTCCTCATTTATCAAATGAAAGAGGTGTGCTCCGAAGTTCTTCCAGCCATAGCGATCTCTCATGTGAATCTTAAGGTCCATTTCACTTCATTTTGTGTGAGTTGTTGAAGCCCTAAGGGGCTGTGCATGCGTGCGTGCGTGCGTGCGTGCGTGTGTGTGTGCGTGTGCGCACGTGTGTGAGTGAGAGAGACAGAGACAGAAACAGAAAGGATAGAGACAGAGGTTACGAAAGAGGGGGGGGTCTGCTTAAGGCTACACAGCTGTTCAGCAAGGAGCCTTTTAATAGAGGACAGCCTCCAAATGTTAGACCTATTAGTTTTAGGGCTTCCATTAGTATCTGTGCGCCCAGGATTCTCTGGGGGCCCCAGGGATTTCAAGGACTGTGCTATATACAGTGTGGATACTCGATGTCTATAATTCTTGTTTCCAGAATTGTTCTTTATTCTGGAACTTTATCCAACAACAAAAAGAAAATAAAACTGCAAATATTACTGTTAATATTTACTACCTACCATGTACTTTGTTAAGTAAACATGTTACAAGCATTTCTCATACCTCACATGAAGCGCATGAAGTATCTGCTATTCCTATTTGATAGAAGAGGTAAGAGAAACCAAATAATTTTCCAGGTTTGCATCCTTAGTGGTACTGTTAATGGTAAAACTATAGCCTGGTCATTGTGAATATAAACTGTTTTGCCTCCAATGAGTAAAGTTTACAATTCTAGCTCCACCTTTTTTCTCTTTCCACACAGAACATCACTGAACACTGAAGTCTTATCTGTATGAAGTCATAAAGCCCCATTAGGTATAACCCTGGCGAATCTGCAACGCTGCCTATGTCATTATTAAGAGTATCCGTTGTTTTCCTGATTAAGCCTTGATATTTTTGAGGATAGTAAAGTTCTCTTGGATTCTCTGTGCCTTTAAACATTCTTTGCACATAATGAGTGCTTAGAAGTATTTGTGACCAAACTGAATCTTCTTCTGAACCAAGTTCATCTCAAAGGAGAGATATGGTTTTATTTTAACCAGGAAAGTCTCTCTGTTCTTTCTCGCTGATCATTCTCATCTTTCCATTGTTTAGCAGCCTGAAACCCCAGAACAAAGTGGGAGAGATGACACCCAGCGGAGGGCAAGCCATGCTAATGTCTGTCGACTGGCTCACTGAAGTGGTAAGGAGGCAGGACGACTGCCTTTGGCCAGGAGAGACCTGCCGCTCTTTTGCCTTGTTATTCACCTTTTCCCCAGGGGATTAGCAACCCTGGAAGAAAGTTTCTTTCCTGCCAGGCAGACCCCAAACCTCTTGGTGAAGTAACAAGAAATATTCACCCCAGTGCACATTTTCCCAAGAAGGCCCAAGGCAGAGTGCTAGTTCTCTGTAGTTCCCAGGCAACCCAATCTACCATGAAGCACAATTCAGAGCATCCCGCCACGGGGAAAAACAAGCAAACAGAAAAGAAAAAAGTCCATTCAGCTGCATAGTGATTTTGTCTAATGTGGCAGTTGCTCACATGGGCAGCCACAGTTCTTATGCGCTGCTGCCAGACTAATTCCTTCCCAATGCGGTACAATGATGTCACTGACCTGCCCCAAATCCACACTAGCTTTATCTCCTGAGAAAGGCAGGCCGCCTGGGCATTAAAAGGTTTCCGCAGCGCGGCTCAAACTTTCATTCCCATGTTTCTTCCCCATTATTTCATATTCAATCTAACAATTGTGTACACTTACTTGTAGCTTTCCGTAGTTTTCTTCACTTGTGAGTCAAAAGCTTCACTATGGTTCATATTCCAGCAGCTAGCCTGTTCCCCTTGTATAAACTAACTCTACCCTCAACGGCTAGCAGCAATATCAACCTGTCTAATACTGGTTTCCTCATAGCATTTATATTTTCATTCTTGCTTGGCTCATACTTGCTTAATCTACAGAGACTAGTCCAGTATCTAGTCATAACAGGCACTCAGCGTATGTGTGTTGAATGAATATTGATTTTTATTTAATGTACTCTTGGTACTGATGGTCTCTTTGGAAACCATAAATAAAATGCTCATCATTTCTGAAAGTTAAAGACAATTCCTAGGTTTCAAGGAATGAAGGCTCTGGAATGAGTCTCCTTGGTACTTGGCAAAACCTAGAGCTGTATTTTTACACCTTGAGCCGCCCCTGCTGAAGGTAGACAGCACTGGACAATGTTAATGCACTCTATTTACAGAGTGCCTTCTGTGCAGTATCACTTCCTATATAGAGCCCAGTTTGTGGTGAAAACCCTACCTGCCTATCTCATTTTGAAAGAAGACAGACAATGTCCTTGCCTGGGTTGCAACTAGCACAACAAGCATAAGAATCAGTGCTAACAGCCAGGTCTACCTGGTTCAAAAACTAGCTTTTCTCCAACAAGCCCACGTTTTCTCTTGGAACTACACCTCAGTTTCTACATAAGCTTCCGCTGTTTCTCTATAGCTTCTCTGGGTCTCCATTCCTTCTCCTACAGCTCCACAAAAGGCCAAGCAAGCCTGCTGGTGACCTGCTTCGTGTAACAGCATTCCTAAGGGCCGAGGTACATTTTCAGCACCTGCAGGGTTGGCTTCTCTCTATTCCATGTCAAATACCCAGGAAGGGTTTGAAGAATGGCGAGGAGCTGATTCTGCACAGCTGGTTCATTTCAAACCTTGCTGTGATACCCCTTCCTTGTCCCTTGAGTCTATCTGAGGCTGCATGAGGGGTAACATCTGGAAAAAGCAGAGAGCTTACTGTCAGACTTGCTGAATGGAAATCTGTGGAAAATTCAATGGGAGTCATCTAATGAAGATTACCTTTGAAATATAAGGGGTGATCAAAATACAGTGTATGTTTAAATCAAAAGTATTTATTACAGTAAGAGACACATTGACATTAATCCCCCTCAAAATATTCCCTCATTTTAAACCCTATTATTGCATGTTCTTGGCACTTTCTAAAGCAGTTCTGAAAGTCTTCTTTGTGTCTTTCCAAGATGTGATAAAATGAACTATGATAAACGCTGCTGCTGAGCGCCATCTGAAAGAAAGGCAGCCCGAGAAAACATTACAGTGTGCCCCATCCGTGCTATTTACCGGAGCTGCGCTGTGTGACTCCGGCTCTCCCCTAAAGTCAAGATGATCAGGAGAGGTAAAGGGTTTGAACTGATTCAGGACGTAAAGACAATGAAAGTCACTCACAAAAGAGGGCTTCTGGAACTGCTTCCAAAAGGGACAATGATAGGGCGACTGGTGAGTTTGGAGTGAGGGGTATTTTGAGAGGGATTTACAGCAGTGAATCTAATACTTTCATAAAAAATTTTGCTCTCATAAATTTTTTTTTCTACAATTTGAAGTCCCCGTATTTCTCAATCACACTTTGTACTTACAAAGAGGGTTCCCGGGTTTTCAGAAGCGCCACGCTGGAGTTGAAAGTGGAGAGCGCAAGAGGAGCTCCTTGAGAGACCTGAACTACTTACAGGGCTCCGAGCATCCCCCGCGGTGCCACTGGCGCGCCGGACAGGAACGTTCTTTCACTAATTTTCAGATGCACCCACTTCACCCCTGTTTGACACCCTTGTGATTGGAGCGTGGCTTGTAACTGATGGCTGTACGAGTACTGTTGGTCAAACAGCAGCTGCCACAGTCATCACAGTCTCTATCGGTCTAATGATCACATATACCGGTATCGACATTGGCAGAACGGGCAGAGGGCCAGAGCATGGGCTAGCTGTCTCTCAGAGCGAAGCCAGCTTAAAAGCTCAAGCGTTTAGTTCTTTTGTAGGTTTTTATGGAAATCTTTCGTCATCGAAGCTCTTGTTGGCACAGAGCACAAGAATTTGTAGAAAAACTTGGACCTTAATGACTAAGTCAAAACAGTCTATTTAGAAGATTCAGAAAAGCTAGAAGGTCAGGTAGTTTGGTGAAACCCAGTCTTAGTGGAGACCAGGGGGTTCCCCTTAAATACTCAGAGGAACAATGTTTGGCAAGGCCCTGTTATAACTTCTTTAAGGCAGCATGGTTTTGAGACAGAAAAACACTACCTTGGAACCCCCTCCTCTCTCCAAGGGCTCAACCCTGAGCCCTGCCCATCAGATGATGGTATGTTCTTACTTTGCTCCCTTTCAACTACGAGATTACAGAAATCTCTGTCCCTTGCAGCGCCTCCCCCACCCCGTGCCTGTACCAGCTGCATCCCGCTGTGCCAGCCGCACTGCAGTGTGATAACATCAAGCAGCCTCACATCCTCGTGTTATCTCACTCCCTGGCCAGCTGAAACCACCCAGATGTGCAGAGCTGTAAACCTGTCGCCTTTAAGTAACTCCCTTTTTTTGCTTGCCTTTTCCCACCACAGGCTCTGCATAGCAGCTCTCCTAACCCAGACTCTGGGTCTCAGAATTTGGAGTGCTGAACTCCTCTGGGCGAGCCAGCTAATAAAGCTTGGCTTCTTTCAGTTCTCTGGAGAGCCACTCATCTTTCCTGAATCATTCGTAAATCTGACTTTGCTGTAACAGTTGGGCACAGCATCCCATGTTCCAGGATTTCATAACTGAATTTTTAAAAAAGGTTTGGTGGGCAAATGGCCATCCAGGCTAGTTCTCCTAGCCTCCTCTATAACTGGTGTGACCAAAACACTAAATTCTGGCCAAAGGTATGAGGAGAAAGAAGATATTCAATTTTGGGTCAGGTCCTTAAAATTAAGAGGCAGTCCTCTTCCCCTGCCTAGTGTAGCAAACCTGATAGGATGGGACATTTTCTTGAGTCAAAGATGGAAGCAATGTTTAAAGGGGCCAGAAAAATAAGACAGAAACAACACAGGGCCTGACTGGTTGGAAGCCTTCACATCTTCCTTGCACTAGCGTCTTGGACTTTCATGCAGGAGATACGTACACTTTTAGCTAGTTTAAGTCACTACTGCTTTGTATTTCTTTGTCATAGAAGAGGTCTGTTGTAGGATCTGTCATAGAAGCCAGAATAATTTACATTAACCTTTCTACTTCCATGATTCTGTCTTATTTTCTCTCCTTTCCCAAACAATGAGATGGAATTCTACCCATGTGTGTGTAAGTCTTATGAAAGGGTTTACAAAAAACTACAGACCTCAATCCTCATTTTGAGAATCTGCAAAACTTTCTTGAAGTCTAGTTTCTTGGGGTTTCCAGCCATCCTCACGCCCTCCTACCTGCTGTCTCCACTGAATGGAGTCTTGTATAAAAGGTAGGCCTTCATACCGAGGGGGCATTTTTCTCAAAATCTGGTTTCTGCGCCCTCTAAGATTCTCCGGTTTCTTAACTTAGGACCTGAGTATTAACTATAATCTTAGGTTGGCCTTTCCTTTTCCTGTTGGTGGGATCCTATTTGTTCAGCAAGTGTCACTAGAAAAATCCAGAGGTAGCTTTTTTTTATAGCTCCAGAAAATAGGGACTTTCCTGCTGTGCCCTGAGCTCCCCAGCTAGCGATGAGTGCAAGAAGCTTGCCAAAGTGTACTAACATTTACGACTGTCGAGTGACTACTGTGCAAGTGGCCCATTTTTAGGTATTAACTTCAATCCTTATAAAAAAAACTCTATTACTCCCATACAGCTGAGGAAACTGAGGCTCAGAGTAGATACGTCTTATCCAAGATGCATCATCTAAAAGTAATGGATCTTCAACTAGAACCCAGTCTGGATTCTTTCCACTATGTACACTACTTTCCAAGTCCAGTGTGAAAATGAAGGCACCAGGACCAGGCTTACTGGAGAGAACAGACGAGACTCTGCAGGACCATGTCCTGACTCAGGTGCAGACTGTAGAGAGGAAAACAGGCTATGCACCATCTTGCTCTAGGGGCCACATCCACATCAGGATGTGAAGAGGAAGCTTTCAGCGCTCAGGCAATAGAATACTCTCTTTCTAACTTGGTTTTGGAGTTTTTAAAAGTCATTTTCTTTACCTTGTCCCCACCCCCAAACCAAGATTCTTCTACTTCCCTGACCTTGACAGACATTTCTTTGTAAATCTTCTAAATTATTATGAGTAAAATGGCTTATTTTAATTTCCCTGGGTGTCTTTATTGAATTCTTTCATAGTTTTATGGAAAATATCTGATTACTAATTCATAGAACAGAATATTATGAGATTCTATGCTAAGTGGCTGCCACAGTGGTATTCAAGCCCTGGAGCTTTTGCAGTCTCTGGTTATGACCCACTGCCTGCAGCCTCAGTGGTAATGAGACAAATGAAGCTCTGCTCTCTTACAGTTTACCCTTTTATTTCACCTTCTGAGTAATTTCTAAAAAGAAAATAATATTCCAGCACCCCTGACAAAACTCTTGAAAGATTAGGAATTATGGCATTTTAACATAGAAGTGAAGATACTGGGTTCTGGAATCAGTTTGGGTTTGAATTCTACTGCTTCTAGTCAAATGACCTTGGACATGTTTCTTACCTTCCTGTCCCTCTGATTCATAGCCCTTAAAGTGGGTGAATATTTGAGAGGATTACTTGAGTTAATATTAAGAGCTTACAATAGTGCCTGGTTCATACAAGTGCCATCTTAAAAGTTAAATTTATCTCATAATTAACAGGGGATAAGAGTCATATGAAACCTGGTCCAAACACCAAAGAATGTGATTCTGTAAGTACCCGCATTACCTATTTTCTGGCCTATATATTTAAGCTCTGATACACATGAAGTCACATGAAATCATAATATTTAGCATTCTTCTTCTCAGTCTTGGTTCACGACTAAAGCATACAAGGTGGAGATATCCTGATCAGTCAGATGATTCTCTCAAGGAGGGGGAGAATCCTCATGGCTCTTAGAGGTGTAGGCAAAATGAGTCACCAGTGAATAGATTTTCCGTGGGCTGCCGTTCTACGCAACTTAACTAAATTTCTTCTGAGTTATAGCCCCCCTCACTTCCCTTCTTATAGAGCCTTGACTTTATCAAACTTGCAATTACAAATAATTTTCTATGCCTTGAAATGTAAATCTCTTGGATACTCACAATTTTATGACCGGGAATGTCTTTCCTAAGGATCTGGGAGCCATTCATTTGAAAGAGAGTCATCCAAAAAGATAATGTTCCTACCCTACTCCCCATCTGTGGAAGGACAGGATGCCCCGTCCCCCAGTGCTGGGGCTTGAACCCAGTGCCTCTCACACATAAGTGCTGTATACTACTGAGTACATCCCAGCCCTAAGGTGAATTTTGATAAGTTCCAATTTGCAAACACAGATGGCCTAATCACATTAGCCAACCTTTCTCCCTACTGTCCTTCTGTACTTTTCCACTAGGCCATCCATCCTGGTGCTTAAAAATTCTCTAGGTTTTTTTTTCAGGGGAGTTGAGTTCAACCTCTCTCTCCTGGTGTAACAATCTGGAGTTGTAAGTCTTAAATAAAGTCTTCAGTATCTGTTTAGCTCTGTCCAGTGTAATTTTTTTTGACACCTCAACGGGCAAACATAATCTAACCATGTAAGAAATATTTCCATACATAGTTAAGAGTGGTGACGTAAAGGTGGAAATGAGGACTAAAAGAAATTCCTTGTTTCCCTATCCTTTCCTACCCAACAACAAACAAGACTTTGCTTTAAAGTAGAAAAGAATGACTTATAGTGACAGTGGCTCAGGTCCCTGCAGAAGAGTGGTTACAGTTTTTACAGAAATACTAGAGGTTAGCTGGACTTTAAGAAGACTAGACAAAGGTTCAAAGTTACAGGCTTTTGTGAGAAAGTCTACAAGATCCCCCTCCCCCAGAGTCAATTACATTCTCCTAGTTCCTAGAAAGCTCCAGTTGAAGAACAGCTACCTCAGTCTGTAAAGTCCCTGAGATTGTGCCAGGACCATCCATCCACATGGCCTATTGCTAAAAAGTCAATCTTCGGAGATTGCTCTTGGGTCTAGAAACAAAATGCACAGGACCATTCTTTTGCACTCCAAAGGTAAACAAGGTATCTCCAAACTCTGACAAAGCAAGAGTGCTGGTGGTTGATCCTCAAACATTTAAACAGTGCACTCAGAGGTCCCGGCTGTGCCTGATTGGACGACTCCTTCGTCACTTCCGGCCGCCAACTGCATCCAACTGCCTTCCAATTTTCTGGCAGACTCGAGGTCATCCAGGGGCTTCTTGACAGTCTCCCACTTCCAGCACCCGCCAATAGTGGTTTTTGCAGCCAGCTGCTCATCTTCTATCAGCCATGAACGGCCACGTTGGTCCGAACTCTAGCGGCTATGCTGGTCCGTACTATGCACCCGACGTGGCAGAGGCCGTGGCCAGCTTGGTCAGTCAGCTGCTGCGGGCCTCGCACATCTACCTGGTGCTGAGGTTCTACTTTGACTGCGAGGATGTGGCGCAGGCAGACGCGAGCCGCTTCTTCCTCGACCTGGCCCACGAGAAGCACGCGGGCGCCGAGAGACTCCTGAGGCTGCACAGCCAGCGTGGCCACAGCAGCAGCAGCATCTTTGAAAACACGCAGGGGCCGCTGCTGCAGGAGGAGTGGGGCTCCAGCCTGGCCGTCCTGGAGACCGCGCTCTCCCTGGAGGAGACCCTGCATCACGCGCTGCGGGATCTGCATGCGCTGGGCATCAACCGCCAGGACTCGCTGCTCTGCGCCTTCCTGCAGCACCACTTCCTGGAGCCCGAGGCCAGGCTTCTGAGCACACTCGATAGCCGCCTGACCCTGGTGCACAGGCTGCCAGGCCCGTGGGCCACGCTGCAGGAGCATATGCTGGGTAGAGGGCCCCCGCACCGTGGTCACTGAGCGCCGTGGCACAGGAGTCCCTGCCCCGCTGCCCGCGAGCCCGAGTGTCCTGGAAACTGTGTGCCTGGTGTCTGCTGAGCCTCAGCTTCTCCCCGGCCCCAGGACCCCTCCCCAGCCCTGGGCAAGATCAAAGGAAAGAGTCTTGCATTAAAAATTAGTTAAATAAAATTTAAAGCAAGAAAAAAGAATCTATTTGGATGCATGAATTTCTTGGATAGGGAGATGTGAACTCAGGCACGAACATATTAATATGTGCATAATTATAACAGTGTGCTGTTTGTAAGTGATTAAATCCAGGCTATAAGGGGAACAATAGAAAAAAGTTTTAAAATACAATTATTTGACATTCAGCATGTAATAAAGGTGGCATCTTAAATAAGCGAGGCCTATGGATTATAAATCCCATAAATTATGCAGGTGCAACTGAGTTGTCATCTAGTAAATATAAAGTTTGGCTCAATCCTCGCTGCTCCTACAAGAATTGTACACAGATCGAATATAGAGAAAGCCAAACCATACAAGTACTAGAAACAATTATGGAAGACCACTATATCCTATCTCCATCAGCCTTTCTTAAAAGTTTCAGGCCATTTATTCTTTAAAGGCTTGATTTAACTATGAAGTCATTTAAGTTTTTTTAAAGTAATTTAAGTTTTACATGGCAAAAATTTACAAGAGAAATCACAAGATAAATGAAAAAAGGGGGATAGTTGACACTCACACTGCGCACACAGGGCTATGTGCTTAATAATTTCTGGTGACTAGAAACAGAAACAGACCAACAACACTATATGCACTAGTTCGCTTCCCTGTGCTGAGTCACAGCACCAGATACCCACAGCTCAGTGAGGAGAGGTCTACTTTGGCTCATGGTTTTAGCGGGTTCAGTGTAGGGCTGGCTGTCTCCAGGACAGAAGGAGCATGCTGGAAGGGTACGGTGAAGGAAAGCTGCTCACCCTATGGCAGCCAGAAGACAGAGAGGGGAGGGAAGGAGCCAGGCGCAGAACACACACTCCCAGTGCAAGTCTCCAGTGACAGCCCTCTCCGCAGGCCCCACTTCCCAAGAGGAGACTTTAGGAAGGCATTTCAGATCTCAGCCTTAACACTGTCCAAAATGGGCAAAGAATCTGAAAAGGCCAGTTGAGGACCCACCTAATAGGTAGATCTGAAAGTCTGAGGACATGCTGTATCAGGATATAAACTTACATTACTCGTGATGATGTATAAATCAGTATAACCCACAGGAGGAGCAATTTGATGCTATTGATCAGAAGTTCACAACCATATACCTCGAAAGTAGCAGTTTAGGGTTTACAGTGTACCCATCACATGCACACCTCCAGATGTAAAGTATAATAAGGGTATTTGTCGCAGCATTATTTATAACTACTAGGTCAACCCTACTAATAGTAAGATAGTTAAACAAAATGTACATCCATACAAGTAAATACCAGGAAATGCTCTATGCGTTATTATAGATGGACTTCCATTAATTTAAATTAATAAGTTAAAAAAGCACAAAAAAGAATAATGTGTACTGTGTGCTACTGAAGGACATCTTTGAGAGAAATGAGTATCTGAGGCAACAGTATTACACAGAGATTTTCTTCATTGCGTATTATATATACTTTTATACTAATCTACCTTCTGTAGATATAGTATGTACATTCTATCAAATATACCATCTGTTGAAAAATAAATCTTTATGGAGAAATTTTCTCATCAATACAAAAGTAAAAAATAATGAGTGTCAGGCATGATGGCATTATCCTGCAAACCCAGTCCTCTAGGAGGCTGAGGCAAGAGGATCACAAGTTTGAGCCCAGTCTGGGCAACTTATTGAGACTATGTGGAGGAAAGAAAAGAAAAGAAAAGCAAGGCAAGGCTAGGGGATATGACTCAGGGCAAAGGCCTGGTTCCATCACCAATATCAAAAGATAAACAATATTTTAGGTTTCTTCAGCCTGGAATTATAAAGTTGAGAATATATGTAACCAGTGAAAAAAATTCAGAACATAATGGTCACTCATGTAGTTTTATGGAAACCATTGTTGCTACACAGGAATTTAGGTGAGCTTAGCTTGTCTTTATGCCCTGGGTATCACTGTACTACATAAGATGTGCACCAGACTACATTGGATTCAAGAATACATGAACAGATAAAATATATCTTAACTTGTATTAGTGATCCCAAACCTAAGCATACTTCTTCTATTTGACATCTCACATTTTGAAATGTTTAATCATTTTCCAAATCTTGAATACAGATTATATTTAGTTAAGGTATAAACTGTTGTTGATCTCATGCTTAGATCCTTCTGAACGGAACTGGGGCTCTGTCTCTCTCTAAGAGTCTGGTGATATTTCAGTAGTGTAACTGCATATAAAATCTTTTAACTCTAGAAATCCAAAGTCTGATGTAACCCTATGTATTTGAAAAATATTTTTAAATTGATATTTCTTTATTAATGTTTACTTTTTTACCTACAAGCATTTTTCCTCCTTAAAACTGGGTATCTATACACACATACATACATATTTGAGAGGATTTGAAAATCAAATGTTTTAAAGAAACATGTTTGCACATTTTCTGGAAAAGGCCTCAGTTTCCATCAGACACTCAATATACTTGGTGGTGTTGAAAGAGTTAAATGCTTATTTCTCCTCCTTATTGCTGTTTCCCTACAGTTACTGCTGAAATCTAGGTTGTCAACTTCCCTAGGGTCTAGGTGACTGTGACTGCAGCATGCTGGGCTGTCTGCCTTCAGCTCTCTCAGTTCCATATTCTTAGCCAACCTGCCAGTTGTTATCACTTAAAAAATAATGCATTGTCTGCATTTATCAAATTTGTGGAGGTGTCTTTGATTGTAGTTAACTTATAGTTTAATGCCTTCCACGAGCATGGTGTCTGAGCATTTCTGGGTGAGCACTTGGTCTCAGTCAGTTGTCCTGGAATTCCTCTACATTCCTGTTTTTACTGCTGTGGGGTTGGGACAGGGCTGGAGATGCTTATTTATTTTGTTCATCACGTTAACACTTTCTTTCTTACTGTCTAAAAATGAACCAGAAAATGTATTTTTACTGAGCACTTCTTCAGGAAAAAAAAAGTTTAATTTCTTTCAATTTTTGGAAGTCTTTCAGAAAATGCATAGTCCATGTGTGGATATAAAACTATTGAGTGGTCATAAACATCACTGAATTGGGTACAGAGAAAAACATGAATAGGATGATCTCTACTTTAAAAGTAAAAAGCTTTCTGGAAAAGTGACATAATAGCACCTGTTCAATTTACAAGTGTTTTTGTATAAGTTATGATTTAATTACAGCAAGTAGGAAGTCTGCCATTATTCCCACTTTAAAGAATGAAGGAAAGGAAGGCTCAGAATGATGGAGTAACTTGTCCGAGGGCAAACAGCAATGACTTATGGTGTCCAACGCCTTATTTCATACTCTTTCCCATATAGTGAATGATTCTTAACTTTACTGTTATGTAAGACTTTCAACAGTACAGGTAATTTTTTTGACATTCTCAGTATGTATTTTTAATTTAGACACATCACACTTCAGGATTTTACACAGCTCTCAAAAACCATCCTCGATCCTCCTACTAGAGCAGACTCATCTCCCTTGCCTGTCATGGATCTATCTGGAAGGTCTCCTTGCAGTTAACTGGCATTTGGAAAGCTAGTCCCCCAAACCTGGTCAAGAAAAAGCATTAGGAGAGATGCCAGAGATACTGCTGTCTCCACCACTGCAACAGACAACTACCTGATGTATGCTTTGTTCGTCCTGTTTTTTACTAGTGTATGTTTGCAGCACCTGCGTTTTATAATCGCCTTGGGGAGTGGGCACAGGTACATACTACAGCACACCTCTTTTCAAAATCCCCTTCTCCTTTGTTCTCTCTCCTCTGTTCTTCTCTAATGGCCTTATCTCAATTTTCATTCTTACCGATATCATTAATCTTAATTTATGTTTATGGCATGTAACATTTACCTTCATGTAGGTTCTTAGGTTCCTGTCCCTGGTATATTTGTTTTGAGGATCTCTCAACTCTTATTAGTCAAGAAATCAATACACAGATTAAATAAAGAGGGCATTCTTAAAAGAGAGTAAGGAAGAATAGCACTGATGTGTCAGAACCAGTGTATGTTTCTGTCATGGAGAAAGCCAGATGTCCAAAGTAAAAAGGTCTTTATAAAAAATAGCACAAAAGCTACCCTCGCAGTGCACAACTGGCTGTATGTCATAGGTAAGGTACTTCTTCTTTCCTCTAATTCTACAGAAAGCATTGTTCCTAATCTAGTTACATATTTTACAAAATGACCCATGAGGGGAATTTCTTCCAGATTTAAAGTTAAGCAAATCTCTCTCTTCTTTTATGTACCTTGACAGTGTTGTCCTAATAATGACAGTTCCATAGCCCACTTTCATCTTCCTTGCCAAGAAGTACAAAATGAAGTTGTAGGTCTAGTTCTAATCATTTTCCTTCATAACGGTTTTCTGGACTATGTTCTTTCTTTTATCTCCCTTTAAAATTGTTTCTTCTACTAAACTATCTGGCTCATAAATTTTACTATTGTTTTAATGGGGTTTTATTTTACTATAATTGTGTCTTTCATTACAAACTTTCCCATATCTTTATGGAAGGTAGCCAGAGTATAAACACAGCCTCATTGTAAATATGAGCACTCACCCCCACCCTTGTCAACAAGAGTGCATATACCAGGCGCAGTGGTTTATGTAAATGCTTGAGCAACTCATGCAGAAGAAATTCCTGTTGTCAGTGGACAGGTAATAGGGTCCTGTTTTATTCCCTTTATTCTAATAAAGACTCATTATCATAACCATTTCATGTAGTACCAGTGGATGATAAGGTATTTGGTAACTTACATTACTCTTTCCTTAAGCCACAGAATTTCACTTATTTTTTATGATTATGTATACTTGTTGTGACACAGAGAGATCATGATAGAAATTTCTAAGGAAATTCTGATGCAGAATTGTATCAGAAGTTGATCAATGAACCTGTATATTGTCTAGGGTATATACTTTACATATGAATATACAACTATATCACATCTATACCTCTGATTATTGTAGGAATGTAATCCACAGATCACACACCCAGAGAAAAACCAGGTGTTGTTTCAGTTAGTATAGTATTTGAGTGACAAAAAGTGAACCAGAAAATAAAAAACCCTAAAAACTTTTTAGTGCTATTCAATAAAAACAAATCCAGACTTAGGCAGAGGGAGGCGTTAAGCTCCAATAGGGGATTCCAGTAGGGAGAACGGTCCTCTCTGAGGGTTTAACATTCACAGAAATAGGGTATTCTTTTATTGTTAGGGTGGCGGTGGTGGGGTGAAGCAGAACAAGCAGGGACTCTGGGAGCAAAGAGAGCCAGAGGAGAAGCGGACAGCCACAAGGATCAAGGTGATATAACAGCAAATGCTTCTTTCTGTGCTCAGCCAATCTAGAAAGAACCATTACGCGTGAATGACATACATTCTGGTACTGGCTCAGATCTGGGCTCAAGAGAGGGTCAGGACCTTAGGGGAGAAGAGATTTGACTACAGTTTGGTGAAGCCACTAAGGGCGAGAAACGGGCAGCTGTGAGGATTGGTACCTTCAGTACCTGCAGGCTAGTGAAAAGTACACATTCAAAATGCTAGCTACTTTTTTGTCATAAAGCTTCTTATAAAAACCTTAGTAGAGTCAAGAAGCAGGAAATCTGTAATATTGGATATTCTGCGTTTATTTCCATTTGAATCACGACCACGCACACGATTGTAGGTAGACATTTCAGCGTCCTAGGAATCAGCATAGGGTTTAAGAGAGGCTGAGGTGGTTAGGTGAAAGATTTGCATGTAAATACAAAGACCTTACCTATATTATGGCCATATATGAATTAGATCATATATTTATCCTATTAATTTATTTAAAAAGCACTGTAAAATGATAATCTGGCAACTTTACTAGAAGAACCTTGTAGAAATACCCATACTTGAGATTCACAGGTCATTTGTCCCTAAGAAATTAAGAAGCAGAAAGCTTTAAATAAGGTCATTCTGCCAAAGCGTAACCCATAAAATGAATTATAAAAGTACGAGCCATAGCATGGTAGAGGGTGAAAAGATCTAGTTGTAGCTTTTTATTTTCAAATGAGGAAACGGAGGCTCGCTGTGAAGGGCTGGTTTCACGAGGTCAGTGGAGGGGGGGAAATAGCAATCGGACTCCAGAGCTCTTCCTCAGTGTGGGTCAACTTCACAGGGGAAATTTGGATTTATAGGCTATTTATTTTATTGATTATAAAAATAAATTAAAGCTATGATTTATTGTCAAATGAGAATAAAAATTTGTAGGGAAATGTAAATGCCATGGATTCATGTTTCTAATACACAAATAATAATTATCTCTAATATTTATCTGTGTGAGATAATGAAA
This sequence comes from Dinomys branickii, assembly GCA_004027595.1. NCBI lineage: Eukaryota > Metazoa > Chordata > Mammalia > Rodentia > Dinomyidae > Dinomys > Dinomys branickii. The sequence continues at coordinate 222,464 of PVLD010000846.1, forward strand.
TTGGAGAAAAGTATAGAAACACATAGCAAACTGACAGTGGAAGGGCCAAGCAAGAGGTAAGATAAAAATGTAGCTGTGTTGGACTGGGGGAGATTTTTGCAAGGAGAAGCAGTATAATACAAGACACATATTTTATAAGATTATTTATAATAGTCACCCAAAGAACGATATACAAAAGAGTGCAGGAAATCTGTCCACACTCTAAGAGCAAGAATCCAGCTGAGGGCCTGGATCCTCCTGAGATAATGTCGTGCATGAGTCCAGCTGAAGATCTAGAGCTCATAACAATGCCCCCCCATGAGTGCAGCTGGAGGCCTAGAGACCACAACAACGTCTCATGCAGGCCTGTTTTGCGGATATGCGCTGGGAAGGCCCACAGGTCAGTGGTGGAATCTAGGAAGTCTGTGCCGGCAAGGTGAAGGATCTGTGCTAGCAGGCTGAGGGATCTGCACTGGAGCCAGGAAACGATGCTCAGAAGAACCAGAGCTCCCCTGAAAGGTATCACGGCCATCTTCAGCAACAGTGAGGTCCCGAGCTCCTCCAATGAGCAAGATGGCCGAGTTCCCATCAGGGAAGCCAGCACAGCAAGCTTTTCCAGGAGACTGAGCTGTGCAACATCTTCCCCTCTGGAGCCAGGAAGCGATGCTCAAAGTGGGGACCAGAGCTCCCCAAAGTGAGCCAAAGCCATTCTCAGTGCCAACAGGGTCCCGAGCTCCTCAGAGGATGAAAACAGCCAAGTTCATCAGGAAAGCCAGCGCGATGAGCTCCTCTGAGAGAACCAACAGCTCCCTATGGCTTCTACCAGCTCCCACAGCCTCTCGGCTCCCAACAGCCTCTCTTCTCCAGTTCCGCCTCTTATGCTGCTGGCCACAATCCCCAGGCGGGCCTCGCCTCCCACACCCAGCACCGCGCTTACTCAGTTCAGCCGGGGGTTATAAGTTGACCACCAGTCATCAAACTACTACAGTAGCCAAACAGAATTTGGCAAAATGATGTGAAAAAATGAAGACTGCTCAATTCCAGTCATAACATATGCAAAGAAATTAATATGAACATCCATAAGGTCTCAAAGGTCAGTAGGATATGCACATATATAAAGAAATGGACCAGAGAAAATATCACTTTGGTCAGCATTGGGTTTTGGATATTTTCAAATTTTACGTATCTTAACACTATTTTTCAGCAACATAAACAGAAAATAAAAGCCACTAAAATTAATCCCTTTTCTAAACTACAGGTCAATACTGATAAAAAATTTGATTGTGTATTCATTTAGCAAATCTTTGTGCAATCATCAGCACTGCTAGCTATAGAATTTTGTTTTAAATATGAATGTTTATCGACACATGTGTATGTGTCTCTATATAAGTTACTTATGTTTGCTACTATATTTCTTTACCAAACTAGCAATATACTTCTTTTTTATTGAATGGCTTATATAATAATAAAAAATAGCATGTACTCATTTTAAAAAATTGTAGAAAGTTTAGAAACAAGAAAGCAGAAAATAAAAATCACTGATAATCTGAGCCAAAATTATCCATGTTGACCTTTTGCATGCATGTGCGTTCATAAGTGGGATTATACGGTAGCTACTTTTGTTAGCTTTTTCCCACCTAGTAATACATTATGGCTCTGTGTGCAAGGTGATAAATAGGCATACAGTGTCATTTTAATTAAGTGCTTGACATTTTTATGGGGAATTATTGTAATTACAAATCACCTATTAATGGTCATTTTACTGATTTTTATATGACCATTAGCAGTGCCAAACTTCATATCTTTATGTATGCATGTGTTGTTCTTGTCTAGTTGCTTCCGTAGGGTAATTTCCTGTAAGTGGTATTGGTGGACAGCCATTTTTTCAGACTATGGAACAGTTAATTTACTAACTCGCTGGAAGTGTATACTTGATTTCCAAAAATACTAGTAAGGTGAAAAGTTCTTTGTTATCAGGATAGTATATCATAGATACAACCACAGTAAGCTATAAAGTCTTTCTTATGGGTAACCCAGTCACATTTATCACTGAACTGTCATTAGATTTTGTCAAAATAGATTTGTATCTGAAATCATTATGATGTGCTATGGCTTATATCTAGATGTTCCCCCAAAGCATCACGGGCTCACAGGTGAGGCTTTGGGGAGGCGTCTGGGTCACAGGTGTGTGACACTGGGATCAAGGGTACGTGGCACCTGAGTAGTCCACAATTGGCTTAGCGTGGTTCTAGATGAGGCTGAATAGATTTACTAAAAACAGAAGCTCCACCCTAGGCATGGGTGGTGCCAACCAGTAAGTTTATAATCTAGATGAAATAAAAGGGAAAAGGGGATTTGCCTGTGCTGCTGCTCTCTGCCTGCCACACCCTGGACTGTTTTTCCTCAGTTATGGCCATCTGCCGTGAGGCCCCGCCTACACATCAGCTGACTACTGACTGAAACCTCTACAAACTATGACCTAAAATAAACTTTTCCTCCTTTAACTCTGGGTGTCAGGGGTTTGGCCCCAGCAATGAGGCAGGTAAGACACAATGACCTATGCTTTATGAATGCCTGCTATCTACCATTCCGATTTTCATTATTTTCATCTCCTCTTCTCTTGCCAGCACGAGGTCATTAATTGTGGATTTTGTAAATTCATCAACATTTATATGGAAAGTATCTAATCAGTATTTTTACAGTGTCTATAAAGAAGACTTTTTCAACTGTTTATTGTGATTGTGCAAAGGATATATTCTGAGGGAGACAGAGAGAGAGACAGAAATTTTTCTTTTAATAAAATAATGAATAATGGATGGAAGGGAAAAGAGAGATCAAAGAAGGGAGATGTTGTCTATTAAGATCTACCAGGCTGGGGATATAGCTCAGTGGAATAAGCGCTTGCCTAGCAAGCGCAGGGTCCTGAGTTCGATCCCCAGTACCGCAAAAATAAATAAATAAATAAATAAATAAAATAAAAATGGGCTGGGGATATAGCTCAGTGGAATAAGCGCCTGCCTAGCAAGCGCAGGGTCCTGAGTTCGATCTACAGTACCACACACACACACAAAAAAATTAGAAGATCTACCGTGCACTGGGAATGTAGCTACCTGCACTCCCTTTCACTAGAGCTTCCCAAAATATTGGAGCAAGTAGATGTTACTTATCATATTTATTCTCCATATACGATTATATTGCTAGTAATTATCATAGTAGGCATTTAAGCATAGGTGACATTTTAACTTTTTGAGCTTCCCAGTGATCTCTGGAAGTACTGAGTTTATCATGATGGAAAGCTTGTACTTGGATGCTGGTTGATGTTAGCTGACCATATATCAGAGCTGCTATGAGAAGTATTCCAGGACCAGCAGATGAATGCACATGCTTCTCTCTCCAGACCTCTTTCGAGGATAAGATACTTTGATGAATTGAAATAGAATGTACCACTTTTAAACTGCTGATAACCTCATGCTAAATATTAGGCCACAGAATGATAATTACTTCATAGTTAAGGAAAGCCTAATTCCACATGTGACCATTACCTCTAATCTCAAATCTACAGAATATCAGCCATATTCTAATGATCAAAATCTGTATTACGTAAGTTATTTTAGTTTTTAAATACTATTTGGAAAGTATGGTGCTAGATTTTAGTGTTTATTAGAGTTAAGAACATACCTGTTTGGTTGATGAAACAAAACCTCTCGATAAAAATTAATTTATGCTAGCCTAACATTATTATAATTCACACTTTTATATAACTGCTGTTATTAAGGGATTCCTTAGAATTCATGTCTGAAAAAAGCTATGTCACTTAGTGAAGTGTTATATAAAATAATAATAAAAATAAATCTCTTAATTTAGATAAAAGATTGTGCTTGTGTGCTAATGTATGTCTACTACCCACCTTCCTCGGCTGGTTCTATTAAAAATAGTACTGTAAAAACAAATATAAAATAAAAAAATATGTCCAATGCAAAACGTTTCACAGAAATGCTTTTATGTGCAATTTAGCAGTTATAATATCACTCGTGGCAAGGGAAAAATCTCCCTTTGAAAACAAGTGAAATGTGGATAATTGTTAGAATGTGTGCATTCACTTTTGGGAAGTAGGAGGTATTCTGGGCTGTGACCATTTGCCTACCTGACCACGTGGCCTATGCTTTGGGAAGGCTCTGGAGCCTTTGATATGGATGGCTGAGCTATGCTAAAACAGTAGTGGTTGGACGGAGCACTGTGTGGGACTGGGGAGATGTTCCATCTTCTTCTACTCAGAAATCAACCATGGTCGGGGAAAGAGCATTGAGCTCTCCCTGTTTCTGCAGAGCCCCCTAAAGTGTGAAGCTTAAACCAGGAGAAGAGAGAACACTACTCTGCCTTAGTGACTGGCGACTGCTGCCCTCATGTTCTTGGAGTAAGTGGAATGTGGCTTAGGAAGTAGGGCTACGGAGTTAAAATCAGCTACTGTGTGCAGAACTGTGTATTTTCAGGCAAATGATTGAAAACTTATTCTGAATCCATGTAGACAATGTACCCAATGATAAAGCTGTTATATACCCACTTAAATAGTTTTCAAATATAATTAAAAATTTAGATGGAAATCATATGCTGACCACAGTGGATTTTAAAAGATAGGATGGCAGAATATTTGTTTTTGAGTAAAATTTAACATTAAGCATAAGAATAAAAATCAGTCTTAAAAAGTACAGTATTTTGATAAAATGATATTTTTTACTCATAAACTTAGATCAGTCCCAGTCAGTCTAAATGCCCATCATCTTTTTAGTGTAACAGATTACTTCAGCCAGCTCAGAAACAAGAGAGTATGTATGATTGTCTGCCAGCCTTGTGTTGTAGCACCTGGAAGCACTTGATCACTGTTTATTTGCTGCTGTAGAATAAGAACATCCTATAGAGCCAATTATTGCCTCCACTTACTTAAGTCCCATCAAGAAGATCATCAATTGAATTCTTCGAAAGTGTAAGAATCTGAAGTAGTTCCAAAGAACATGTAAATTTCCTAACTTGAAAGGGCTTCCCATGATATAATGGCAATGGTGAAGAAGTGAAACTATAAGATTTCACACAAAAGCAATTTAGAATACAAGTAGTTATTCCTTAACTGTCATTCTCACCGATCAGAAAGATAACTGAGGTATTGCAGGCATCTTCCTGTGTAGCATACACTGTAATTAGATAAGTTATTGTAGTGGACTGACAACTGATGGTCAGCTTATAACCCCCAGCTGAACTGAGTGAGCGCGGTGCTGGGTGTGGGAGGCCCGCCTGGGGATTGTTCCCAGCAGCATAAGAGGCGGAACTGGAGAAGAGAGGCTGTTGGGAGCCGAGAGGCTGTGGGAGCTGGTAGAAGCCATAGGGAGCTGTTGGTTCTCTCAGAGGAGCTCATCGCGCTGGCTTTCCTGACGAACTCGGCTGTTTTCATCCTCTGAGGAGCTCGGGACCCTGTTGGCACTGAGAATGGCTTTGGCTCACTTTGGGGAGCTCTGGTCCCCACTTTGAGCATCGCTTCCTGGCTCCAGAGGGGAAGATGGTGCACAGCTCAGTCTCCTGGAAAAGCTTGCTGTGCTGGCTTCCCTGATGGGAACTCGGCCATCTTGCTCATCGGAGGAGCTCGGGACCTCACTGTTGCTGAAGATGGCCGTGATACCTTTCAGGGGAGCTCTGGTTCTTCTGAGCATCGTTTCCTGGCTCCAGTGCAGATCCCTCAGTTTGCTAGCACAGATCCTTCATCCTGCTGGCACAGATTTTCTAGATTCCACCACTGACCTGTGGGCCTTCCCAGCGCATATCCGCAAAACAGGCCTGCATGAGATGTGGTTGTGGGCTTTAGGCCTCCAGTTGGATTTGTGGGAAGCATGGTTATGAACTCTAGGTCTTCAGCTGGACCCATGCAGGACATTTCCTTGGGACCCAGGCCCTCAGCTGGATTCTTGCTCTTAAGAGTGTGGACAGATTTCCTGCACTCTTTTGTATATCGTTCTTTGGGTGATTATTATAAATAATCTTATAAAATATGTGTCCTGTATTATATTGTTTCTCCTTGTAAAAATATTCCCCAAACCAACACAGTCATGTATACTTGGTAAGAAAAGAGAATTTATACTGATTCCTCACCCGCTACGTTGTAGGCAATACTAGTATAGAATATAATTTAATCTTGTAGCAGCCTTATGAGGTGGTTATTAAGATTCATAGGTGAGGAGGCTGACAACAGAGAGGTCCATCTAACTTCAAAACCTGATGTCTGCACGTATTCTCTAAGTGTAAACCTGGGAACGCGTGGTGATAGAGAACACACTACCTCTTCGCACATGCAGCGCCATCAAAGAACAGGGTGTTCCACAGAGTGGGAGATCACTGGTGTTGATTCGTTTGGCTTTAGAACTGAACTTTCAATAGAGAAATCAGAAATGTTGTTTCTAAAAATGATAAGTGAGTATGTTCTGTGCAAGAACCTAAAGGACTGACTTTTAAAATTTTAATAGTTTTATTTACTTCTATTTCTAACTTAGTTTTGGACAGTTGAGATTGTTAAATAGATTTCAAATTGTTACATAATTTCAGAGGAGGGCTGGGGATATAGCTCAGTGGAATCAGCGCTTGCCTAGCAAGCGCAGGGTCCTGAGTTTGATCCCCAGTACCGCAAAAAAAAAAAAAAATAATAATAATAATAATTTCAGAGGAAATTTTTTAAAATAGGAAGCTGGTATCAACGAGTAAAACTAGTTATATGATTTACAGAGTCTGCTCAAATTTTGAGTTGACTCATATTTATAGGAGTAAAAATAAGAGAGATCCCAATCTCTTCCTGGCCCAACAAATATTGCTTATAAAGTAAAGAACACTATTGGAAATGCATGGGGGGGAAGTGCTGAAATGCAGTGGTATGTCTCTGTACAGCTATTCAAGAGGCTGGGGCAGGAGGACGGTAGGTTCAAGATCAGGATGGCAACTTTGGGAGACTCTCCCCATCTCAAAACAAAACAATAACAAAATGAAATAAAAGGACAACAAAATGAAACAAAGTGGTCATCGACATGGAAGCTTTAATGCTAGTCTTTCATGTATCCTCAGTGTGATTTTATTCGCCTACCATCTCTTAAGGATTTTTAAAAGTACCAAATACAAATGCTCATAAAACTACACAATTCTGTTAAAGGCAGGGATAACCCTGGACTTAGGGATCTTCTAAAGCTAAATTCTAGCCACTGACAACAAATATCTCATAAAGCAGTATTTCCTCTCCTCCAGTTCTAAATTTACCTCCCATTAATTCACTGCACTTTCTTCCTCATTGCCAAGCACAAAGCGAGTATTTAGTCTTCATCAAAAAATAATTTATGGAGCACTCCAGCCAATGCATATCAGAATTTAGAACTTTCTCTTTTCTTTGCTAAATGCCCTGAAGTTTTGGGCTTTGTTTTAGTAACTACCCTCTTCTATACACCAACTGCCTGTGGATCCGTATCAGCCTGTATTCTGGGTGATGTGCACAGTAATTCTGGGGGATATGGCAAACTTAATACCATGATTGAGGATAGCTGATATTACAAGGGGCGTAAAGGGCTTATGTGTGTTTACCTTCCTATGCTCACAATGTCAAACACATTTCTCCTCATGGCGGGACTAGGTGAGAGCTAAAATTTAATTTATAGCTACATGTGTCAGACTTTCTATACTCCATGGCAAACGTCTCTAGCAAGCCCATTTCTGTCAAGGGAGACACTCAGTAAACTAAGATTAAACAGTCAGGAAATAGCAGAGCTAAGCTTTGAATTCATGTCTGTCTGACTTTATATTTTGCCGTGTGAATTCCTAACCCCACTTAGCACCCCAAAATGTTATTTGTGAAGTGCCATCTTCATGGGTTTGTTTATCACTTTTACAGTTAAATCTAGCTTCGAGAGACAAAAGACCACAGCTCAGTAAAGCTCTGGTTCACAATTGGCCCAAGGGCCGATTGGAATGCTACATTTGACAGTCACTTAGTACCTAATTAGTATGTAATTAAGAGGTAAAAACTGAGGCACACACTGAGAGAGCCAGGCTTCGTCAACTGTAGTGATTCTCTGTGGCCTGAGTCTCCACTGGCACTTTTATTACCACCATAGACAAATAGTAAACAAAGGAAGTGGGCAGGATGGCAATATGAGGTAGAAAGAAAATAATCTTTGGATGTATTTACCACTAGAATGCCTTTCAAAGTTAACTTTGCCTGAGTGGCATTTTAAACATTTGCCCTTGTTTTCCTCATAAGGTTTACGATGATTTTATGATTCTCTGGCACTACCTGCTTGAAGAATTTTGGAACATCAGAGTAAAGTTCAATGTTACTTAAGTCTAATTTTGAAAGAGAAGCACCCCTAGGTCTCTGCTTGAACACGCTCAGTGTGAAGTTACTGTCTCACCAGGTAGCCACTCTGGTTTGAATAGTACAGTTGATAAGAAATTCTTACCTTCCCATCAATACAAAATGCCCATTTTTACAACGTTCTTAAGATTATTCTAGAAGCACATCTGGAAGAAGTACATGGAAACATAGGTTCTTAGGCTGATTCTTTGGGTTCTGGAAAAATCCTGTGTTTATTAGCATTTTTGAGGGAGAAAACTTGGCTGCACGTGTTAAGCCAGAGATACTTATGTCACTGGAAACATGTATACAATTTGGGGACTTCTTTCAAAATTTTTCAGTTTTAAAATTTAAAACATGCCAGGTGTGGTGGTTCATGCTTGTTACCACTTTACTTGAAAGACTAAGGCAGGAAGATCACCATAAGTTTGAGGCCAGCTTGGGCTGTATAGTGAGTTCAAGGTCAGCCTGGACTACATAGAGAGAGCCTGTCTCAAAAGAAAAAAAGTTTTAAAAAAATTTCTAAATTACAAAAAAATATCATCTGACCTTTAAAATTATGTCAACTAACACATGGTCAAGTCAAGATTTCCCCTGTCTGGGCATCGGTCTGCCAAGGGTGACATTTAGACCTGTTCCTTCTCTGCAGGTATTGCAATCACAGACTACAGGTTACATTTTAGCCATCTAAGCGCAGGCTGCCCTGATAATCATTCTCCAACTTCCCTGTGCTTTCGTCACTTGAAGTGCTTGCTGAAAAGACGTCTTATCAGACTTCCTCCAGAAATACTGATGCAGTAGAATGAGCCCCAGAAATCTTTATTTCTCACCAGTGCTAGAAGCGATTCTGAAGCACAGGGCCGGCGGACCCATCTTGACAACTCCGTAACATTAGCATGTCAGGAATCTATTTGGTTTTGATTCAATAGAGAACTATAAAGATGATGAGATTTGAGGTCATTTTATAAATTTTCAAATATGCCAATGGAGAATGCCAAAACAAATCACTGGGCTTTTATATATAGGATGTGTGTGTATGTGTGTGTGTGTGTGTGTGTGTATGCCATGAAATTTAAACACTTTCTAGCTGTTCCCATTTGACACTGAGATGTTCATTACACTATATAGACCCAGCTTTGGGGACTTCAGACACAGCTGGTAGCAAGCCTGGGGTAATGCAAACATCCCTGCATCCACCACTAATCTCAAACAAGGGGACAGGAGCAGACTTAGAGCCACTGTGGGAAATGCTTCCTCCTCCAGTCAGAACGGGGTGGGAATGCGTGTGAAGGGGAGGGAGGAACGTGTGCGGAAGCTGTGGAGAGAGTCGCTTTCTTTCCAGCACAGCTGAATTCCTCACTCGTACTTTCCCAGATGTGACCATGCTGCCGAGCCACACTTCTGGTTTGCCTGCCTCACTGCTGAGCTACAGACAGGCTCCAGCATGGCTGGTCTCAGAGCTTAGGCACGGCCCAAAGTGCTGCCTGTTAAAGGGCATCTCATCCACCTGCCTCCCTCTGAGCAGCAGCTCAGCTGTGCCTCTGCCCTCACCTTTGCAAGGTGCATGCTGGGAATCAGGCAAGACAAACCCCAGTCATGCCAGCAAGGCTTGCACCTTATCTTTATTCAAATTCTGATTCTTTTTTCATCATGGATTTTTGGCATTGATTTTGAAATTTTAAAATATTCCATTAAATTTTTTTGGTATGTGTGTCTTCTTGAGACAGGGTCTCACTCTGCAGTTCAGGCTGGCCTTGAGCTCACTTTGTAGCCAAGGTTAGTCTCGAACTTGCAACGATCCTCCTGCCTCAGCCTCCTGAGTGCTGGGATTACAGGTGTGCATCACCATGCCCGGCTCCATTAAAGCATTATGTATTTTGATGACTCTGTTTTGTAGCATCCCTTAAATTTAGCTCCTTAGACAAGTTCCTTTACTCATCTCAGCGTAGGCTGGGCTCTAGTGACAAAGTCCTGTGCGTATTTACCCTAAGATCTACTTAGACTTCTCTCTGACAGAAATTAACTTCCTTATTAAAAAATACAATACTTATTTGTGACTTAAACATGAGCTCTCCTGGGGCCTGAGAAATCATCTGTTTTAAACTCAAATTTCTACAGACCCACGTAACGTACAGTTGCATTGCTACTTTGCGACAAGGTAGAAATGGAGTTGAAGTTTTGTGAATCTTTCAAGAATAGTAATTTTTAAAGTATGAATATTACTCTTATTTTCAGATTTAGCTTATATAGTGTTTAACATCATCTATCGTTATTAAGCAAAAAGTCCTCAAATGGCCTTTTACTCTAAGCTTTAATTTTAAGGAAGAGGACATTTAGTAACGGTTACACATTAAATAGTGACTAGAAAGCCAGCTCTTTGCAAGATACTCTGCTACATACTATGGGACACATGAATATGTGTGATACATAATTCTTGCCAAATGGCACTTACAACTTAGGAGACTCTATTAATCACATTGACCAGGATAAATGGAGTGTTTCACTGAATGAGAAGTAGTAGTCTATTAAATCATCGGACCCTCCAACACTTTGAAGTGCTTTAAACTGAGCTCAACATGAAGTTAAAACTTCATTAATATTAACCAGCATAGTAAAATAGCACATGGGGAAAATTCTCCATGTGCTGAATCAATATACTTATAACTGATGTTGTTTACAGGTCATAGCTGTTGGATCTGAGAGAAGGAAATAATTGGTTATGATAAAACATGCAATTGTCTAATGATTTTATCACTTGAGCCATTTCTAAAACATGTTTATTCCTTATCATGTAGAGGAAAATCCGCTTACTTGTGGCATCACCGTTCATTTCTTCAAGCTCGCTGTTGATCCCAGCGTCTATGGAGCTCATTATTTTGTCGATCTGTGGGAATCAAAACCAGGGAAATGGGTCACTACATTCTCTTGGATGCTGCAGTTTAGAATAACTTCCACACGCCAGAAACAGATATTCTTGGTATTAGTGTCACAGTAATACTACAATGAAGCAACAGATAAAGTTTTAAAAGTAGAGACCTTTTGAAACATTTTTCAAAATATAATTTATGCTTTCCTTTCCTAAACTTCCAAAATGAGCTTGCCTGTTCTCTGTACTTCTTGAACTTTGTACTTGGGTGAGTCAGTAAGTTAGGAACTAGGCACCCTTTCAGCTCAGAAGGGGTGAGGATCAGTGATGTTATGAGATCTACCCTTCCTGGCAAGTGGATGGCATGCACCTAGCTCAGCTGCTGGAGAGGCGGGCTCAGCTCATGGGCTAGGCTTTTGGAAGCAAGAACATGCTAAATGGTTTGGCCAGCCCCAAGCTGATTAGTAGTACCCAATCACAAGAATATAAGCATGGGAACAACATAACTCTGGGATATTAGTTAATGAATTTTGTCTCCAAAAGAGGATTTTAAATGCATTCAAAAAGTTAAAAAATACCAGAAATGGATATACTCAAAACACTAAGCATTTCATTAGTTTGAAATTTCAGAAGATATGACTATCTAAGCTACCACCATCTATGGTTTAATCCCTTTCCTATAAGTGGCAAACGGAGTCAGGTGGCAGGTTTCAGAAGGGATAGTAAACATTACTTAAATCTTCCATTTTGTTCACTCCAAAAGAGACACAGAGATATCAAGCTCCCAAACAGCTCAATTTATAAGGTCAATATCAGACCCATATCCATTTCTAGTTCTCAGAATACCATAATGACCTAATGTGCTTCAAAACTTAATCTAACTGGCACAGTCTTTTGAGAGACGACAAAATGTGACATATTAGAATGAAATGTCAAGAGAGACTCTAGTCCATTCTTTAAAAGAAATTCAAGAAAAAGCAAGACGCTTTATACCTTTATGATGTAATTCTCCTCAGGGACAATGGATATTTCATAACCTCACAGAGGCACTTACTTTCTGAATAATTATTTTAGATTAAAAACTTTAAGTACAGCTTACACTGGTAACACTTGACCCCAAAACATTTTCCTTTAATGTCTCTCTGATAGTTGTAAAGAGGAAATATTAAGTGGTATGTGTCTATTGCATGCTTCTTGAAGAAGAGCCAGGATGGCTCTGTTTACCATTACATTTAAGATTTCAAGGAGTTGTTCGGAAAAGATAAGATATTTTAAAGGGAGACAGGCTAACAAATAGCTTAGCAAATAGCAAAGTGACAGGAAGCAGAATACCCATTTTTTCTCTACTTGTTAGCTGCAGCGCTCAGTAAGAGCTGAGGCAAACGTGCTCTTGCACTTTACATCTAATTATTACTTCTGTTTGAAATAAATATCTATGGAAACAATGGATCTCCCCACATGTGTGGGACTGTGTTTATTTTTACACTTGTGTGAAATTACCATGCTTTACCCATAGGGCCTTTCCCTTCTGGTTGGAGTTGTATGCACTTGTTAATTTTTCTTTTGACCGCCGAAGGATTTAAAAAGCTGAAAGCCCTTTCCCGAAGTTCCTTCAATTCTCAAGTCTTATATAAAGAGCAACAACAGGAAGAACAAGGCTTACTTCCTCCCATTCCGACGTGAAGGACGGTGTTCTTTCAGAATTCCCTTTAGAACTGTGCTCAGCAGCTGAAGATTCACCCCAGTTAATTCTTGATGCTTTCTCTTTCGAAGGGTAGGCAATGAGATCAGAATCAGACTTAGAGACACTTTTGGACAAATGCATGTCGATCAGGGCTTTAGGCAATGATCTTATTCTCCCCAGAGTACATGCTCTCTCCACAAATCCCCCTGTGTTGACCACCCACTGGTCCCCACTGCGGGATCCGCTTCTGGTGGTTTTTGTTCCAACAATGGTATGGTTCTCCAGTTGGGTACTTTTTTTGTGAAAAATTGTTCTACTGACCACTTTGGGTTTAACTTTCTTTACCAAAGGTTCAGAGTTATTTTCTATTGGCTTCTGCTTGAAAGGCAAAGGACTGTTTGCCAGACTGACTTCTTCTTGGCCTTCTTCACACTGATCTCTTTTTCCATAGAGGTGAAATGGATTCTCAGGGTACTCGCAGGCTGGAGAGGATCCATGCAGAAGGCCTGCAAATTGCCCTGGATCATATTCTTTCGGAGGATCACTGTCTTCCTGCTGAGAGGTACCATCTGCAAAAGAGAGGAAGGATGTCAGGGTGGGTGCTCACAAAGCTGCAGAGCGGCAGCGGTGACCTTAGGAGCCTGCGCAGCATCTAGACATTTGCTTCACTGCTATGTTGCAATACCCTCACTTTATGAACTACCCGTGGCCCCATGGTGCCATGTATGAAGTGAATGTGTGTGTCTGAATTAAATCTTCCCGATGTACCTCAGGGTTCATCTAAAAAGTATGACATGAATATGTCACTTGTTTTTGGAGGGTAAGTTTCATACTGAATAAACAAAACTTGATTTTTTAAAATTGGGACACTTACATTCAGCACCTCAAAGTAAATGCATCATTATGCTGTAGAACATCAGGTAAGTGAGTCAAAATTGTATATAATGATATCCCCTGCTCTCTCCAGCAAATAAATGGAAAAACAAGTTAACAAGTGAAATTTAATGAGTATGTGCTATGTATGAAGCACTGAATTAGGAGTTATATTTACATTTTATCATACGATCCTCATAAACATTCAGTGATGTGATTGTTTATAAGAATCATGATTTTCTGACAAAAAGCTGAGCATAAAATACTGAATTCTCCTATTTTTGGGAACCATAACAAGTCTCAGTGGACATTTGCCCAGAGGTTGCTGTGGACAAATCTGCTCTTTGTAGTGAGGATTGCAGGTCTGCATGGTGCTCTCTCCCTGGAGTTGGTATGAGCAGGTTTATTCATAGCTGTACACATCTCCAGATTTCACCTTGGCCCCTGCTCAGCTTTTCCAAAGAGATGTCCCTGTCCAGACATATCACACCGATGTCCTGAGGTGGAGGAAAGAGAAATAATAGGAAGAAAGATCCAAAAGACACCAATCTCAGGGAGAAACAGTCTCAAACCACTTTAGTCTCCTGCAAGAGCTCTATCCCTTTCATAAATACCTACACTATGTCCTTAATAATTCCGTTTTGCCTTCCTCTCACAAGAGAGGCTATTCTTGGGATAGACAGTGGATGGGTAGTAGAGGAAGATAGCTTTGAACTCTAAAGACTAGAATTTTCCACATGTGGTGATGCATGATTATCATCACAGCACTTTGGGAGCAAGAGGCAGGATGATTGAGAATTCAAGCACAGCCCTGACAATTTAACAACTTAGACTCTGTCTCAAAAAAAAAAAAAAATCAAAAAAGGCTGGGGATGTAGCTCAGTGTGAAGACCCTGGGTTTAATCCTCAATACTCTATTGAGGAAAAAACCCTAGAGTTTATGGCTTATCATGTTCAGTTTTTAGAAGTCAAAGCTAACACTTAGGGAACTTCAATTGCAAGAGTTTCTCCTCTAGTAAGGTAAGACATTACACTAAGGCCTAGTAGGTTCCAAAATCCATTGACCCACAATACATATACTAAGATCAGAGAAGAACTAGGGTTGGTTTACAAGAGGACAAGCAAGGGGGCTCCTTTTGGAGATAAATACATTTTTCCCATTCACAACTATTTCTGGAAATTAGGAAAAGTGTACTGCCCAGACGGGATGAGGCTGGCCCAGATCAGAAGAAAACAGCTAGAATCAGGAGCTAAAGTAGTGGCTATAATTTTCAGCCATTAAGTTTGAGGTGGTTTGATATATGGCAATAGATAACCGCTATACTCCAAGTTTCAAAGAATGAATGCATTTTTCAAAATACATTATGGAGATATTTTTATTTCCACATCTGGAAAATAATAAGAGTAATAACATATGCCTAAAAGCATGCTGCAGATTGAATAGAAGTGTCTTAGTTTATTTGGGCAGCAATAACCGAATACTATAAATGGGATAGCTTATAAGCAACAGATATTTATTTCTCATAGTTTTACAGGCAGAGAAGTCCAACAGATTCAGATTCAGTGCCTGATGAGGGCTGCTTTGCTTTCTGGCTCATAGACAGCACCATGTGAGTATCCTTACATGGCAGAAGGGATGAAGGGAACTTTGGGGGTCTCATATATGGGCATGAATCCTGTTCATGAGGGTTCTGCCCATCTAACTCATTCGCTTCCAGCATTTCCACCACTTAATGTTGTCAATTTTGTCAATATATATATTGGGGGAAGGGATATAAATATTTGGACACAGCAAGAAATAAAACAGAACAGTTCTGGGCCAGGGATACAGCTCAGTGGCACAAGTGCCTGCCTGGCAAGCGCAAGGTCCTGAGTTCAATTCCCAGTACAAAAAAAAGGAACAGTTCCAATTGTATAGAACACATTGAATATGTTTCTATTATAATAATGATAATTTTTAATGTACCTGATTTTACTTTTATAAAGAAATGTGTTAACTGACTGTAGTAGGTACTCATTACAGATTACTGTTTTGACATGACAATCACATGGAGTGTATGCCTTTGTTTCTTCCCTTTAAAATATATACTTTGAAAAGATTTTTCTGTTTTTTTACTATTTCCTTAGAGGAAACAGGCAAAATATATAAATAAAATTGTTTTCATAACTTGCCTCATTTAATTTCACACTTCTCTTTTGATAAGTGGATATTTCATGCCAAGGTACAGAACTAAATATGTGTGAATTCCAATCTGATATTCAAAGCATCATTAGCATTTCAAAGAAATAGCAAAGTAAGTATCCAGTAATAAGTAGCTCAATCTTTTACCTATCTTTCCTCCTGATCTTAAACACCTATATAAATACCAAAAAAATGCTTGAAAATTATATGCTAGGACAAAAAGAAATTTTAGAAAACATGTGATTTCTTCCTCTATTATAGATTATAATTTTTATCTATGAGATCATTGCAATAGCTTTTAGAAAATCAAAATATTTTTCATTTTCAGTGATACTGATATTAGTAGAAACTGTGAATTCACACACACACACACACACACACACACACGAAACACTTCCTGTGTATCAAGTGACAAAATTTCAACATTTCCAAAGGCACAGAGTCCTATCTCCATGTCAAAGAAGACAGCCACAGAAAAATAAAGATAACATAGTACAATTTCTGATGATGGTTTAATTCTGTGAAGAAAAGAAAGGAAAAGAAGAGACAGCAATGAAAGGGAGA
The DNA here is from genome assembly GCA_004027595.1 of Dinomys branickii. Taxonomy (NCBI): domain Eukaryota; kingdom Metazoa; phylum Chordata; class Mammalia; order Rodentia; family Dinomyidae; genus Dinomys; species Dinomys branickii. Next base: position 238,983 of record PVLD010000846.1, read on the forward strand.
TGTTGGTGACAAGGAAATGTCTTTCTGAAGAACTAACTTTACAGAAACAGAGCATGGATTCTAAGGAAGCTAATTATTCAAAGTTTGGGGGGGAATTTTTTAGGGTGATGGAAGATGACTGAGAAGCTGCAAGGCTACTATGAGCAGTCAGAAGACCACAGCAGAGCAGTGGGGAGTGGGTAGAATTGTGGAGAAAAATCACACATGAAGGTGGGAATAGGATCAACATGATTTGATTTACACTCTAAAAAAAATCTGACATTTCTGATGACAATAACATGACAGTAGAATAGTATTTTTCAAATATTAAACACCCCACAAAGCCTCAAAAAAACCACATATGCGGCAGTGAAATAGAATGAACACTCAGTGAAGGTAAATATCAAGAGATGTCCATGACCCTGACATAGATGAGCATAGTCAAGTCACGTGACAGCAGCAGGATCCAGAACTGGTTGGCTGTTGCCAAAAAGACAGGGAAATCTGATGACCTACAAGCCATGGAATGCAGAAAGTGCCATCAGACCCAAATTCCTAAAAGAAGAGGGACTGCATAAAGGAGGTTATTGAGCAACAGAGTCTGACAACAACCAGCAGAACTTGAAAAATTCCCTGACAAGACGCCAGTGAGGAGTTGAATCTTTTGAGAATCTCAGGAATATCCAATAAAATATGTTCTTTCTGCAGGCACTCTGCTCATTCCTGCATGTACCGCCCTAACAGTCTAGGATAATCTTTCTGTTGTAGTGTCTTAGCCACTTTGGTTATCTCTCAGACATGAACGCCCACAATTACAAGGAGAAGTTTGCTTTGGTTTACGTTTTAGAAGTTTCAGTCCTAGCATTGTTAGCCCACAGTGAAAGGCCCCGGGTATTTTGCTCATGTATGGAATCCAGGAAGCAGAGAGAGAAAGAGAAAGATCGACGAGCTGGGACGGGAGACAAACCCTTGCAGGTCAGGCACACAGTAACCCTCATCTATGACCAGGCCCTACCTCCTAACAAGAAGTCAGCTATAATCTCCCTATCATCCAGTCATCTCCCGAGGCTCCACCTATAAGCACATGGACTTATAATGGGGACTTCTAGCTATAAGCCATAATGTGGTTTGGATCTCAAGCACCCTCACGTCATGTGCTAATATGGTGGTGGTAGGGCTTCATCGAAGGAGGAGGTCACTGGAGGTGTACCGTGCCCTTGAAGGGGATATAGGAGCCTGGTCTCTCCCTACTTTTTGATTCCTGGTTACCCTAAAATGAGCAGTTTTGCTCTGCCTTCACTCCCCACCCACGATGTTCTGCCTTGCCATAAGCGCGAAACAACGGGACCACAGACCAAAACATCAGAATAAATCTTCCCTCCTTAAAATTGATCATCTCAAGTATTTTGTCACAGTGATGGAAAGCTACCACGAGATCTCACTAAACATGAAGAACAAAACAGAATTCAGACAGAATCTCATTTAAAGACATTGCAAGAAAAAAGGATGAAAAGGAAAGTTTAACAGTTAGATAAACCACAAATATTGTCCAAAAGAAGTTGAAAATTGTAAACTAAAAAATTTCAAAATTAGCAAAGAGAAATTAAGAAAATGACCAAAGCTCCAAAAGAACAAAATAACCACGAGGAGAGGAACTGACCTGTGAGAAGGCTGCTCCTTCCCTTCCCCTTTGCCCTTTCACTCCATGAGCTCGTCAGTCCTAGGTCATTAGATGGGGATGAGTAAGGTAGCACATACCTGGGGGAGGGGCTTGCAGTGGTCCGAGGTAGGGTATCAGGTCCTGAGTGGTGTAAGAGTGGTGCCCATTTTTTAAGATAACCCAGAATGGCATGTTGGAGCCCAAGCTGAGGTAAGAGGGTATCTGTATGGTGGCCCAGGATGGAGGGTCAGAGCCTGGGCAAGAGGAGGAGAGAATCCATGCAGAGGGAATAGCTGTGGTGGAGTCAGAAGCTCAGTAAAGAACGGAGATACTCCCACTGAAGGTTGGCCTAGCAAGGGTGTCAAGTCAGGTAGGGTGAAAAGAGTGTCCACATACAGAGAAAGGTAGTATTCGTTTATGGGGCAGCCTTGACATGAGGTGTCAAAGCCCCATCAGGGAAAGAAGGATGTTCACATGTGGGAATGGCTTGTGAAATGGTGTTATGGTTGATACATTGTGTCAACTTGGGGAGTCCAGAGATTTGGCTGAGTGACTCAGCAGGAAGCCAGGGTGCTTACTTTCTACACATCCTGGGCCTGTGGAAGAGGAGGGCATGGAGATTATGTGAGTGCTACACCCCGTCTGGGTGGCCTGTTTACAGTGTAAGGGAGGTAGAAAGAGGCTGCTTGCCTGCCATTCCTTCCTTTAGCTGGTTGTTTTTG
>PVLD010000847.1:0-212455 GCA_004027595.1 Dinomys branickii
GGCATTTTTATATAATGGAATATTATTCAGCTATAAAGAAAGACAGTTTTGGGGACTTTGTAGGCAAGTGGTCAAAACTGGAGTCCATACTCATAAGTGAAATAAATCAGCGGTACATGTGCAGGCAACGTATTGTATCACTGGTGTAAGAACCCGAGGGTGGGAATATAAACTGAGAGACATGAAGGAAATCTGTTCAGAAACAAAGAACAGATGGGATGAGGGAAAGGAGAAAAGAAAGAGACAAAAATGTATGTATGTATATATGAATATACATATATGTAGGAGGGCTAACATGGTTCTACTATTGTATTATATCACTTAATGCTAAGGAATAATTGATGACGGGTTATTTGATCAATCTTGTATGTCTATATGTGTTATCCTGAACACACACTTCGAAGATATCAATATGGAAAGCAGCAACTATTGGTGGGGTTTTTTTTTGCCTGTTTTGTTTTCTGTCTTTGGTTTTTTTGTTTTTTGTGTTTTTCTGTTGTTGAGAGGATTAGTTGTCTGACCAATTTTGCATGTCTGTATATGGGTTCATATATTTACACTTCGAAGATATCAATGGATAAAGCAATAACCACTGGGGCTGTGGATATAGCTCAGTGGAATAAGCGCCTGCGTAGCAAGCGCAGGGTCCTGAGTTCGATCCCCAGTACCGCCAAAAAAAAAAAAAGCAATAACCACTGTCACCTTGTCTGTAGATCAGTTGTGATTGTACTATTTTTCATGCTAATTTGTGTCTGTTTGTTAATATGTTTTTGTGCTTTTATTAAAAAAAAAACTTACAATTTTAGGAGGAGTTAAAAGAACAGGAAATAGTAGTTCTGTATAGCAATGTTTGTAAGTAAATGGAGTAAATATATGGAAGGACAATTTCCAAAAAAGTGCAAAAGCCTGGGGGAAACTTTTGTAAATAACCTGTCTGACATCCAGAACATATAAAGAAATGCTGTATCTCAACCACAAAAAGAGCCCAATCAAAAAACGAGGAGAGGACTTGTCTTCCTCTTCCTCCAGAGAAGATCTGGAAATGGGCAGCCAGCAGGGGAGATGCCTCAAACCACCGGAGGTTTGAGAAGCACATGTCAAACCTTCAGCAAGGTACCACTTCACACACACAGGACTGCTGTTTTTTAAAAAACAAAAAGAGTAACCCTGTGGGAAAGCTTTGTATATTTCTGATGGAAATGTAAAATGTTCTGGCCTTTGTGGAAACCAGTTGGATTGCTCCTTAAAAAGTTCCTTAGGGCCAGGGAGACAGCTCAGTGGACCAGCACCTGGCTGGCAAGCACAAAGGTCCTAAGTTCAATTCCTGGTACCCTCCAAAAAAGTTTCTTAAAGTTCGAATTACCATATCATCAACTCCCATGCATGTACACAGCATCAATCAGGGACTTAAAACAGCTGTGTGTGCATGAACGTTCATAGCACACTATTCACAAAAGTTCAACTGTGGAAACAGCCTGCATGTCTAGTCAGCTAATAGAATGCTAGTCAACCACAAACAAGAATAAAGTACCATACCAAAAAATGCTACCACATAAGTGAACACTGAAAACGTTACAGTACAGAAAGAAGCCAGACATAAAAGACCACATAGTGTAGGATTCCATTTCTATGAAATGCTAGAATAAGTAAATCTGTAGAGACAAAGTAGATTGGTGAGTACCAGAGGACAAGACAGGTGGGGAGTAGCGAGCAATGCTCACTGTAGATGTACTAGTTCTTGGATGAGGAAGTGGTTTTGAAACTGGATAGTGGTGGTGGCAGCACATCACGAACATATTAAATGCGCTGAATCATTTACTTCAGAATGATTGCTATGTGCCAGGCATACTGGCCCACACCTGTAGTCCCAGCCCTTGGGAGGCTGAGGCAGGAGGTTTGTTGTGAGTCTGAGGCCAGCCTGGGCTACAAACTGAGCTCAAGACCAGCCTGAACTGCAGAGAGAGACCCTGTCTCAAACACACACGCGTACACGCACGCACGGTCACTATTATGCAAATCTCACCTTGGTAAAAAAGAAAAAAGTAATGATCAAAAGATAACATGATGGAAGTATGACTTCATTAGAACTAGTGAAAGTTTAAATTTTTTTTTTTTTATGAGCAGTACCTTATTATGCAGCCCATGCTGGCCTTAAGCTTCTGGGCTTCACCTAATCTCCCTATATAGCTGGGACTACAGACATGTACTAGCACATTTAGCTCTAGGGCAGTTGTAAAATGTGTTGCATAACTATTCCTTATACATAGACATTTTTGTGCATATATACATTCTGTTTGATTTGAGGTCAATACCTGCTTCCTAGAAAGATTAAGTATTTCAGTTGAGAGATCCAGCCCTCAAGTATCCTGTAGCGCTGGTAGCCATGCCCCATATGGGGGGCCTGCCCTCCACCACACACCCTTCATGGTATCACCCTGGGTCCGCAGTGGTTGGCATCTGGCATCATAGCACTGGTCCTCACATCTCAGGCTACACTCATATGGTGTTAGGGTAATTTACTTATAGCACATTGAAAAGGCATTCTCAGTAATTCTCTTATAAAATTTTTAGTAGAAAGTGTAAGTATAATTCAGTTTCTCCTGAAAAAGGAATAGAAATAGAAAAATAAAAATTCTCATTCTATCGTCTAGAATGAACATGTTAAAATCTGGCTGTAGACACACATGTACATACACCTACATGTGTACTCAGTAAACACACTAATATAGTACATGTTGTGCTCTATGCAGCATATAGTTTTGCTTAATAACATTGTGAACATTATTCTGTCATTAAGTATCCAAAACAACATTTTTAAAGTCTAGCTGCACTGTAATTTATGTAATGTGCTCTTTCTTGTATCTAGTATTACCCCCACAGGCTCTGTGATGTAGCCCTCACAGCCATCCCTCGTGCCAAGTTATATTCTTAAAAAAAATCTTAAAACTAGAAATATGTATTCAAAAGAAAAAGCTGGAAGCTTCTGGTGAGTCTTGACAAACTCCGTTAGCTTATCCCCATCTTCCCTCCCAACCGTCCCATGCTGGGCCATGTCCTCAGCAAAGGGCTGTGCTTGCCAACAGACAAATGTTCTTTGTGATTATATGGTATGGACTGAGGTTTAAAATCACAGGCGCTGTGGTGGATGAAAACTGGTGGGCAACTTGTAACAGCTGAAGTGAATCAGCGTGGTGCGGGTGTGGAGGGCCCACCTGTGGACTGTAAAAGGGAGAACTATGTGGGAGGAAGTTAGGGGCTCTTGGTTCTCCTGGAGGAGCTTGTCACACTGGCTTTCCTGATACAAACTCGGCTGTGCTCTTCAGTGGAGGAGCTCAGGGCCTCACTGTCACTGAGGATGGCTGTGGTATCTTTCCGGGGAGCTGTGGTTCTTACTTTGAGCATTCCTTCCTGGGTCCAGTGTAGATCCCTCAGCCTGCTAGCACAGATCCTTTACCCCCTGGCACAGACTTTCTAGATTCCACCACTGACCTTTGGGCCTTCCCAGCACATATCCATGAAAAAGACTTGCAGGAGACATTGTCATGTAGGCCTCCAGCTGGACTCGGGGGCATAGCCATGGGCTCTAGGTCTTCAGCTGGATTCGTGCAGGACATTGCCGTGGGATCCAGGCTTGGAGCTGGATTCTTTGGGTCCTCAGTGTGTGCACAAATTTCCTGCACTCTTTGTACTTAACGCTTTGGGTGACTATTATAAAATGATCCTATAAATTATGCGTCCTGTATTATTTACCTTGCAAACCATGACAACAACAGGTGCGATAGCATATTTAGGAGAAAATCTCCCCTCTGCAGAAGTAACCAGTCTTCACAGTTTCCTGTATGTACTTCTAGAAGCAATTTATGCATTCATAGATGTTAGTAGTCCAGCACATTGTGCTGTACCTCGCATTTACTACCTATCTAAATACTGAAGGCATAGATTTGCAGAGCTTTTCTTACATTTATATTGTTGAATGTTGTACCCTTAACCAGTCCCCTTTTGGTGAACACTTAAATTGCTTTTAACCTTTTGAAGTTACAGGCAATGTATTCTTAAATTATTCTGTGAATATGTTGCTTTGTCTAAGGACGTCTGCGTGTCTGTAAATCAGTGTGTGTATGTTACATCACCAGGTTACCCTATTCAAGGAGTCTTTTTTTTTTTTTTTCAAGGAGTCTTAAAAAATTTTTTTTAAACCTTTTTATTCTCTTATCAAAAAAAGAAAAAGAGCTGAGCGTGGGTGGTGGCACACGTTTGTAACCCCAGCACTCTGGAGGCTGAGACAGGAGGACTGCTGCAAGTTCGAGACCAGCCTGGGCTACAAAATGAATTCAAGGCCAGTCTGAGCTACAAAGCAAAACCCTGTCTCAAAAATATAAAAAAATAAATAAATAAAGGAAAGAAGGGGAGAGAAAAGAAAATATTTTCAAAATGTAGCGAGTCTGATGGTGTTTAGACGGTAAGAAGTGTCACATTTTTTTCCCAGATACATCTCTGAGGTTCCTGGTTTTTCTTCATAATCTCTGTGGTCTGTTGAGAAATTTGAAAAGATTGTGGGCCAGAAAGACAATGGAAGGTCAATCGCCAACAGCATGCAATACCCCTAAGGCCGCATCAACTGCTTTCCCATTAGCTAAATTCCGACCCAGAAGAGGAAATGCCTCAGGGCACAGAGGCAGCCTCTGAGCCCCGAGGTGCTGGGGCTCATCTTTCTCTTCACAAATGCAAACTACAAATACGTTCTGCAAGGCATTTTCCAGAGATGAGTTCATCTACACCAGGAAAGGATCAGAACTTCAAAACCTCATTTACATGCATTTAGTCCTTCACAAGGTGACCATACTTGTGGAAGCACCATTCAAAGTGGGGCAGATGGTGAAACAGGAAACTCCACGAAGTCCTCCAACACTGCTCCCAAAAGGGGCCATTTTCTATCCAGACCAATCAGCTTTGTCTGTCTTGAAACATTACATACACGAGGATGACTTCTCTGGGTCTGGGTTTCCCCACTGAATTTACTGTCTACCTACAGAATCTCCTGGCTTCATTTACCTGGCATAACAGGCAGACACCTGGAAAACCAGTTTCAGCTGCCTCTTCAGAGCTGCACTCCCGTGTTGCCCCTTGACTGAATAACTATGCACGCCAGGCAAGGCTCTAGGGATAGCAAAATGCGCCTGGGAAATGCTCCTTCAAACGCACTTGCTATGCAGAACAATTCACAGAAGAATAAAGGCCAGGCAGTGTCTGCGCTTTCTCCCTCCTTCCCTCCTTCCTTCCTCCCTTTCATTCATTCATTCTAACTTCTGCTCTTTTCTCGGCTTAGAAAATAGATGGGGAAATCACTGCAAGTGGTCAGTGAGGATTTTGAATTAACCCAGAAATTGGAAGAGGATAACTATTTCAGGATCCCATAGAAAGTAAAATATTCTAGTGTGTGCATATGTTAACTTTTGAGATGATAGAGACTTTATTTGTAGATAACCTGTAAATTAGTATAACATGGAGGTAACTAAATATGTGCACTTATCTAAAAGCTTAAAAAACTCAGAGCTTGGGAGAGGCTGTGGTGGAAAAGGAACCTTCCTACCCTGTCCATGGGAACATCAACCATTACTGAAATAAGTACGGAGATTCCTCAAAGAGCTGAAATTAGAAATTCCATAAGACCCAGGTATCCATCTTCTAGGTATCTTTCCAAAAGGGCTTAAGACATCGTGCTACAGTGATACATACATATCCATGTTTATAGCAGCGCAATTCATAATAGGTAAATCTTAGCTGCAGCTTGTATACTAGTCAACAGATAACTGGATAAGGAAAATGGTATGTGTATATAATGGAATACTACTTGGCTATAAGGAATGACAAGTTTAAGAGATCTGTGGGAAGATGGAAAATACAATGCTGAGTGAATTAAGTGGGACACAGCAACTTACACACCATAGAGTATCACTCACTTGAGTGAGGCAAAGTACAAACAAAGAGATCAATAAAGGATGGACAGAAAGGGACAAGGCGACAGAAAAAGCAACTGAGACACACCTGTTTCTGTCCCTTATATTGTACGCAGGCCACTCACCCTTAGGCAGGTGTAGCGCTCACATTCTTAACCCCAGCACTGGACTATGAATCAATCACAACTAGATTTAGCCATCTCTGAAAATCCTGCCCTCATGACTGTGTGAGGCTATGGGGGGACATCTAGATACAAACCAGAGCAGGAAAGAAGTAGAACAAAGATATGCCGTGTACAGAGACCTAATAACCTCAGTGAACATAAACATTGTATGCCGTATGCATGAGCTAAGATTAATTATACCAACAAGAATGAAAACGAGGAAAGGGGAATTAGAGGAGGAGGGAGGGAGGGGTTGGGATGGGGAAGAGGATTTTAAACAAAGAAGCGAACTATATTATGTACATGTGCCCACTCCTAAGATGACTGTAAACTGACATACAGCCAACATGAACAGTACTAATGAAAAAATAAAATAGAAAAAAATTAAGAGCATCACAAATAAATCTAAAAGTCCATTTAACCCATCATCTACAAACTTGTCCTGTAGCAGAAAATGCCCCCACGCTGCCAGTTTGCTAGTTGCCCAGGTAAAAGTTCCTGTTACAGTCCGTGTCACTTCTGACTCCTAGAAACAGCTAGTCACTGTGATGCACAGCTGGTCACTGTGATGCATACTGTAGGGAAAGACGGCCAAGTTCTCTGCCTCTGTACTTCCCCTGTCAACCCTATAAAAACCTCCCTCCCTGGGCCTTCAGGCCTGATATTTTGAGAATGATCCTGATCAGTGCCATCAATGTAAAATAAGTCTTCTAAATCCTGGGTGTTGTTTCAGGGTTTCCGCTTGCTGTTGCAGTCCCTCTTCCCTTTCTCCAGATAAGAATGTTCAGTGCATCCTTCCAGACCTTTTTTTAAATCTTGATGTACAGATACATGTGTGTTGTTGCATATAAGTGATATGATATCACGCTGCAATTTGTTTGCTTTAGCATTTTCTGAGACCTACCCAGTTGAGGTGGAGCTGGCTCACCCTTTGAGCTGCCATCCACCATTCCACCATGCGAACACACCATCTGATAAAGTTTGTTCCTTCTCAGCCGAGGACACACGGCATGTCAATTGCCCATGATCACAGTGGCACTATGGAAACACCTTAAACAGGAGTCCTTGTGCATGGGAACAGTGAATCTCCAGAAAAGGGAGTGGGTAGATAATGTATCTTAATTTTTTTTGTGCTACTGTGACAGAATACCCAAGACTGGGTAATCTGTAAAGAGTAGAAATTTATTTCTTAGAGCTCTGAAGACTATGAAGTCCAAGATGGAGGGCTGTGTATCTTGGAAGCCTTCTTGCTTGGTTATCCTGTGGAGAAGAAGAAGAGCAAGAAAAACATGGAACTCACAACCACAGCTCTTCTATAATCTTGATTAATCCACTTGTGATGGCAGGATTCTCATGACCTAATCACTCCTCAAAGGCCTACCTCTTAACACTGTTGGATTAGGGATTGAGCTTCTGACCATGCTTTTGGGGGATACATGCACAGCACAGCGTGACACCAAGGCCTACTTCGCAGCACGTGATGGCCATTCCTTACCATGAGGAAGCGCTCCGGGCTGAGTAGGTCTTGTTTGCTTCTGTACTGCTAGAACCCAGTCCAGAACCTGTCAGCCAATAACTGCCTCCAGGACAGGGTCGGGCCCTCTTTTCCGCTGTTCTTCCTTGTCACATGGCTGGTTCCTGCTGCCTGCCACTAGGAAGACAGATGTCCCAATGATCCTGCCTGGGCTTTCCAGAGTTTCCCCCAAGTCCTCTCTACATCGGATGCTCTCATCCCCAGCTGTGCATTGGGATCAACTGGAAGCTTTTGGGAATTGTCAGCATCTGGGACCCCTCCCAGGGATCTGTGGGGAGGGGCTCCCAGGTAAGGGTGTTTTCCTCAAGACTTCTCCTCACAGCCTAGTGTGGGTTACAATAGAGAATCGCTGCGCTAGACCATGGTTCTCCAAGGTGGGCTCCCAATGTAAGGGTGTTTTCCTCAAGACTTCTCCTCACAGCCTAGTGTGGGTCACAATAGAGAATCGCTGCGCTAGACCATGGTTCTCCAAGGTGGGCTCCCATCAGCCACATCTACGTCCTCTTCCCTCGTGTGTGAGCAAAGAGCCACTCTTCATCACCTCCGGCCGAGGCTCCTCTCCCAGACACCAGCTGCCTCTCCGGCATTCATCTGTGGTGCCTCCCCAGCAGCCCCAGACCGCTGACACACTACCACCTCATCAAACAAGTTTTTTAACCAGTTTCCTATAGTCTATATCTCCTTGGTGATTTTGGCCATTAGAAATGATACTGCTGTGAAGAGCCATGTAGATGTCATTTTCCACATGTGCAACCAGCTGGTGTATACAGTGACTGTCAGGTGAAAGCCCAGAGGGTGACTTCACAGTTCTGATAGGCGATATCAAACTGCCTTCTTAGGAGTTAGACTAATTTAAGCACTCAACACTACTCAACAACAATGTGTAAGATTTCCCTGAAGCCTGAGTAATGGACCATATTTACCAGACTCAAGATACTGCATTTCTGATAGCTGATATGATTGTGTTGGTACAGTTTTAATTTGAATTTTTCTTTTTATGAAGAAAATGAGATATCTTCTCCTATGATGGTGCCAGTTGTATTTCCTTTCTGGTGAGATGTCAGTTGATAACATTTATGGGGTTTTTTTTTAACACACGGGGGATTTCTGTGGTGTTACGAGCTGACAGCATTTTTTCTCAGTGTCATTTGACTTCTGATTTGACTATGACATGTAATTGTCTGAATGTGTGCTCCGAAAGTTGTGTGCTGGAAACGTAATCCTCCGTGCTGGGAGGTGGAGACTAACCCAAGGGGACAGCACGAGGGACAGTGAGCAGCCTGTGGGATCCTCCCTCTCGCCTTCACACGCCTCCCACCAAGTGCTGCCTCCACAGGCTGTGCTGCCCCAGTTCCCTGCCAGATGTTCTTGTACTGCACAGCCCTCTCCCACTCAGCCCTGTCTTTCTGCTCATTATAACTCACCAGGCTGAGGTGTTCTGAGACAGCGACATGAAACCAGCCAGGACACAAGGTTTCCTGCCATGCAAAATTTGTTTTTGTTTGTTTTATAATAACGTTACGTATTTTAGGTTTTTTCTTTTTCTTTTATGGTTTGTGGACTTTGAGTCAATCAGAAGTCTTTCTTATGCCAGATACAGAGTACTCCCTCCGGTTTCCTTCAAGACCAGTCTTGATCAGTACTTGGTCCATGTAATCTGCATTCAGTATATATTCGAGTGTGAAGTACAAGCCTGCTCTTCAGTGTGTGTGTATGTGTGTGCTAACGGCAGATGACTCGAGTCATTCCTAGAAGCCTACACTGGGTGACCTGAGCGCCCCATCTGCCTGAGAAACCATCTCTCCCCAGAAACTGAATGCTCACAAATCTGCTTTGGATATTCTAATCTTTTCCATTGGATTTTCTGTTCATTTACAAACCAGTATCACCCTATGGGGATTTATATTATATTTTAATATTTGGTATTAATACTAGATTCTCCACATTTCATCTTATCTTCCCAAATAAAACTTTGGGTCAGTTTGTCTCAAACAAAACAATACAATGGAAATTACTAGCTGCTATTGATATTGGGTTCCCCACCGTGTTATAAACAATCCCAGGGACACCGAGCACTTCTTGATGTTCAGTCCTTCGCTCACATCACCTCTGAGGCCTCCTGTCATTGGTGCAGGCTTGGGGGTCCGTCTTAAATTTTAAAAGGTCTGTGGTTTCCTTGCTGCTGTCTGCAGGCTTTGTACCTCTTCCTATCTTCTGTCTGAGTGGTATCTGGGTATCTGAGAAGCCGTGTCCACAGGATCACTCGAGAACTCATTCTCGAGGCTGCTCGCATCTGCACCAGGACGCCCTTCGCCACGCCTGGCCTCTGGCTGCCTTGTGTGGGGTGGACACACCCGTGCTTGTCGGCCCAGACCGCCTGAGCTGGAGACTGGCTTCTCATCTGGATGGTGCGGTAGCACATCCGGCGCATTCTCCACACAGTGGCTGGGATGACCTTTGTCCATTTACTGCTGCTGTACACAGGACCTGAGGCGGGGTGGCCAGTGCACAGGCTTCTCCAGCGCACAGTTCTAGAAGCCCCGGCATGGATCCAGCCTGGGCCCAGCGTCCTGGGTGGGAAGGTGGGCGAAGGGGTCACGTGGCCGGAAGGGAGCAAGCTGGGGAGCAGAGCATGCTGTGCTGAGCTCACTGCCTCTGCCAGGAAAGGCAGGGATTCCTTCACAAGGCAGAGCCGCCACCCCCGTAGGGGCACAAATGCCAGTTCCTTCCGGGAAGGCCCTGTGTCGCACCCTCTCCTGCTTATTCTTACAGCATCAGTTGCCAGGGCTTCTTTGGGTTGCGAGACGCTGCCTTCCTTCTCCACCTCCTCTTCAGTTTCTTCGGCACTGTTTCATCCAGTGCTTGTTCACAGTTACTGCTTTTTGCTTTTATAAAATTTTAAAATTAATTTTATTGGTACGTTTTAGACATGCACAATGACACAGTCACCATAGGGAGTTTGTGCCCGCACATGATCTACGCCCTGCTGCTGCTTCCCCACTCCCTGCCTCTCCCTTCAACCTCTTCCCCGCCTCATTTACAAAGCTTTGTTTCCTTTCTTCCTTGTGTTTTTCTTGTTGTTCCTCCTGTCCCTCCCTGGCTCCAGTTCTCAGCTTTTCCGCTCCCGGCTGGACGGCAAACCTGTCTACCGTCCACAAAATGCTTAACACATAGTAGGTATTTGATGAATGTATTTATCAAATGGAGCAGCAAATGTCTTCACTCTCTGTACAGTCATGGCTTGGGAATAACTTATTTTTTTCCCTGTTACTCAGCTACTATTCTCTATTGGCATTAGTTACCATCAAGTGCTTATGTTATTACCCAAGCTGTGAGTCTTCTTCCAAAGCCTGACAACCACCATAAATCTGTTCCAAGCATTTGTTCCAGTGTGTACAAAATGTAGAGGCTTATTTTCAAATAGTGAAACACGTACTGAATATTATAGTGGATCCCCCAAATTTTCGGGTCTTAGGTTCCCAGAGCACTCACAAATTGTGAAAATCTGTGAGTTTCAGATATGGTCAGAAAAATGCCAATAAATGCCTATTTTTATAGTTTAAACCCTAGTTATCCTATGCCTTCCAAAGTTAGTGATTTAATTTAATAAAATACTGTTTAATAAGGCCTTAGGAGGTGCAGGGCATTTGGGCGGCCTCTGAGGGATCTTAGGGCTGTAAGCAGAACAAAACCGAGAACTCTGAGACAGCTATATGTGATACAGCTACCTGTTACCCTGCGGGACGCTGGTGCTTCTGCTGAAGTGGTAGAAGCCAACCAGCAGCAAGGAGACCTGCATAATGTTCTGGGATTGGCTATTTGCAAACATCCCACCAAAAGGAAAAAGCAATTATGGAGGATATTTGCAGTTTTCAGGAAATTCTGGGAGTTTCCATGACCAATAATTAGGTTCTAGGGAAAAATCCTCAAAAGACTGAACTGTAAACTGCAAACCGCAACTGTGCAGGGGTATACTGTACAGAGAAATCTAAGATTATTTGTAATTTATGAGGAAAATTTCCCTGAGTGTGGTGATACTAACATATTTTCCTTAGCTTCTTTATTTAAAAAGAAAAACCATTATTTTATTCATTTAAAAAGTAATATATTCTTGTAAAAAGAGACAGCATGGAAATGAATAAATAGAAATTTAGAAAGTGTAAAACATCTTCGTAATTCCCAGTCCCAGAGAGAATCACTGGTCACAGCTAGACGTACATCCAGGCTGTCACACTTTAAAATGCATGTTATAGTCTAGCACAGGCTGAGAATTTGGGCTGCTTTACTTTGTTTTTGCTACAGTGCAACCCAATTAGACAAACAATACCTCTTGGACTTGTTTATATGCCAAGCACATGGCTCTTTTTTAACAGCTGCCTAACATTTCACTAATGCCCTGTCTCTCAATACTTCCCATTTCCCCAGATCAGTGTACTGAGGAGCAGAGGGTCTTGAATCTGTCAGTTTTCTTCCAACTGTTGTAAGTGCTGACTTAAAAAATTTAGATGGGAGAATTTGTGCTGGCTGCTGTAACCAGAATTTAGGCACAGCCACCACAGTAAGAAAATTACACCATCCAATTCTTGGTTTTTGTAACTGTGCCTCTTGCACATGGCTCCACAGTAGCTGAGTTTCATTCCAGGTATCTTGCCATGAATGTCAGACCTGTTCTGAGTAGGGGAAAAAAACTGCAAAACTGATTATTTTGCCAACATCTGATAGGGACTGGACAAGGCACTAATTGCTAGGCTAACATTTCAGGAAGCAGTTGATTTGTGTCATTGGTGCCAGGTAACACAATGACCGTGCACAGTGAATATACCACTTACAACTGGCATTGATCTGATGTCACATAATCTGATTTCTGATCAGGTTAATAATACGTGCGATGCATCTACATTTTTGCATGTTTCAAATTTATGCACATTAGTGTGGAAAATGAAATTGTTCTTCCCCGCTACTAGCCCCTTCCCATTGTTCTTGGCAGTCACAGTAGCTGAGATGATCTGAAAAGTTCTTTGAAGACTTTCTATGGAGAGGACTCCAAATGAGGTCCTCACAGGGATTCCAAACCTGCACCACTTTTATGAGCACAAGGCTGGCCTTTCAACCAGGTGCTGTTTGCATAGCAAAGACTTCAGCATAGCCCAAAAAATACGGAGTTTGTAAGAAAGCCTGTGGCCATGAAACCCCTGAGGACCAGTAATTCCAAAGGCCAGCCTTGTGATAGGCAGGTGCGCTGGAGTTCTAGACAGATGTTCTCTCTAATTCCAACTGCCAAGACGTGCACATTCTCCTGCTCCTTTCCATCTCCACTCCTGGAATCACATTCTAAAGTTTCACCACTTATCTTGTATTAAGCTTGATATAGCACAAATGTGCATGAGAATCAGTATAATACAGCAGTTGGAAATAAAGCCTCCCCCTGCCCCCCCGCCCCACAGTCAAGTAGCCCAGCTTTCCATCCCTGCTTGGTTGCCACTACCTGTACCATTCCGGGCAAGTTACTCAACCTTTCTTGCCTTCATTTCCTCTTCTGCAAGGTAGTGCATGATCTGTTTCATTTGTTATTGTTTCTTTGTCTTTTTGAGACGGTCTTGCTATGCAGTTGAGGGTGGCCTTGAGCTCACTTTGTAGCTCAGGTTGATCTCAAACTCACAACGATCCTCCTGGCTTAGGCTCTCAAGTGCTGGGATTACAGGTGTGCACCACCACACTTGACTAGAGGGTTAAATATGATATCATCCATTATTCCTGGAAGTAATAAGTATTATAAGAAGTACTACTGCTGGGTGTGGTGGTGCACTCTGTAATTCCAACACTCAGGAGGCTGAGACAAGAGGATCTCTGTGAGTTCAAGGCCAGCCTGAACTACATAGTGAGATCCTGTCTCAAAAAGACAAGAAGGAGAAGGGAAAGGGAAGGGGAAGAGAAAGGAGAAGGAAAAGAGAAAGAGGAAGAACAAACACTATTAGGACAAGAAAAAAAACTATTAAACATCATTTGACAGAGGTACACAATTTAAAAATTACTTTTAGCAGGACATAGTGGCCCATTTACTCAGGGTATTGTATCATTCCATTTACTCAGAAGGCTGAGGTGGCAGGATCTTGAGTTTTGAGGCCAGCTTGGGAAATACAGTAAGACCCCATCGCAAATACTTAATGAAAAAAATAAAAATTACATTTTTATGTATAAATCTGGCTTACTCATGGTACTGAGGCAAACCTCTAAGATAATTCCAATTCTAATATCATGTATTGTAATAAGAACTGGACTTCTACGGGCTGAGACTGTGCTCACACATATCGTGTGCCACAGCTCCCCACTGAGCCTATGAGCTCCACGGTGTGGCCCTGCCACTCAGGCAAACAAAGTACCTGATGCCTACCAGGCTCTCAACAGAGGCTTGTTGGATGGAGAAATAAAGGATTCCCCTCTAAAACATAAAAATAATAAAATGTATTTATCATATAGAAACAGTTGTGGTATTTTGTTTGTGTTTTGAAGTTCAGAGACAAATTATGTTTTGTCTATTTAAAAGATTCCACTAGGGAAGTAAAAGGACTCCACTTGAGAAAGTTCACACTAATTGGATTTATATGAAATGCTTATTTAAGTAGACTGTAAGCAAGAGTAAATCTATCTCTCTAGCAATCTTAATTTTTAAGAGATGAGGGGGCTAACAGAAAGGACGAATAAAAAGCGTCAGTAAGAGATATGCAGACACAGCTGGAGAAGTAAGAGGAAGGCTCCTAACTTGTGTGGGTGGAAGGTCACCTGACAGAGGAACACTAGGTCCCTAGAGCCCTCTGAGGCACAGGTAGGGTCTGAGGCCCAGGCAGGGTCTGGCGAGACCATCAACCTGAACAGTAGAGATTACTTCCTACTAGCACCAAGCCAACGGTGTCATTGGTCAAGCCATTTTCTCAACAGCCTGTAAGGCCAGTAAGAACTATCACTACTTTTAAGACATGCAGGAGATATGAAAACTGCTCATGGAAGAGATCTAAGTCTTTCTCACTATGCTAAGCAGATAAAGAGTGCTCCAAGGAGTGGAGGTGCATACCCTTAATTCCAGCATTCCGGGAGGCTGAGACAGGAAGATCACAAGTTTGAGCCCAGCCTAGGTAACTTAGCAAGACTGTATGTCAAAATAAAAATAATGAAAACAGGGCTGGATATATAGCTTAGGATGAAGGCCCTGGGTTCAATCCTCAACACCAAAAAACACAACAACACGGTGATCCTTGGAGTCTAGTTACTCAGGTAGCCACTGGGGAAAGACTAGCTGAAAATTTCTGATTCCACACCAAAAAATCATGATAATTTTGACTAAAGCAGGACTTACCTTCCCAAGAGTAATAATGCCCTGAGAAACAGAAGTTACCCCAGTTGTTCCTGTGTTGTGACCATGCACACACCCATGTAAGCGAGTCAATTTTATAAATTAAAGGAACAGTGCCTTTAAAAAGTAGAGTTAAAGTGGCAGTTAAATTGGTAATTACTCATTTAGGAAAAATGTTCAGATGAGAAGGGAAACAAGGGGGGGAGAAAGGGAGAGGAAAGAAGGAACAAGAAAGAAGGAGAATGGAAAAAAGGAAAAAAAGCTTTTGTAAGTCAGGAGAAGAGAAGTTGAAGGGAGAGAGGGGGATGGGAAACGAAGAAGCCAGGTGTATCATGTACCTGTACAAATTCCCTATGGTGAACACACACACACACACACACACACATAATGTACCAATAAAAATAAATAAATTTTACCAAAAAAACACATTAAGATATTAAGTACTTACTGTACTTACAGGAGATATATAGGTAGGAGAGGGAGATTTGTCCTTTGCCCTCATGTAGCTTAAATTCTAACAAAGTCCACCAACCACCACCACCACTACCACAAACTAATCTAGGATAGGAAAAGTTCTGTGCTCAGGGAGCACACAGGCTTCTGGTGCACCTCAAACTACCCTCCCAGTACCAGATCCCATGAGAGCGTGGTTTTAACAACTGTCCGTGCCAAGGGGCACGTTGAGGAAATAGTGGAGCTGGATGTACATACACCGCGATGCTCTCTTATTTGACTTCAGATTAAAAGTGGTTTAGACGTGAGCTCCAAGCCCAACACTTGGATGTTCATTGTGATGCTTGGCCTCAGGTCTGATGATGTCACCCCTTAGGGTGCTACAGAGGGCCCCTAAGGATCTGAGGTATTGATGAGTCTCAAAGTCAACCTCTGAGGGTTTTCTACTGGGCTCTGCAGGTTGAGCAAGACCACTGAGCACGGGCTTCAAGAATGGCAAGGAGCAGCTGGTAAGTAAGCGGGGAAGGAGGAAGAGGATGACTTTAATGACTTGCCCTGAAGTGGTCATAAGTTACAATAAAGCTACATCAAAAGCTGGAACAATGACTTTCTCAGGAGGTGCAAGAGAAACCGTTCAGAACTTGAGAGTGAGCCCTGGAAGGAATAGTCTTGTTCTACAGATCTATTTCTCAGGCCAAGTGTACAGGCTGATGAGCAGGAGTGGTGAGGGAAAGACCTGTGCGTTGTGAGGCTGCTCTGAGCAGTGGAGACCAGGAGATGCTGCAGAGAATCAGTCTCAGTGCCAAGGCAACTCTGTGATGCCAGCTGAGTCTCTTCCCTGCGCTGAGACTCATTTTTTTATAAGGAAAATAGAGACGCAAACGCTCACCAGCCAGCTCTTCTGAGGTCTAATTAACGCCCAGGAGGGACTCAGTGAGGAGCAGCTAACATTATTATTATTAATGATACCCTAAATTACTTCCTCCACATTATGCCTTGCTTGAAGCCAGAAGACGTCCTAGCAGACACTGAGGGCATCTCCCCTCACAGCAAGGGAAGACTCGGTTTTACCCCACTCCCGTTCTGCCAGTAAGAAACTGGATCGGAGCCAGCTGGTGCCCAAGGTCACAGAGCTCAGCCACCACCATGACCCACTTGCTCAGTATCACTCAGTACCAGGCCTTATCTTTTCCTGAAAACAGCTGCTGCTCACCACTCAGAAAACTGGTTAATTCTCCCTCCTGGTCCTTCCTGTTGCTTGGGTGCGGGATTCCCCTTTCTGTGGAAATCTGGCTTTGCTAAAGCTCTCTTCCTGCTCGGTACCCGATGCAGTCATCTCCATCTTTTTCATCAGCTTTTACTGGTGACTAATGTCAAGTCAACACTTTCTTCCCCCGGGACCCAGTTTTCAAGAAGAGTCAGCCAAAGAAGGCTTTCACTCCACCGGCCACAGATTCATTTCCAGTACAGTCCTGGGAGAACAAGATGTGCTAAAACTCTCCCTTCATTAACTCCAAGTGACCGCAAAAAGCTCTCCGATCTTTAAGATCAAACATTTGTGAGGGGCCAATCACTCTTCCCTCTTGGACTCGGGTACTCTGACCTACCTACCTGTAGACCCAACCTCCCAAACTGATTGTTTATATCTGTAACCAAGAAGCAATTTAGCATAGCTGAACCAAAGGTCAAGGGCCATATCCCAGGGCCTTCATTCATTCAACAGGTATTACGTGAGCACTAACCAGGTGCTGAGGAAATGGCAGTGAGAATATGAGATGGTCAATAGTGAAGAGCACTCGGGGGAAAAAGTTTGTCAAAGGGAAATTTACATGGGTGAGAAAACTGTGGCAATGCTCTGGATGACTTTCTGCGGCATCCTCACACCCTGAGTCTCTCAAACCCGGAAACACTTCTGGTTGTGGATTCATCTTCTATCATAATCACGAAGCTATCCTGGTTTACTCACAGCTGCACAGTGAAGGGAGGCTGATGCTTGGAGGAAGGGAGGTGCATGTTCACCGCAGTGCAGTATCTGGCCCCAGCGTCCACCAGCTCAGCAGATGCCCTAGGTCTCCTTTCCCACCACTCTGGTGGAAATGGCTATGTTGTATCAGAAACGATTTTTTAAGTACCCTAAACAAACTCCATCCTTAGAGCTATGCTTTCGAAAGAAAGTAGGGCACACAAAGGACAATCTGTCCCCGCACACAAAGCATTTCTATACAGTTAGCTTCTGTTTATCAGAGGGTTTTGAACTGAAGGAGAGGGACAACTGAAAAGTGCTACATTTCCGAATAATTTTAGTGGAAAATACTAAAAAGTGCTGTATTTCCCAGTAATTTTAGTGGAAGTACTCTAACATTTTCACTGGAATCAGCCCATAAATTGACTTCTTGATCGTCTTCGGTTCCATGTTAAGCTCTTAACAATTCCCAGACACTGTATCTGTGATTGTGAGGATTTTACAAATAATGAAAAGACGTCATATTGGAAGAAATGTACTTTAATAAATTATTTTCACCTTTCAAGACTTAAATGCTTAAGTACTTCACCAGACCGTCTCAAAAATTTTTAAAAGGGGAGAGAAGCAAGGATGTCGCTCAGTAGCAGGGCACCCCTGAGTTCAATGCCCACTGAAAACAAAACAAAACAAAACAAAACCCTGAAACTGAGCTACCAGTTTCTGCAGATTCTCGGCAACAGGGCTGTCCTGGCACCATCTTTATAGTTTCTCCGGTCTGGAGTTCCTGTCATGCAGGGACAGTCAGGGCGTCAACTAGGGCTAACAGCTTTAAAAATTTCCAGTCTTACCAAGTTATTTCTCCCTCTGCCAAGAACATGCACATATTAATGTTTCCAGAATAAGTGGCATTTCCAGCGTATGCTCTTTGGTGCGTGGTGTTGGCAATCTTCGGTATTTTCAGTCCAAAGGACGAGACCACCAAGCAATAGAGATCTGGTTCTAGGCCACTTGGGCAAGTATTTTCTGGTCACATCTTTCGAAATGGAAGTTTCTCGGGATTAGCACTCCTCTCTTCCCGAGGCCCACAGGAAACAGGCGTCGGACCGAGGAGGTGTAGCGCGCGGTGTCTGCGGGGGACAGCTACGAGGATCCCCGCGGCAACAGTTAGCGGAAATGACTTCGGAAACGCTTGGGGCTGGGACTCCCCTGGGGACCTACAGCCGGGAGCTCAGAGCTCGCTGTCTCCTCCCCTCCCCTCCCCTCCCTACCCCTCGAGAAGGGGGTTCCGGGCGCCGGAGTCCCCGCCCGCTGTCCCTGCCCAAGCTGGTTCTTAACCTTTTTTGGGCCGAGGACCTAGAGAAACCTATGGACCCTTTCGAGATGGGGCGGAAGTTTGGGGGAAAGGACCGTTTTGAATACATTGCCAAACTTTCAGGGAACCACGAATTTGAAACTAGATTAAGATCCCCGAGTTGGGCGAGTAAATGAGGCGTGGAGCTCAGGTGCCAAATCTGGTCCATAGCGAGCAGGCGCAGGGCAGGGCAGGAACGTGCTTCCGTTCCTAGGAAGACGCAGAGGAGGGCTGGCGCGGAGAGGGGCAGAGGCGAGGAGAGGGAGGGACCCGGGGGAAATGGGAAACGGAGAGGGCACGGTGGGAGGGGGCAGAGACCGCGGAGGGGACAGGGACTGGCAGAGACGGGGTGCAGCGCGAGTGGAAAGGGAGGAGGACGGAAGAGAGGCGGGGGCCAGCCTGCTAGGGAAGGGAGAGTGCCTTCCCCACTGTACCTCCCTAGGCAGGGCCACCGAGCGCCATCCAGGGAGGAAGCGCGGGTCGAGGTACCGGCTGAGCCCCGGGCGTGCGCCTCCCGCGCCCTCGGGGCCTGGGGCCAGCGGGTCCGGCACCGGCGGCGGAGAGGCCGCGGGCTGGAAGGGGCGGGCCGCGCCGCGCTTTCTCCTCCCTGCTCCTCCTCCTGGAGGCGGGCACCCGGAATTTGAGCGGCGGAGGACCCGCGCCCCCGCCCCCGCGCCCCAATTCAAGAAGCCGCTCCGCTACCCCGGCGGCACAGGGCGCCCGGCGCGCCTCGGAGCGCACGTCCCGCGCCTTCTCCGCCCGCTTGCTGGGCATTATGCGGCCGAGCAGCCGAGCCCCAGTCCTGCTCCTCCGGCTCCTCCCGCGGCCCGAGCGGCTCAGCTCTCGGCAGGCGGCAGCGTTGCTCAGCCGAGCGCAGACGGGACCCTCGGCGCGAGACCTCAGCGACTCCTAAAGTCAAAAGTTGGCGGCTAGCGCCGGCCCCGCGCGCTCTCCGCGGCAGCTGCCTAGGTCACCGCGCAGCCAGGGCGGCAAGAAGGGGAGCGGGGTGTGGGGAGGTGGGAGCACCATGCAGTTTGTATCCTGGGCCGCACTGCTAATGCTCCTGGTGCGGGACTTGGCTGAGATGCGGAGCCCAGACGCCGCGGCCGCCGTGCGCAAGGACAGGCTGCACCCGAGGCAAGGTAACGAACGAGGCTTGTCCCTGGGACCCCCTCGCCCGTCCCGAGCTGCTCCCTGGCGGGGGCGCCCTACAGCCCAGGCGCTTTCCTTTTCCTAGAAAGAACTGCCTCCCGCTTTGCCGCTCTTCCAGGGCCATTTCCAGCCAAGGCTAGGGAGACGCTGGAGACAAAAGTAGCCACCCTCCCTTTTGCTTCGGCCTAGCCCACTCCACGCCGCAAGTTAGTTATTTAGTAGCTGTGGTCTCCAGAGAGGGCTTGTTTTATTTTGTTCAGGGTATTTATCAGGGTCTGAAATTATTTTCTTTCCTGATTTGCCTTCCAACAGCCCCCTCAGCGCCTAGCGCAGTTTCTGACTTGCGGTTCCACAGTAGGTGCTCAGCAAATATTTGACCTCGGATTACGGGTTAAAGGACCGGACTCCAATGGGCTGGAAAATAAGTCCGGACAAAGCCCCCATCTTCGTTTTAAATTAAAAGTTGCGGGAACGGGAATCACTGGCTTATGCATCTTTGCATCTTTCTGCAGCGAAATTATTGGAGACCTTGAGCGAATACGAAATCGCGTCTCCCGTGCGAGTGAACGCGGCCGGAGAACCTTTTCCCACGAACGTGCACTTCAAAAGAAGGCGACGGAGCATTGACTCTGCCTCTGACCCCTGGCCTGCCTTCGCCTCCTCCTCCTCTTCTACCTCCTCCCAGGAGCATTACCGCCTCTCCGCCTTCGGCCAACGCTTTCTATTTAATCTCACCGCCCATGCCGGATTTATCGCTCCACTGTTCACTGTCACTCTCCTCGGGGTGCCCGAGGTGAACCAGACTAAGTTTTATTCCGAAGAGGAAACTGAACTCAAGCACTGTTTCTACAAAGGCCACGTCAATACTAAGACGGAGCACACGGCCGTCATCAGCCTCTGCTCGGGAATGGTAAGTTGGGCGCGAGCCTCCTGCAGCCCCGTCTGCTGCGTCTAGCCGCTCTCCAGCCTGGAGATTACCAGCACCGAGGCTCAGCTCCCGCCTTAAGTATTACTCAGAAACACGGGTCGGGCCCTGGATGGGAGGGAGCAACTCTGGTTTGCTCTCGCTTGCACTCGCGAGGGGCGCACAAACCGCCCCCAGAGGTGCTGGAGACTTTGGAGCGTTCTGGCGGCCGGAATCGCGCAGCCGTGCGTGGCCCAGCGGTATCCGGCGGCCTGGACGTTAGCTTCCAAAGAGAAGGTTGCTGCAGCTGTACTTTGTCGCAGCAATCTTGGCGGATCGCTCCCGGAGCAGAGCGGCCGAGTGCAGGGCGGGCCCGACCTCCCCGCGCCCCGAGTTGGGGATGTGCACTGACAGCCCCGGCCTGGGGCACCGGGAGTCCCGCCCGCAGTGTCGTGGACGCCAGCGCGTAAGTCTTCGCGGTCTCCGGGGCCTTTTATCCCGCGGCGCCAGGGCTACTGAAGCTGAGCTGGATTGGCAGGGAGGCCGTCCTGTCCGGGGGACGGAAGGGTGGGCCCAGGACTCCGGGGCGGGGCCAGGGCGGAGCCGGCCTGCGACCCTGCGACCCTGGGGGTGGGGGAGCGCAGAGTGGGGGTGCGTCGCAGTCCGATTCTGCACCCTGGTGGCAGGGTGGCCGGCGACGCCGCGAGAGTGGCAGAAAGCCCGCAGAGGCTGCCTGGACGCGGCCTCGGTTTTTCTGGAACGGGCGCTGGTCCCGGGAATCGGAAGAGCGAGTCCACCGAGCACGTTTCCTTGAGACGGTGGGCGGGGCGGCCCGCTTCGGGCGGCCAGATACGCACTTACCTGGGGATACCCAAGAGCGTCCCCAGTCCGCGTTTCCCAGTCCCCCTTGCCTGCCGCTAGGTCTAACAGGACACCCCCTCGCCTCCCCCGAGCTCCAAAGACCGCCGTAAGGGTCTGGCCCCGCTAGGGTGGTCCTTGACTTTCCCGGGCGACGCGCGTTTCTGGCACGCGCGTGTGACGCAGAAACTTTCGCAGACAAGCTGTCCCAGCTCTCGGCGCTGTGTTCGCAACCGGCTGCCGAACTGCGTGCTCCGAGTGTGCCTACCCTTCCCCTCAGCGCCCTCTCCCCCTACCTTTGCTAAGTGGGAGTTTGGGTACTCACCCGGACCCTCGGCTGGTCCCTTAGCTGTCTGGGGTTTCCGGCACCACGTTCCGAGCTTGCACCCTTCCTCACCTCACAAGGCGACCCGGTGGAGCAAGGCAGGCCTGAAGACTTGGCAGGGGGCGGCCTAGCTCGTTGGGGCCAGTGGACCCCTGCATCCCCCAGCAGACGCCGGAGTTGCTGAGCCTACAGCGTCGCTGAGATTGTTGGGGGTAGGCGGAGACGTCTCTTGGCGAGGGGGAGGGGATACCGCTGTGAGTCACCCTGGCCCCAAGACCAGGGTCCAGGGCGTCTGGACCCTTTCGGTTGTAAATGGTTAAGGCCCAGGTGGGCAAGTGTAAAGTGTCAGCACTCCAGAAAACCTGCTCACCCCCACATTTAAGCAGCGTCTCCTCCAATTCCAGGACCGCTTGATAGGACTGCGTGTGCACGTCAAGTTTGTAAACAATCTTTACTCCTCCTCTCTCCCCGCCTCCACGCTGCGGAGGCCCAGTGGCTCCAGCACTTGTATAAATATTTCGCTGCTCAGGACCTTAATTTACACTTACAGTTTTAGGTGGTAACGCACACCTGGTCTCTGGGAAGTGAGACCCGGCTTTAGAAGAGACAGCATGTAAGCTGTGATACCCCATGTGTACTGCGTCTGTACTGCGTTTAATCTGGCTCTTTTGGAAAAAAGGCCTGCATTTATCTTTAAGTGAGCTGGCTTTTTGTATGTTCAGACTTAATGTAGCTTCGAAACTTCTGCCCCCTTGTCTTCCTTCTCAGGAATCTTCCTTCCTGAGATCTTTCCTTTCTCCACTGACTTATTATATTTATGAAGCCAGAGCATTGGAATATTTAAAACACTGCTCCGTAATTTCTCTGGGAAATCTTTCCTTCCTTATTATCGTAACCCGCCCCTGCCCCACACCAGTCAGTTATCAGTTTTGCAGAATTCTGTCTCAAATGTGCTGCTGCTGGTCTCTTCTGAACTGGTCTGCTTCTGTTTCCCACTCTTCAGGGGGCTTCTCCGGTTGCTGCTCGATCCCTGCTGAGCTGCAGTAACTGGCTCACCACGAGTGGGCACAGGGTCTCATTGCCACCCTGTTCGCACGCGCTGTGGAGTGCCCCCTTGCCCTGTGAGCAACTGTAAAAGCGTTATTTGGCACTCAACGTTTACATTACACCGAACACCCCACGCAGAGCCACATGTCCAGTCTCCTCTTAGTTTTTTCCTGCAGAAATCCTGCATTTTGGGCAGTCTGCTTTATGCTCCTTTCTCTGAATTCCCTCGCTTAGCTTTATATGCTCAAAACACAGCCTTCTTTAAAAGTGTGGTTCCATCTCCTCTTCCCCAGGACCAGTTTCTGTAGGGCTTCTGAGTGCCAGCCTCTCTCCTGTGTGCCTTTGTGGATAGCAGCTGTGTCTAGGATGCTTCCTGTGTCCACCTCCTTGTATGCAGGTTCTTGGCTACATTTCTTTCAGTTTTCCTAGCCAGCCAGGACAGCACCTATTCATTTCTCTCCTGCACTAGATCCTTGAGTAATGTGTGCCCTGGGCACATACATTGGGAGCAATGGAGAAAAATAACTCTTGGGCCCAGAGACTGTTTGATTTTGATACCACATTGATGCCATCATTTGGAGCCCTTCTGCTAGCTCTGTGCTAAGCACTTTACATAGGCGTTATTTCAACCAAATCCTCACCGTGACTACTTACCCGATCTATTTTACTGATAATGACGCTGAAGGGTGAGAGCTCACAGCTACTGAGTGGTGGAGGTGGAATTCCATCTTTCTGCCTGCACTCCAGCCACTGGCCAGAGACTGTGTCTGTCTTCCTAAAGAGAACTTCAGGTTCCTTGTTTTCTCTGCAAAGCACTGGACTACAGTTAGACTCCTCAGCCCTGGACTCAGCACTACTAGCTCCTGAACCATCAGAGGGGGATGTCAGTCAGATAGCTTCCTGTCTGTGCCTGGGTTTCTCCATTTATCAAGTACAGGTGGCTGGTCTTCACTGAAGCGCCAGGCACTTTCTCAGTATTGGGATCTCTTGGCAGCTTCACATGTCTTGTTGTGCTCCCTAGTCTGTTCTTGGAGAGCGCCAGAGTTGCATGATGACAGCAGACAGAGGTGCCTGGCGGGCTGAGGGGGCAACAAATGTATTAGTTTTTTTTTTTTTTTTTTTCTGCTCAGCGGCCACTCTGTCTTGCTTGGACATCCCCTCCCCCCAAAACCAGTGCTTCCTCAATCAATGGAGAACTACTTTTAAAATTCAGGTTCTCGATCTCCCCACTATGAATTCTGAATCTCTAAGTCTAATTGTAAAAAACTTCCCAGGCACTTTTGATGCTGCTTGGGTTTGGGAACTAGCATCTCAGATTAGTGTTCTCATACTTTGTCAAGAAGAGTACCTGGGAGTTCATTAAAATTACAACTCCCAGGCTCTACCCTGTCAGGTTTGGGTAGTGCAGTTACCTGACTTCTCACCAGCTCTGGGTCGCGCTGGTGCTGCTGATGTTCCAGGACAGCCACTTTCTGTATGCCCAGGAAGGATATAGGAGGCTTCTGATCACTTTCTAGTGTGTGAAACAGGAGGGTGGAAGAGGAGGTGAGAGCTCAGTGTATTTCTTTAAACTCCACTAATTGGCACCACATGGGGCACTTGGCACGAGGTGCTTCTGCCTGTATTCCTTGTACTTCGCTTAGGTGGTTCAAGCCTGAGGCGTGATTGATCTTTGTAAGTAGATGTTTGGGGAGGGGAGGAGAAAAAGTGACCTTTTTTAAGTGCTTAGCTTGATGGATAAAGCAAGCTAGAGGTTGAGGGTTAGAGGCCAACACCAGCAACACCAGATACTGCTAACTTGATCCGAGTCCCTGCAAGGTGTCAGGCACTTTGCCGAGCACATTGTTTGGATTATCACATTTAATCTGCACGATTAGCTTTTACCAAAAGCATCTATATCTCCAGCTGACAAAAAAGCTGTTTCAGAGCAGAAGGGAGAGTAGGTGTAGTGCTGGGATCAGAAGCAGGGTTGCTTCCAGTGTGGCACCTTGCACAGTATCCCTTCCAAGTGTGCAAGGGGTACAGGTGGTACCACCGGAGCAAACTGGCACAACTGTGCTTCCTGAACTTGAGTCCGTGAGAAGCTTCACTCATCCAGCTTCTTCCTGTTGAGCTCAGATGTGTCCCTAGCTTTCCCGGCAGCATGAATACTTAGAAATGCTCTTCTAACACCTTATAGGAATAATATAATTGGAACTTGAATGCCAAGGAAGAGGCAGCCTTGAACAGCAGGCACAATAAGCTAGAGTGGAATAAACCACTTCTCTGCATAAGGCACAGCATTTTACGTCTAAGCAACCCTCTTGGGAGGAGGGATTAAATAAGATGGTCCTGTGTCTACTTGGAATTATGCCATTGTTTTTCCCTCCCATTGGTTGGCTTGCGTTAAATCAACTCATCTCTTTTTATTTGCAGCTGGGCACATTCCGGTCCCATGATGGAGATTATTTTATTGAACCACTGTTGTCCATGGATGAACAAGAGAATGAAGAGGAGCAGAACAAACCCCACATTATTTATAGGCGCAGCATCCCCCAGAAGGAACCCTCCTCAGGAAAGCATGCCTGTGACACCTCAGGTATTTACTTCTTGGTTAAGTGGAGACCCCGGCTGTCAGATGAGTTCATTGCCATCCTGCAGGAAGGTAGCACTTTTACGGTCTGCAGAGTACTACCCTACTGTCCTTCTCTACTCCCCCTGCACAGGGGTGGAAACTGCAGGGTAGCTAGTGGCTTGCTGAAGGTTGCATAGCTCAGAATTTACAGAGTCAGGATTTGGATGCAGAGAACAGTGACTCTAGTGCCCTTGGGACAGGCTTCTCTTGTATTGAGGTTGCTTGCTTTTAGGACTAAGCTTTGGCAATTCCTTGAGGCTGTGATAGCAGTATTCAGAATCAGAAATTTCTTTTATTATGTTTGTGTCTTCTATTCATTGGTTCCTGTGGATACGTTTTTTTTTTCTCAATATAGAATTACAAAAAGTCTTACAAATGGAACTCACAAGAACTTACATGTTTGTCAGAATTTCTTCTGTCAGTTTCAGTTTTGCTAATGTTCTGTGGTTTCAGCAAATATGGAAATGGACCTGTGGTTGCTCTGTTAGCTTAGGCTCAGCCAGATTTTTTGCTGCCCATCCACTGCTGGATTTCTTCCCATCCAGTGAGATTGCTGCAGGCTTTGCAGCAGCGCCTTAGCCACTTTAGGGATGTGTCGCAGTGGATGCCCGGAGAGCTCCTTCCTGTCTGCATTTCTCAACGCACTGCTGTCTTCCATGTCTGGTTGATTTCTCCCAAATGATAACCACCATTAGAAACTGTCCCTCACTTAGACCCGTGTTTTAATGTGTTTGTTAAAGTGGTTCTCAAGAAAAATGTATGGACTTCCTGTCTCCAGAACCATGTCTTTCTCACTATTCTCTATTTTTTAAAAATTGCATCAACAAATTAGTTCCTTGAGGTTTTTATGGTATCTCCAAATCAAAGCCAAATTCAAGGCCAACGGAGATTTCCTCAGAGGTGTCTCAAATAATCACTGGCATTATTGTGTGTCTGTATCCAGTTGTTCTATTGTGATAGCATCTGGTGCTTCTCTCTTGGAAGTGTTATTTTTAAAGCAAATCCTTTAATAAAAGATAACATTAGCTGTTGTTAACTGCAAAATAGCCAGGTCTAAGGGCAGGGCATCATAGTCTTTGGCTCCCTTGTGATCTTACCACCAGGGCTGGCAGGAAAGGAACCAAAATCATGCCAGTCAGATTCTAATGTGCCAGAGAGCTGGAATGGCTGCTGTGCCCAGTCACAGTGGTTCTAGGCGCTCTTGTGGGTTCACTTTGCCAGCCACCAGTGACTCTCATGAGCAAGTCTGTGTCATGTATTTTGGACATACTACTAAGAACACTGACTTTTACTTTTTGAATTCCCAAATTGGGTACTAGCAAGAGCATATTTTATTTTGGTTTTTGTTCGTTTGTCTTTGTCCTGGGAATTGAACTTGGACCTTGCACTTGACAGGCAGGCACTTGTACCACTGAGCTATATGCCTGGTCCAGCAAGAGCATATTTTAAATATAAGTCTATGTGTAACATGAGCTGGAAAGGAAACGTGTGGCTCTTCCCTTTCTATATATTTAATATATATTCACAGCACACTGAAGTCTGTCTGCACTGATACAGTCATTGAAGAGTAGTGTTTGGTGGCATCCTCTGCCCCAAAGTGGCTGCAAAACGACATTTTTCAAACTGATAACATTGTTCTCTCATTCCATATGGCATCCTGCAAAGTCTGTTCCCTACCTGATTTCACTTACTGCTTACCACCTGCTGACAGGGTCAGTCCCATCCTGCCTCCATGATACCTATAAAGAGGCTGAGATGGAGGCACTTGAGGACAGAACCCTGGCTGCAGCTCCCCGGCATGTCCACGGGGAGCCCATGCTCATCTTCCACGCCCCAGGGAAGCTGTGCCAAAGCCCTGCAGTGGGGAGCAGCTCAACACCAACCTTCAAGAAAACAGTCAGGAATCAATTTGTTAAGTGAATCCCCAAGTTAGTAGATACTCAGCTCTGGACTGAGGACAGGGCGTTGTCATATCCTATTAAAAACATGGAGAAGAGCATGTTTTAAATTTAAGGGCTGGGGACAATGGAACATGCCTTCTTTTTCCACAGGCACTTGAGAAAAGTGCCACCTTTTAGTCTTCCTAGTATTTGCTGGCTGGTGAGGCATGTGGCTGCACCCCCTCACCTGCGTGGTGACTCAGGAGCCAGGCAGTTGGGTTGGTTCTTCCAGAGGTTTCTTCTGGACTCTGTCCCCCCTTCTCCTTCCAGCTGCTTCTGTACCCCTTTGAATTCAGGTGTAGAAGGCAGTACCGTTGGAAGGATGGGCCAGCAGGGCACAGAAACCTCCAAACCCAGGCAGCCCGTGCATAGGTCACGCATACAGCTTGGCAGGAGTAGTCCCTCCTGCCAGGAAGAGGGCCTGCCTCTCATCCAGTCCATTCAACATGGGTGGTTTTCCCTCCTGAGCGAGATAGGTAATTGCCAGTACACCTGTGCAGATTCCTAGCCGCCTCACACAGTGCAGGTTCTTCAGAAAGCAGCAATTAATCCATCTAGCAGGGCAAGGCCAGAATTGGTGATTTCTCTAAGTGCCCTGAGTGACTGTGTTCAGCTAGCTTTGAGTCCCTGCTGAAGACCTGTGAGTCACTCCCACTGCTTGCCCCCTGTGTTCCCTGGACTTGACTTCTTATGTCAGTGCTTCCTGCAGCTTTTCTTGCAGAGTAATGGACTGCTCAGGCTGGAGGAAACCTGAGCGGTGAGGTCTCCTGCAGACACTACCTCTGCACAGATGAGGAAACAAAGTTACAGGATGTCAAGTTAGATACCTCTTTGCAGTGCCATACCCTGCATATCTTTACTACCATCCCCGCCACAGAACTTTCCCATGGCTGGGCTTGGGAGCCAGCCCCACAAAGTCCCTGCTGACCTCCCTGTGACTGGCTGCCGCACTGTGGGAAGTGGGCAGGGCAAGGCACTCCAGCTGTTGGATGCTGCTGTATACAGATGGAAGTCCTGCTCATTTCCAATTCTTGGTGTATAATTTTCAGAAAAAGCTTGTGAAATAGCATATTTCAAAGACATCTGTAGGCATTTAATGTCACAGAAACTTGGTGGGTTTAGAAAGGCACCTATGACCTTGTGTATTCATTCCTGTGTGCATCTTTTTATTTAGCCCCAGGGTGTTAATTGAACAACTCCTTTGCACCAGAAGGATAAACCAGGAACTGTCCATATTCCAGCTAGTTGGATGATGGATGCCAAACACATTTTAGAGTACAAAGTAAACATAACATGGACCTTCTGCTTGAACTAATTGAGTATAAAATAATGAAGGCTTCAAGGGCGGTGTTTAGCAGATGGTAGGCAATTACTGACTGACAATTTTTAAATAAATTAATGAAAATATAAAACAAAACACTGTAGTGAGGGAAGGAAAACTTAAAACCCCAAACCCAGAGGTGATCACTTGGAGCTTTCTGGTAACCAGGACCAGAAGGATTTACGGTGCTTACTTCAGCCGACCCTGCCCATTAGCAATGGCTGGCGTGCTCTCTGCCTCCTGCTTTCCTCTCCCCAGGGCAGCTCATGAACACCGGAGAGTTTGACAGTGGCTCTGGCTGCCCTTCCTGGATGGTCTCTGCGTGGCCATAACTGGCTCTGGCTGTGTAGACACTGGGCTCTTTGAGCAATCCTCCTTTCGTCTTTCACTCTATGTGTAAGTTCTTGGGCAATGGGCTGGCTCATCTTCCTACAGCCCTGGTGACTGCAGAGTGCCTTCCCAGCAGCCCCGCAGGCACTGCACTGAGCGTGTAGCCTGCAGCCCCGCACTCCTGCTGCAGGCCCAGGGACAGCCTGGTGGAAGCACCACAGGAGGGCGTGGTGCTCTGCTAAGCGCTTCTGTTGCTCCTGCACACTGCCTGCTCCCAGGTAAGATCTTAATTGTGCCTCCATTTGACCCTGACTTTCACAGCAGTTAGTGGTTCTTACCAGGGAGGAAGATAGCCTTCCTGGTAGGGTGTGTGTGTGTGTGTGTGTGTGTGTGTGTGTGTGTTGGGGCATTTAAGAATTATACATTTCCTGGCCTATCAGTCCCACCTCTAAGGAAACAATTGGACAGTTGTGTCAAGGTGTTCCTGAACTAATCAGTACTGGGTTATATAGCAAAAGAAAGAACCCCCCTGTGCCCAGGAGGATAGGTCAGTAACTATGGCACAGACTGCGATGGGCCCTCTGCAGCTGTTAGAAATCACTGCATTGGTTTGCTGTAACACACACTCAAACAAGACGAGGATGTCCTCTGGGGAACTGCCCTCACCTACATCTCCAGAGCGTGTCCTTCAGCTTGCATCTAGTTTCCAGTCCTCACATGACCTGCTGACGGCTCACCCTTGTGGAGCTTTTTTTTTTTTTTTTGCTGTTTCAGGGGTCGAACTCAGGACCTTGCATTTGCCAGACAGGCACTTATTCCACTGAGCTATATCCCCAGCCCAGCATGTGGACTTTAATCCTGGCTTCCACCCCTGTTGGCAGATGGGGCAATCTACTCAGTCTGTAAAGCGACTTCCCAAGGCCCCGATCTCAGGACATCTTTATCCTGGTCCAGGTGGAGAAATTTGCTGGCCCGTCGTTGGTGCCTTTGACTGCCTTTGTAAGAGGTACTCTGGTGGGCAGGCATTCATAGCTGCCTGCCTTCGCCTGGTCTGGCTTCAGGAGCGTTTCTAGTGTGGGAATTCCCACCAAGACTCTGGTGACTCCCCAAGGCAGGCGTCTCCAGCAGGCGTCCTCATTAGCTGTCAACCTCTTGGATGCAACTAGTAATTGAGCCCAGGTTGGCAAGTTAGGTCAGTGGCCCTGGGAGTTGGCCCAAATGGACTTGGAAACAGAACCCAGGGGCTCGAGGAGGGCTTTATGGAAACAAGTCTGTGAAGGCTCCTGGTGCAGGCAGTGGTGGAGCCTGGCCAGGCTGCACGGTGCTGCCAGGGCCACTGTGGGCAGCATGTGGGCTCATCAGTGGTGCAGGACAGGAGCCTCCCTGCCTCCACTCACATGCACTATCTGCAGCTGCAGACCTGGGCCCCTCAGTCCCTCAGCCCTGGGAAGGCGGAAACAGGCAGATGCAGAAGCCCTGGGCAGTGACCAGGGGAGCAGCTTGGAGTCAGTGGCTTGTTCCAGAAGCCGGGAGGAAGGTGTACCCTGTTAGACACAGAGCAGCACGAACCTGGCCTCCAAATGGGCGAGGGCAAGCCCTGCAGCCCAGGATAATGTCTGAAACTTTAAGAACAGTCACTCCTCTGTGGACTGGATCCTTTTGTCTGATTTCATCTGTCCCTTTTTGTTTCTTAGCTGTTTTTCTCTGTATTCTTCAAAGACTGTGTGTAATGAACATCAATATGAGCAATGACCTCTAAGAATCTATGTGAATTATTAGAAAATTACTGTTTTAAATATCTGAATGCTTGACCTTATTTCCTCAGCTTATAGCTTCATAGTATTTATATAAAATGCTACTTTTCTTTTTTCTTTTCAACATTGGTATTAGGAGTGCATTTTCCAATGAAATCATGAAAGCACATCGAAAGGAAGATTTCTAATATAGAACTTTGATTTTTTTCATTTGATCTCATTTATTCACTTCATGTTTAAACTTTTTATCTTGCTTTTTAAGAAGCATTTTATTATGACCTTCTTCAAGCATTTGCAAAGTAGAGGCAGAAGTAAAGCGATTCACGGTCCAGACATTGGCCACCTCTGGAAGTGGCTGTGAGTTTTTTAAATTCACTTTTTGTTTTCCCTCATGCTGGAGCATTTTAAGGCAACTCCAAGACACATTTACCTCTAAATATTCCACTATGTTAAAGTGAGGATATTTTTCTATGTAAACAAAGTATTTTTTATCAGGGTGAACAAAATTAAGACAAACTCCCCTGTGGCCTGTACAGTATCAACACCAGAATTACCCCAACTCTTTCTCAGTTTCCCTTCGACACTCTCTTCAGTTAGGTTGTGGTTTAGGCAAGTTTGCATGTTGCATCTCCATGCTGTTGCTTACGTAGCAGTAGTCCCCTTTGTTGTCCTCGCGCTATTAAAGTTGCTGTTTTCATTCCATGTTGCTTTTGGTCACCTGGTCCTGTTTTTCCTTTCCACTTCCTTTGGTCTTCATTTCATCTTTTGTCATCTTAAGGTTCAGCTGCAGTGGTAGAGTCTCGAAGGGTGACTGATCCCCAAGCCCAGAGCAGGTCCAGAGGGAATCCAGAGGGAACCCCTGGCCACTGAGCTGTTCATCAGAATCTTTTAGTTGAGCACAAGAGGCCCTGGGGGGCTGGGTTGTTTTGATCCTTAGTGTATAGAACCCTCAAAGCCTGGTTGGCTTTTCTGACAGAAAGCAATATCTTCAGTTTACAGCACTGACTCAGTGTACCTTTTCTACAGTTTGGGTTGGACCCCAGAAGAGCCAGATAGCAGCTGGAAGTGGAAAGTACCAAGTTGGGCTGCCAGCTTCACACTCCCTGCCAAGGCCTGACAGCTATAGGGAGTCCCTGTCACTTCCCCTCAGAATCGCATTCTCTGCAGAGACGCAGACAGTGGTGCAGGCACTTGCTAACTTGTTCAGCTTCCTTCCAGGAAGCACCTGAGGTGGGTTGGGATGCTGCATGTCCTTTAGAAATGCCCTGAGAATCAGAGAGGTTGAGGAGGCAGGAAGCTTTGGGATTAATTTCAGGATCCTTCAGGACCCAATGGGCTGTTTTCAAAGTAGGATACTGTAGACTTCCTTGCACCAATTCCTATGTAGAAGAAGCCCACTCATTTAATAGTGTGCTATTTTATCATGCAATTGAGATTTAAAATTTATAACTTTGTGTCCACCAAATTTTGCTTCCTTATGATAATCAGATTGCTATGGTCATTCTTATGGTCATTTCTAGATGACTTTCTCATTTATCTTTTTGTGTCAGGACCAGATGTTTGCATGGACTTTCTATCTATGTAACTGCAAATCATTGGTATGTGGGAAGTGCTTTGGTATCACTAAAGGAGCCTGCATACCTGTTCTCAAAACCTGGTAGGCTTTGAGAACGAGTGAAGTGAAACCAGCGGTAAATGTTGATACCATGTTTCTTTGCTGCTGATTCTTAATTCTTTATTTTCTGTTAGAATTTCCTAATTCTGTGCTGCAACACCTTATGTACAGATTTCATGCCAACATCAGACATGCACCAGGAAAGTGCAGTGAAAAGCAGTGTGCAGTACAGTTAATTTAAGACACAGCTGCACAGAAATGGAATAGAAAAGGCTTATTTAGGATTTGTTATTCAAAGTTATCATCTAAGATGAAGAGAACAGATCTGTTGTTTTTTATTTCTAATTAGTATCCAGAAACACAACTTCCAATGTCCATTCAGTGTGTCTGTGCTGGGAATGTGTTCTCACAGCTCATACATGATCAGCTGCAGAGGAAGTTCCACATGCTGAAGAATGCAAACATGGCTGGGAACGTGACACAGTCCTATAATCTCAGTCCTCTGGAAGACGGAGGCAGGAGAACTGCAAGTTCAAGGCTGATGTAGGCAATGTAGCAACCTAGAGAGATCTGGTGACAAAATTAAGTAGCTCACGGGGCATCATGCTAGTTTGGTCATGAAGGCCATTATTGTGGATGTACAATACCAGTGCTTGTTCTTTAGAATATTTTTATTGGTGAATTATAATTTTTATTTTATGAGTTTTGTTAAACAATGAGTGCTTAACAGGAAAAAATAAAAAATAAATGTTGAAATTTTAATAATTGTTATTCATAAAAAAGCATCAAAGTTTTCAACATTGACTGTTTCTTGGCATACCAAGTCTAAAAAATAACAACAGAAATAAATTCTCTTAAGAATTACAATGAAAATACTAATAGAACTCTACCACAAAAATAAGCTTTGCTTCAACTGTCACACCCAAGGCAGTCTTCATATGTGACAGTTGCATGTGCCATGCACACATCTCATTTACACTGTCAGCATGTGTGCATGTATCAGGCCATTCTTGTCTCCTATCTTCTGTTTTGTTGGGTGTTTCCTACTATATTGTACAATGTGCACTTAGCAAGAAATTAAGATATTGATAAAATATCACATATAAGTGCTTAGCATAGATATCAGCATGTTCACATCAGCTGTTTATCTGGTTACAAAACCTAAAGACATCATCAGACATAAAAACCTTTGTGAACTTCAATGTAAACACAAACAAAAGTGTATCACAGAAATAATCTTTGCCTCCACTGTCACACCCAAGTCAATCTTCACACATGAAAATTGCATGTTCCATACACAAGTATTGCTTACACTGATAGTATGTATGTTTTGTTTTCCTGTACTTTATTGTAGGACACACTTGATTTCTTTTTTGTTTCCCTGTTCTTGTAGAAGGTCTTTGTGATGCTGGACCTTTGTGAAGTCTACCTGTCAGCTCACTGGTGTGTTCCACAATTTTTTTTTGCATAGTTCCTGGGAAGAAACATTGTTTTCCCTGTTTGTGTGTGTGTGTGTGTATGTGTGTGTGTGTGTGGTACTGGGGATTGAACTCAGGACCTTGTGCTTGCCAGGCAGGCACTTATGCTACTGAGCTATATCCCTAACTCCTCCCTCTGTTGTAAGTGATCTCTTACGAGTTCTAATCCAGTCTTTAAGAAAATTTCATGGTGATGTTTTGCACTTGTTATTTTCTTTGAAATTATCAAACTATTTATATCACATGTGTTTAAGATGGAGTGAAATACAATCATTGGCCAAAGCTTTGTGTTTCAAGTGATATCATAGTTACTACATAACTATCAACAACATCTACTCTGCCTTTGGTTTTGTTGTAGAAAGTTATCATTTCAGGCTTCTGTTTTGTTGAGGTTTCCCTATCAATGTTTACATCATGGTGAGTTGTTGAATTCAGCTGTACAAGCTTGTTTTTCTTTGCCGTATATATGGCCAACGTTTTATCTTTCTGAAATCTGGAGAGTGTATTATACAATCCTCTGCTTTGAAGTTGCATAATTTCATTTGGAATTTTCACTTTGTTCCTGTGTACAGTTCCTATGCTGGTCAGTTTGTGCTCTGTTAGCAAATGTAACATCAGTTGGAACCCAGTAAACCAATTGTCCAATGTCGCATTCCAATTAGTTTGGGAGATAGGAGCAACAAGTCTGTTCACAGCAGCATTTGATTCATTACTGTGTGAGTCGGGACCTGGTGGCTGAGTTCCAGGGTACATTTCTAAATTGAAAGCATAAATCTATGCATCTACAAAGGCATATGCTATATTTTGAAGGTTTTTTGGGGGAATATACTGCCTAAGGCTATAGCAACCATGAAATGCTGCAAGATGTCCATCAATAGTCATGTATTTAGATGGTGTACACATTGCTTGACAGTCACCCACAGATCTTTCAAACCATGAACAGATAGCAGCCAGATTATCAGTTCTTTTTCTTTCTTGGCGGATGGTTTTGTCATCAAACCTCAGGCGATTCTGAAGGAAACCAAATGTCCTCAGTGTCATCAGATAGTCTACAGACTTTAAGCCCCCACACCCACTGCCCTTCCATAAGTCTTTTACATTCCTCTGATGACCGTGAGAAAGCCCTGGTAAATGCATCAGACCTATAAATGCTTTCAGTTCTGCTTGTGAGGTATTATAATAAACACATTTTTTAATATGGCCATAGATGCATACAGAACATTTTATTTGTATTTCACAACATCTTGTAGCATTTTGTTTGTTACACACAATTTCCAACATTGAATGGTAATGCTGGCATTCCAGCAAACAGGTTCACTATAGGTCTTGCCAAGATCATCAGTATATTTTTGGACGTAGTTCTAACATTGTGTTAACCCATTTGGTTGCATGACCATTTTGTGCCATTTTGACTAGTCCAGTATGTACTCACATTCCTGTTTTCTTCGTCATCTGAATCAAGGAGTTCTGCATTCCCTGTGTCTGTATTGGTTGATTCTTGCTCCATTTCCCTGTCACAGGAACTTTGGATCACATGACCAAGAACAGAGTCATTATCATCTTCATCTTCCATGCATGAATTATCTGGTGACTCACTTTTGACCTCCAAAACTTGGAAATCTGGTTTTCGTTGTGCTATTGTACTGAATTGGGCTACTTCTACCAGAAAAATTAAAATAAACCCACATTCCGCTATTGTAAAGTACATGTTTACATAGCAGAATGGTGTGGGTGTATTTTACCCCACATGATGCTCAGATAAACATACATAAAACCTGTCAGAGCATAAACGTAGGTAAAAACCGGATTTGACAATTTTGTACAAAGGCACACCTTGCTGTTTGTGCTACCAAGTAGGTAAACACAAAGGTTGTTGCCTGTATCCCCCATCACAGCTACTGAGATGCACAGCTGCCTACTATTATGCTAAAGTACAAATTTACAGTAGAAAAGTTGGGGATTTTTTTTTAACCCAGTGTTCTGTTCCATGGGTAAATAATGAGCTTGGGATGTATCTCGGTTTCCAAGTCCTATTCAATTCCTAGCACCACAAAAAGAATGCAAGTGTGTATGTGTATGCACACTCTGTTGGATTTTGCCCCTTTTGAAACTTAGGACATAAATTTTCATCACTGTTGATTTTGACCTTATAAGATATTAAGAACTCATACATTTTTAGTAGTGAAAGAAACTGTAGCAAGAACTTACATTCCAGCCCCACTAAAAGGGTGAGAGGATCAAAGCCTAGAACTGTCTAATCATGGAGCTTGGGCAAATGGCAACTTTGGGCTGTAACCCCAGCCCTGTGATCTTTCCAGGTGGTGACACAGGAAAGGCTGCCTGTGGACAGTGCCTGGAAAGGACATGTTCAAAAGCATGACTCCAGGGAGGTAGGGGGTGCACACTAGGTTTCCATGTGAGGACAACTGAGAGTAAACCAGTGATATCAGTCCAGGCACTTTCTCCAGCCGTGGAGAAAGATAGTAGTAGCCTTTTAGTTTAGTTAATTTAAGGGGTGAAGGTGTCATAACAAGAGCTGAGCAGATAGCAACAAAACATGATTTAAAAGCAAATACATCAGTCTAGCATTTCTTAGCTGGGCCACCGTGCTGGGGAGGCTGCTTGTCATCAAAGGACACAGCACATCAAAGGACAACCACAGTACCTGTGGTTGCTTACTTCCTGTGGCCACTGACGTGGTACCAAAGTGACAAGGGCCTTGTTGCAAACTCTGCAAACTGGGGGATTCCTGTATCAAAGGAATGTGGGAGATAGCTCCCCAGGGGTTGCTCACAGCTTTGTAATGAGCTGCAGCTCACCTGCTGGAGATTCTCAGCGGGCTTCCTGTGCAGTCCCAGGGCCCCCCAGAGGCAGCTGTGAAACATCACACAGTGGATGGGATGGCCAGCAGCAATCCTGAGAGCCAGTGTGCTCCGGGAACCAGATAGGGTGCTCATACCACCACTGGAAGATTCTGAGTACGAGGAACTGCCTCAACATTCTACCCTTATTAAATAATTTGACTCTTTGCTCATAGGGAGCAACTGTTGGCATTTCCAGATGAGGAAATCAAGGCATAGAGGGCCTAAGTGACTGGCCCAGGGCAAGACAGATTGGATGCTGAGCAGTGAGGATTTGAATCCTGGTCGCTTTGCCTCCTGAGCCCCAGATCTGAGCTGTACATCCCCTTCCAGACTCACTCTGTAAGCCCTGTGTGGCTAGACAGCTTTGTTTTCATGGTCCCAGTAGTCCCTGACAGGTGACTGGGCCACTTAGTGAAGTGGTAATTCTGAATGTATTGGGTTTAGTAGAATATATTGCTAAACTTTATTTCATCTGTTTCCTTTGGCTTTGTAAAACAGGGTCTGCTAGGAACTCCAGACCTTGTGGGTACGTGGCTTGTATTTATGTCCTCAGGAAAGTGCTGAGGGACAAGGTCCCAGCTGTGGCACGAAGGAGCCCAAGAGGCATGGGTGCCCACAGGCAGCACTGAACATCCCATGTGTGCATACCACAAGGGGGTGGTGTTTTGGAAACAACAGTTTCCAAGGAGTATTTTGCAAGATATTAATAACAAACCAAACAGTTCCTTAGTAAAATACAGGCCCAGGTGACTTGGGCATTTTATTCTACTTCATATGGACATTGTTTTAATATGTTCTTGAGTTATTTACAGAGTCTGTTTGCTCACTAGTGAATAAAGATGATAATCCCTACCACTCAGGGTTGCTGTGACAATAGCCAAGCTAATCAGTGTGAAGGACAGCTCTGAACAGATGTCAGCGTGGCCCACCACCATCGTGAGTGCTGTTGCTTTTCAGTAGTTCCTTCTAAGCCTTCCTCTTTGAGAAGAAGTGCATCTGCACAGTGTCCTTCGTGCTCTTACGTCTCCAAGAGTGTGCGGGTCCCCACCTCTGTCTCTTGAAGGGGCAGAGATTTGCAAATTATGGGTAAGCAGATGTGAGCTGGCTCCTTTCTTGTAAGACCTCTCAGCTTTTAAAACACTCACATGCACAGAGAACTTTCTAGATGTGAACACTTGTGTGTTTTGCAAACCTAATTTATTCTTGGAAATCTCTCCTAGGACTAATCTTCCATGAACTGCTCTCAGAAACATTGTTCATAGAGATCCAGGCCAGCCACAGGGCCCCACAGCTACAGTGCCCCCCACTGCCCTCTGGCCCATTCTGCTCAGCACTGTGCATGCAGTGTGGACATGAGCACAGACTACCTTTTCCTTTTAAAGAAATACCTCATGGTCTGTCAAGAGAAATGGGCTTGGGAACGAGATCCAGACATCTAGAGATTTGCTCTGTGTGTAAAGCTAGCAAAGTGATGGCCCCAAAAGAAATTCAATGCTGATGACTTTTGTTTGTACACATTAGAGCTTTAGACACGAGGAGCAATCCCCTAACCTCCTCGGCCCCTTCTCCACCCAGTTTCTAGAAACACAGTGTTCCTTATTGTTGAGACATTCATGGGCTTTACCAACCTCTCCTCTCCCACCCCTCCCTTCTCTTCGTGGGGTTTATTCCTCTGAGAAAAAGCCTCTCAGCCTACGGAGTCCCTGTTTGATTGCTTCATCAGTTACCACTGAGCATATCTCAGTGCAGACTGCAGACACAGCCAGAACCTGCAGGGCAGGAACCGCCACCAGCTCTTGCTCTGCCCCCATGTGCCACCCCGCGTGGAGCCGGCTGGAAAGTGGAACTCGTTGCTGGGTCTGTTCACTGCAGTTAGACCTGCTGTGTCTCTCGCTATCCATGTACACAACTTGTCTGGTTTGGAAGTTGGTTGTTTAGTTCTTAGGATCCTTCCTTCCCTCCCAGATTTCCTCCCCTCCTTTCCGCCTCCATTTCTGTAAGATTTTTTTTCTAGAATGGAATTGTTCTGTTTGAGAAACTCTAATGCAGTGCGCTACTTT
The DNA here is from genome assembly GCA_004027595.1 of Dinomys branickii. Taxonomy (NCBI): domain Eukaryota; kingdom Metazoa; phylum Chordata; class Mammalia; order Rodentia; family Dinomyidae; genus Dinomys; species Dinomys branickii. Next base: position 39,033 of record PVLD010000847.1, read on the forward strand.
GTAAAGAGATTTATGTTTTGCATACTGCTGGTAAAACAATAGCCACTGATTATGAATGCTACCTCGTTAGATATTTAATGGGTCCTTCCTGTGTTCCATTCCCGCCCTACTTGAATTTTGTGCACTGTGTCTTTTATCTTTCATAGCTCCCCTTTGAGGTAATTGCTACCATTATTCTCATTTTATAGGTGAGGAAACTGAGGCTTCCTCATCTCAAGAAAGGGTAGTGAAAGTCCTGTTAGTGCCAGAGGGGAACCCCGAGGGTGTGACTCTGAAATCCACTTGGGAAATCACAGAGGTCTCTGTTTGGCTTCATCTCTAGTGGAGGTCTGGTGTGCTCCTGTGTTGTGTGATGTCCCGGCCCAGTTAGACCTGGAGGTCACAGGTGGCTGGTTTGGTGCCGTAAGGAAGTTCAGTTAAATTTTGATCAACCTTATGAAAATAGAAAGCAATAATTAACTTCCTACCATTGATGTTAACATTCAAACTTCAGCTCAGCCCCAGTTGGTGGGAAACACCTCAGTGAGTAATCAGTGAATACCAAGACCTGGCTGGCATTGCTGGCATTACTCTGTCAAATCCAGTTTCTTAGTAATGTAAGAGCATTCCACATTGCACTGCAGGGTGAAGTGAAAAGCACATTTGAAACATTTTACCATTTAATCAGCAAATATTATAAATAGGTTTGGCAGTGGGTTTTTAAAAAGATGTTTCCTCCTAAATTTTTGTGATACTTAAGAAAAGACAGAGCCCAACTTCTTCTTGTTGTGGTGTACATTTTGTTTTTTCTGTCACACCTAGGCCAGTGAGCTCAGCATGGTGGCATACATCTAGCACTCTGGAAGCTGAGGCAGGAGGATGGCTGCTAAATTGTGTGTTCAAGGCCAGCCTAAACTATGTAGCAAGACCCTATCTGAACTAACAAACATACCTACGCTCATACCTTGCACAAAATAGCTGGTTGAGAAGAATCTTTGAATTAATTTATAGGAAATACTGTGTACTTTCTTACTCAAGTTTTAGAATAGCCTTAAAATGGAATACACACATTTAGGAGGTCATTTAGGAGGAAACTGAGGCCAGAGAAATGATTCAGCAAAGGTCTTCTGCTGAGTGTGGCAGACGGAAACCCAGCTCTCAGCACTCCTGGTTTTGTAGCTACTGCTCTTTCCATGGGATGGCACAGGCAGTGGCAGAAATGGGCTCGGGCACGACCTGTGCTCACATGTCCCACTTAAGTATAAACATGCATAACTTTGAATCATTCTTATAAGCCAGAAAGTAGTCTTTAAACACATTTAGTCACTCAACCTTAAATGGTTCCTTTTAGTTCTAACTCCCATTATGATTTTACGACTAATAAAAACATAAGAAAACCAAAAGATAGCAACAATACTTCTTCCTTCCTGCCTGTGCCCTGGGCACTGTGTTAGCACTTCCCACACGTGATCATGTTATTGCCCTAAGCACCTCCCAGAAGTACACACTGCTCCTGCTTCACTTTGCCCGTGGGGGAGCAGGGTGGGAGGGTCAGTGATTCTCTGAGGTCGGAGAGGAGTGAGCCGCTCTCAGTCCCTTCGGCATGTGAGTTCCTGCAGCACTGGCGGCTGGCGTGGAAGCATTTCTACTTCCATGGCGTAGGCATCAGGGCTGCTTGCAAAAGTCCCCTTTAACTCTGGCCCTTTACACACCATGGTGGAGCTGCAGTGCCTCTGATGTGGTGACAAGAGGCACACAGCTGCCTAGCAGAGCTTTTCTTGGACAGGCCTGAATTTGCTTGCGTGTATGTATGAAGCTCAGATAGTTGAGATTCTCTGTGTATGTGACCATGCATGCGATTCTTTAGGAATCAACATGGTTATTTTAGGATATGAACCAGACATTTCTCACAAGGTATTTGGTAAAATAAAAGTGAGAAATTGTTGAAGATTCCTCATAGAAGATTCCTCAACTCTGCAAAATGATACCCTGTTTGTGTCTTGTCTGAACTTCAATAAGAGGGAAGAAAATGGGGAACCCATTGGGCAGAATAGTTTGGTACTTTCTCAAAATGATAAACATACAATTACAATATGAACTGCCATTCTACTCCTCTGTATATGCCCAAGAGAAATTAAAATATAGCCAGACTCAACCCTGTGCACGAATCTTAATAACAGCATTGTTCAGTTGGATTGTCATATGTCTACCCAAATATCCGCTAGTTGATGAGTAGACAAACATACCACATTGTACCCGTTCAGTGGGATATTTGGCAATGGAAAGTAATATACTGACTACATGCTACCTGCTGCACCTCGAATGTACCTTCAAAACATTATGCTAGGTCAGTGGTGGCAAACCTATGGCACGCATGCTAGAGCCAGCTGTTTGTTATCACTAAAAGTCTAAAAGGTTCTCTGACACTGTGCTAGATGAAAGACGCTATGCACAGAAGGCCACAAGTTGTATGAGTTATGTGAGTCATTTTATATAATGTTCCAGGGTACATAAACCATAGGTGGAAAATTGTAAGTTAGTGGCTGCCAAGGGCTGGGAACGGGGTAGATGAAGAATGGCTGGAGGTAGGAGTAAGATTTCCTTCAGGGGCAGTGGAAGTACTCTAACATTAGTAATGGCAGTGGTTGTTCAGCTTGGAGGATATGCGGAAACTGGCTGCACTGTATACTTTAAAAGAGGTGTATAATTTTATCTTAATGAAGTTATTATTGAAATACATACAATAAATAGAAAGCTACCCATGAGAAAATATGAGAAAAAAGCCCGAGAATATGCATACCAATTGTACTATGCTTTCTATAAAGGTGGTATTTCATTCTTCAGGCCATTCTTATACAACTTATCAGCACAGTGGCACTAAGTTCCTGAAGCACTAGTCATGACTGCATTATGCTAAAAGGTTGCTAAACTGCAGTGTGATGACTGACTTCATCCTAACAGTGTGTGCTCCCTTGGCGAGGTGAGTTCTCTATGCAGGGGCAAAGAGGATGAGTAGGTTTATGGAAGACAGCATCTGTCTTAGGCTATTTCCAGTGCTAAATTCAGAATTGCTTGCTAAAATGGTCAATCTGCTCGGAATTTGGGGGGCTGATTAGGTAAAAACAATACAACTCTGACTCATTAGGACAAAAGATAGGTGGATGAAAGACTGAGAAATACTGTGTATCAGATGTTGTGTTTCATTGTGAAGAGAATTTATGCACATCTTTATGCACATACTGTATTTCTGTGATACAAAGTTTATAAGTGAGTGAGTGAAATGCTGTCTTCCAGAAATGCTGGAGTTGAGACACGTTATTCTCTTAGCAATCACACCCTTTCATGATTAATGTTTTACTTTGTCCAGCTTCACATGAATAGAAATAGAATAGAAACCTTGTTTCCAGTTAGTGCCGCCTCTGCCTTCTCAGGTTTTCTCATGCCCAGGTCCTGTTGATGATTCTGAGAATCCACTCTTCCTCTCACCGTGCACCCCCACCCCACTTCCCCACAGCCACCCGACCTTGCACAGCTGATGCTTAGTGGCCAGCGTCTTCACTTCTTTGATGCAGTACAGTTCATCCAGATGTCTTACAATGGTAGAGGGGTCCAGTGACCAGGAATCAGTTGTAAGCCTGCCTATACTCCATGACACGCTGCCAAAACACACCAAGGAAAAACTGGCAGAAGTAAAATGGACAGCTCTGAAACAGTAGTTGGAGCTTGAATACCTCACTGAGGTAATGGACAGTGCAGCTAGCCAGAAGGTCAACAAGAAGTAGAAAACTTGAACGACCCTGTCAACCAGCTATATCTAGCGGATAGTTGTTGTACATTCTGTCCAGTAACAGTATAATAGACATTCTCTGCAGTGCACATGGAATGTTCTCTGGAACAGGCCACTTGCTAGGTTAGGGGGGAAAAGTCAGTGCATTTACAAGACTAATTGTAAGTAAGACTAGCACTTTTGCCCATTATAATGTAGTTAAATTAGACTTCAACTATAGAAAAAATGGAAGCTAAAAATCTGTGGAAATTAAAGAGCACACTGCTAAATAACCAGTGGGTCAAAGGAGAAATCACAAAAATACATTGAGATGAAAGGGATGCTGCTAAAGCAGAGTTTACAGGAAAATTCGGCTATAATCACTGCATTAAGCTTTTTTTTTTTTGGTGGTACTGGGGATCGAACTTAATGATCTTTCACTTACCAGGCAGGCGCTTGTGCCACTGAGCTATCCCCAGCCCAATTACTGCATTAAGAAAGAAGAAAGATCCAAATTCACTAGGCTAACCTTCCACTTTAAGATAGCTGGGTACAAGGAGAACTATTATTGAATCAAGCGGAAGGAAAGAAATAAAGATTAGAGCAGAAGTCAATAGAAAATAAAAATCCAGTCTAAAACAGTCAAGACTTTACCATTTTTTAAATTTTTAAAGCTTTACCAATTATAATAAATTGAATTAAAATGTTTGCAGAAGTCAGGAATATTTTTCACAAAATAGGTGACTTTTCATAATACATTAAGCAACATTAAATTTTGAGTGTATTCCACATTCCTGTTATAAAAAACAAAACTTCAAGGAAATATCCTGCAAGAGCTGCCTTTTTACTAATTCAGATTCCCTTGGGAATTGTCAGCCAAACCATTTCAACCCCCAGCTGTTGTGAAATCTTGTGTAATGGAAGGTGTACAACAGTGCTAATCATTAGTCCTTGTACCTCCATTTCCAGCTACATAATTTGGGGCAAGTTGCCCAATTCTTGAGATCCATTTTCCTTATCTGTAAAATAATAGTAATTTCTTCAAAATGGAATATGCGAGATACACATAAAAGAACCTGCTTTGATGCTTGGTTTATAGGAGAGAAATTGACTAGTATCTATTCTCTATTTGTTTGATGATTTTAAAATTAACAGTTTAATTGCCCATAATGCATTGGTTTGCATATATGAATATTCTTGACAGAGTGTAGAAGAAAAAGTATTTAATGTTGAACCCTACCACCAGACTTCATGCTAGTCATGTTCTCTGCAATTAGATTATAACTGACAATATGAGCAGATTCCACTACTTTAATAATTACTAAAGTGCTCACGTTGGATAAAATGTATGTCTTGGCCTAAACTGATTGTTTTAGCAACAGTCGTCATGGCCAAACATTTGAGCCCTTCAGTGAGAAACAATTTATAATCTACTATTTGTTATGTTTTTGGTGGTATTGTGTTTTGTGCCGCGGTTTTCAGTCACTTCTTCGCTGTGCATTTCTTTCTGTTGTTTAGTTTGAACTCCAAGCTAGCGGCATTAAAGCTTTATAGCACATTTGTAAGCTGATGAGCACAGTGGCTGATTAGGTCTTGTTTTTTGCTCAAAGCATTGTTTGTAGTTGGTGATGTGAAAGTTGCATGATGCTTTTTAAAATTGCAATTTGGCTATAGATACTGGTCACCTGGGAATCTTGTTAAGCGTGCAGGGAAGCCTGAGGTGCGGTGGAAAATTCCTACTTCCTGTAAGCATCCAGGCTCTCCCAGGGCAGCTGTTTCTGGCCACTGTGTGAGCAGCAAGATAGTTGGAGGAGCCAAGGGGCGAGGCGAGCTGGCCTGGCATACATGGAAGTCCTGTCTCCCTGTGCCCTCTGACCTTATTTCCTCAATGGAGCACTGAAATAAATTAGCTAAAAATCCAGAGGCATCAGAATTTAGGGACAGTGATTCTGTTCTTGTATTTTAAGTATTGTAATGGTCTAATAAGGTAATAGAATGCCTTGTAATGTTTCTTATAGTTGCTGTGTATTACTGCCTGCCCGCCACTCGGGTCTCTTTCTAGGGTATATCATCGGGTACTGACAGTGATAGGTATGAAAAATCCCCATTTCTGTTATCTGTAGTTCTATATCTGTGTCACACGGGCGAGACCTGTCTGCCTCCCAGCAAGCCGCTTTCATCATGCAGTGAAAGGAATTGTGTGATTCTGTTCTAACACTGAGTATGTGATTGAAGCTTCCCAGGGAAGCTAGTCTGGAACCCTGGGTCACTGTGATGAGTGTGCAGATTGAGTTGCACCTGTAGAGTGCATTGTGTTTGGTATAACAAGTTGGGCTTGTTTGATATGACATGTGACTCTGAAGGCATAATTTTAGGATGCATCAAATTAAATTCCTAGTAGGAAATAGATGTGGCTTGACCCATAATGCATGCCTCCTGACTTGTTACAGAACACAGAAGTAGTCGAAGGAAAGACAAGAGGAAAACTGGCAGGAGGAAATGGGGAGGCACAAACAGCCTGGCAGATGACCTGGCAGCGCTGGACAGCAGGCTGGCAGGCAAGGTGGCTTCTGCTTACAGGAACAACACCGACAGCCCCTGGGACAGGAGGACCCACAGAAGGACCAAGCGCTTTTTATCCTACCCACGGTTTGTAGAAGTCATGGTGGTGGCGGACAAGAAAATGGTCTTATACCATGGAGCAAACCTTCAGCACTATGTTTTAACCTTAATGGCCATTGTAAGTATATTCGAAAGAATGTTGCTCATCCTCAGTGTCCCCCTGGAGGAGTTTCCCACATTGCTTTGGAGGAGCATTTGGGGGAGCCCTTTCAGCCATTCAGGCAAATGACAGAAGAGAACTTACTCACTGGCTGCCTTTTCATGATGGTGGTGATGGTGTTGATATTCACTGGTTGTTCTGTATTTTATGTGAAATTTAAATGTGTGTCTCACGTAAAAGGCATAATTTCCAGTCCTGGTAGGCCGGATTATTATCTCATTTTATTTAGTTTGTGAGCTTTCACAGCCAGGTGTGGCTCTTTAGTACTACAGTACTGTTTCGTTCTGTGGTCAGCCGCAGGCCTCAGGAAGCTTTAAGCATGCATTGGCTGCCTATAGCATCCTACGCAGTATTCTCAGTAAGCAGCCCTGGAGTGAAGCCTAAGAATCACATTTTTGTACTTTCATATTAAACTGAAAACACAATAAATTTACACAATTGAAAAAACCCAACAGAACCCAATGTTAGTGATCAGAAACAAATATTTTCTATGCAGATTCTCCAGTGTTTTCCCAGAAGCAACTGTTATTAAAACCTTTTGCTTCTAGTTAACACTTCCCAACAGAGATATAATGCAAACAACATCATTAATTTTAGATGTTTTAGCAGGTATATTTTTTGAAAAAAGTTTCAAAAAATAGGGAAAGTTCATTTTAACAATATGCTCTGTTTTCTATCCAAACACTAATTTCAAAATTTCTCAATGAGATGGCTGGATGTGGTGGCACACGCCTTACTCCCAGAGTTTTAAGGCTTAAACAGGAGAATAGGGAGTTCAAGGCCAACCTGGACTACATGGCAAGACACTGTATCCAAAAAAAAACCAAACCGTTAAGGACTTTACTTATGTTTTTCAAAATTCAGAGTATGTTTTATTTTTGTGGCACATCTTAGTTTGGACTAGACACATTGTAAGTCCTCAGCAGCAGCATAGGGGGCAAGTGGCCCCTGTCCGGGAAACCCTAGACATTTCTTAGGCACATATGCTTGCATACACAGTTGGCTCCCGGGCCTGTCTGTGGACTCAGGCAACCTTGCATCCGCAGTATATGCAAAGGAACTTCACCTGTACTGAACTTGCACCTGTACCAGATAGGTACAGATTCTTTTTCTGGAAGCACAACGACTGTTACATTGTTTCAGGTATCGTTAGTAACCTGGGAATGATTTAAAGATCTTGGGAGGATGTGAGTGGGTTGCATGCAGACATGTGCAGTGCGCGGAAGAGGCTCATCACCCTCAGAGCTTGGCGTCCTCAGTCCCAGAGCCAGTCTGCTCAAATACAGACAGGAAAGGAGCATGCTCATGGACTGTTTTATACTCTTGTTTAAAAAAAAAGTATTAGGGGGCTCTGGATGTAGCTCAGTGGTAGAATACATTCCTAGCATGCAAAGGACCCTGAGTTCAATCCCCAGTATCACAGAAGAAAAAGACAAAAAAAAGTAAAAGAAAGTGTGCCACAGCAACCCCTAGAGACCTGTTGTCTCTCAGATCTCTGCTCCCTCTCTTAGGCCCTGGCATAGTACTCCTTGGACCACCTAATTCCCTGAACAGTGCTTTACTTTCAGCCAGTTCCCCCAGATAAGGGTGGAAAGCCACCAGCTCGGAAACGTTGCTTTGGGGCTTGTTCGTGCCTCTGCGGGCCTGGGATGCTGCTGTCCTTCCCCTCAGTGCTGTGGGCCATTCCCTGTCCACCTCATGCTGACGCCACCCCTCCTTATCCCGTTCCCTGCTCGATGCCTGTGCCCAACCCTCATGACCAGGAAGGAGGGAAGGGAAAACCCCACCAGGGTGCACATCCTCAGCTCCATGTCCATCCCATAATTCCTTTCAGAGGAATTTTGATTATGGCCATGAGCTTTGGGTAACAGGACCTAGGCTCAGAGCTCCTGCCCTGCTGCTAACCACCGCCCATGGAGCAGCCTTCGACAAGTTACTTAACTGCTCTGAACCTCAGTTTCCTCATTTGTTACACAGCACCCATAGTAAATGTGGTTTAAAGTTTTACTGTTGTGACTAAATGCAAATGCATTTGCAGTTTTCAGAGAAGATCTAGTCCACAATAATGTGAATGTCAGCTCTCAGATATTTTAACAACACAAAACAAACCCAAAACAGATTTCACAGGGTTTGGGAATCCAAACAAGTCAGAAGCACAGAGAACTTGCAAGTATTAGCGAACGTAGTCCACCTGAGAGTCCGTAAGCTGGCAAACCGGGAAAGACATCGATGGTACAGAAAGCAGCTAAATTGCATGGGGATGTGATTCAGGGAGAAATGCCCTGGAATTTAAACTTGCTCAAGGTCATTATGATCTAAAACTGCCGTCTGTAGAGTCAACAGAGAGACTTTAAATAAATGTTTGTTGAATGAATGAAATTCAGAACTACAAAATGCATGTGCTGCATGAAATGTAAAAACAAATGGCGGCCGACCTGAGAAGTGATTGCGTGTTGCTCACAGAGAGTTCACAATTAACTTTGAAAAATTTATCTCGGTTGCAGGTAGCTTCTATCTATAAAGACCCAAGTATTGGAAATTTAATTAATATTGTCATTGTGAACTTAGTTGTGATTCATGATGAACAGGTAATAAAGTTTTTTTCCTTCTACCTGTGTATAAAATGGCATCTCTGACTGGTGCGGGTAGCAGAGACCAACTGTAATTCTTTGTATTTAGGAAGGACCTCTCATATCTTTTAATGCCCAAACAACGTTAAAAAATTTTTGCCAGTGGCAGCATTCAAAGAATTATCCAGGTGGGATCCAGCATGACACCGCTGTGCTTATTACAAGGTATTTGGATTTCTGATTCCTCCTTCTCTCAGCCTTGGGCCAAGGCGGTGGGGTGTGGTCACATATTCCAGCCCTAGTAGGGGCCTCGGACCTGGACCAGAGAATCTGTTGTGGGGCCACCCTGAGCACTGCAGGGTGCTTGACCAAGTCCCTGGCCTCACCTGCTGCTATCTCTCAAACCGGGCTCCAGTCTGTGCAGATACCCCCGGGAGGAGGGGAAAAGGGAAGCTCAGCCCTAGCTGAGACCTGCTAAGGCTAGATAAGGAGAAATGCCTCAGGCCAGCCTGAATGTAAACCTGTCCCCCTTTGGGGCAGCTGCTGCTTGCTGCAGGGTGGTTATTGACCCCCACTTCTTGGGTGATTGTGCAAGAAGCCAGAAACAGGAGGTTTTAAAATGTGAAATCTTACAATGTTTAAAAAGTAGCTCATATCTTGAAAATGTTGAAAACATTGTAACTGAGCAGGAAAAAAGGGTGGTGACCTATTTGTGCCTCCTATGGTGTGCCACCTCTGATAATGGTCCAAGACACTTCTTTTGTGCTCTTGGGGCTTTTGCAGGGGTCCTTGCACATGTGCTCTACCACTGAGCCACACCCCCATCCTCTACTTGCTCTTAAACTGAAGTGCAAAGCATGTAACACCTTCTCAAGAATGTTTTCATCCTTTATAAAATTCCAGGTACTTTCTGTATGTAGGGCATTGGGAAAGTCTTGGTCAAAGAGGTTTTTGGTTTCCCTGTGGCTATCCTGGCAGTACAAAGACACTTCATACTGCAGCTTCTAACCTTTAAATCAATTCTTCCCAAACTGCTTTGTGTTGCAAAGCCCTGGCATTGTTAGTTTGCTGTGACCTCCCCCCACAAATGTCCTATTGTGACTCTAAAAAGCTGAGGTGTTTACATACATTGCTCTTTACTCTTTGGTGCTGCCCAAACTTAAGACTGCTTTGTTTTCAGACAGGACATCTGCAGAGCTCATGACAAGTGTGATACCTTAGGTGAGTCCTGTGCACATCCTCTGGGACTGAACAGTGTATCGTGTTTTTCTGTCACAAGCCAAAATTGCTTTTTAAAGTCAATCCTTGCTGTTCTTACCCCCACCTAATAGGTCTTGCTGAGCTGGGGACCATCTGTGACCCCTACAGAAGCTGTTCTATCAGTGAAGATAACGGCTTGAGTACAGCTTTTACAATTGCCCATGAGCTGGGCCATGTGTAAGTTTCTGCTTCATAATTTCATTCATTTCCGAGCACTGTAAGACTTTTGTCTCTGCACCAGTGAGCATGTACTTGACTTTGTCACAGTAGTATTTGCAGGGTTGGCAGCTTTGACTCTGACCAGAAGAAATGACTGGACTTCAGAAAGCTGAGTCTAATATAGCACAACCTCCAGCTGCCGTTCATGTCTCCAGAGAAACTGCTCATATTTGACACGCAAAGCTTCATAGGCTCTTTCTTCCTGCTGGAAGTAGGAGGCCCAGGGCTTTTCTGTTCTTTCCACTGAAGGAGAGGGTACATTAGTGTGGAAAACTCCCTAGACTCAACATCTTTATCTAGGTGGGTCCCCCGACATTGCCCTGGGCCATAAGATTTTTACAAATCTAGTCCACCCTGACTACAGCTATAATTCAGGTACTTAGCATCTGGGAAAGTAATAGCCTCTTTGAGAAAAGAGAATGAGCAAAGATCCAGAATAGGAGTCATTTCCTAGTTACTGCCACTACGTGGCTGTTAGGAAATGCACCCTCCCTTTGGCTCTTTAGAGAGAAAGCATAGTTAGAATATGGGGCAAATCAGTGTAAATGTGCTAGAAATTATTCTGATTGCTGAACTACATTGTTTTCTCTCTTTAAAAAATCACTTATACTCCTGTTTTTGGAATGGATATCATTAGTACTGTATCAGTTTGCATGTCAGAACTTTACTTAGAGGTAACATCCATTAGCCAAACATTTTTACCCAAGTATTTTTACTAGATACTTTATATGCCGTGTGCTATGCTGTGCACAGAGCAAGGATGTGTGCGCGCGCGCACACACACGTGTGCACACACACATGCTCACTTAGAGGCATCTCCAGATCAGTTCTATGAAAATGGATATATTTTTAAACTAGTATCTTACCTTAGTTACTTTTCTCATTGCTGGGGCAAAATATGCAACACCCAGTGGCATGGCAGAGAGCAGTTCATGGCACCCACAAGGCAGCACAAACGAGGAGGAGTGAGCCTCTTTCTGTCCCTTATGTTGTATGCAGTCTACCCGCCCTAGGGCAAGAGTGGCTGTCACACCCTTAATCCGGCTTCACACACTTTAGATTCAGCCACTGAAAAGCTTGTCCTGCATGACTGCATCAGGCTTTGGGGAGACATCTGGACATAACCGTAACATACCTTTGGCCATATTTTAAGAGCATTAAAATATTTTCTTTTTTTTTTGCCAATGAAGTACTTTCAGTTGACCAAAATGTAGAGCATAAAAGAGGCCTGGCTCTCTGTAGCAGTGGTGCCAGGCCAGGCGTGCTTCATTGACATCTTCCCTGGCCCCTGCCTCCCAAGGCATCTTCATGAAACGCAGGAGCTCCCCACAGGAGTTCTAATCCAGGATCCCCACTTGAGTAGCCCCGTGACCTTGATCAAGGGATCACACCCTCTGTGGCTGAGCTCCTCCTCATAATAGTACAGTCCTAGTACAGTCCTAGTACAGCCCGGCATCAGTGGGGCCTGGTCCCACAAACTCACAAGGGCACCACCAACCTAAGATGCTCAAGGGCTTTGTTCAAGGAGGTGTGGTGTCTGCATAGCACCTGTGTGCATCCTTCTGAGCACCTTAAGTCATGTCTTGTTACCTGTGATACCTCACCCACTGTAAATGCTGCAAAAGGGGTATCTACTGTGTTGTTTAGAAAATGAGGATGAGAAGATAAAGTGTCCTGTACGTGAGTGCTGAAAAGGCTTGGTTACTGCTGTCTAACAAGTGCTCAACCAGGCTGGGGTGTAGCTTGGTGGTAGAGGCCTTGCCTAGCGTGTGTGAGGCCCTAGGTTCATTCCCCTGAACAACAACAGAGTCTTCCTTTAATGAATGTTCAGTAAATCCTTAGTATTATTTAGTCCTTGTAATAAGCAAATATACCTGGCATGTGAATCTATTTCTATAACAGAATAATAGATAATCTATTTCTATAACAGAATAAACTGATTTTACTAAGTCATGGTGGGGTAGGAAATAAAGGCCTGCTCCTTTGTGCATAGAAGAACAAGCTGGAGTTTGAGTACAGTGCTTCTTTGGGGTTCATTAGTATAAATGTTGCTGTGACCATGCAGCTGGGAACTAGAAACCAGGACAGTCACTCTTTTAAGAAAACAGGCTTTTGAGTATTTGAAACTATTTACTAGGCGGAACCCCGGAAGATTGAGGTTTTCCACCCCTGCTGTCCAGTTGAGGGACCTACATTCTTTCAGAGAAGAAGAAAACACAAGAGAAATTCTGGAGCAGATTCAGGAACTTTTTCCTTCTCTTTCCCCTCCCAGTTCCAGTTTTGCAGTCAGGGCCTTTGCACCAAGTTACCCTCCCAGCCCTTTGGATCGATTGACTGATTTTTATTTCCAAACAGGGCCTCACAGCCTGGGCTGGCGTTGGCATGCTTCTGCCTCAGCTGCACAGAGTGCTGGGACCCCTGGTGTATGCCGTTGTGCCCAGCTGCCACAGCATTTTCTTTCCTATGAGGCAGCCTCCCCACTGCTGTCTGGCTCAGGGTGAACTAGTGGAGGGAATTCCCTCCTCAAAGCCGAACTAGTCACATGCTGCAGTCTGTGACTGGCAGCCGTCTCCCTGGGAGACGGGAGACGAGAGATGGGAGGCAGCCTTTCTGGCCTGTGCCCAGATGGATAACTGCCTGGGCAGAGAGCGCTGCGTGGGCCGTAGAAGCAGTGCTTCTGGGCTGAGGAAAGGCTCGCTGTTATTTCCTTCCCACTTCCTCTGCCTCAGCCAAGAATGGAAAGCATGTGCTAAGGCTGCTGCTGAGCTTCCTCCGCCCGAGAGGATGCTGGCAGCACCTCGCAGCCTCCTTGGGCAGAGCCTGGGGGAGCTCGGGAATGCTGTGGCCTGATTCTTCAGGAAGCTAGTTCAGTGAGTTGGTATGGGCACGAGCTGTGGGACTCCTTGCCATCCCCACGTTAAGCCAGCTGGGTCGCCACTTGAATTCTGTGGCCCTGTGCCCTGGTACATGCCAAGAACCTCTCAGTGCTGTCCCAGCCAGGTGCTCCATCTGTCACCCTGCCCCAAAAAGGGGTGTCAAGACCCATGGAGCACCCCTGGCTGGAAAGCCTCTGGCTTTAGTTGTGAACACGGCCTGAGGTTTTTGTTAAGTTTATTGGTACATTTTAGTATACATCATGATCCCATTCATTATAGGCAGTTTGTACCTGCATGTGGTACATCTCGATTTTTTTTCCCCATTCCCTTACCCTCCCTTCCATTCCTTTTCCCCTCATTTACAAAAGCTTTCTTTCCATTTTATTCTTCTTTTCTCATCATTTTTCTTCTCCCTTCTCTTCCTCTCCTTCCTATTTGAACATTTTCTTCCTATTTCACAAACTGACTGACGTTTTATAGTCATACCAATGTCACACCTTGCCAAATTCTTGACCATATATTACCCTTTAACAGATTGATAGGAATTCTAACTACTGTTTTGTAGAACTAACTACAGCAGTTTCTGCAGTTCCAAAAAGTTCACTTAAACCAAAAAATGGCCTGATACGTATCTTTTAGTCATTAAAGGTTCTTTGTTAAATTGAGTGACGATGCTATTGTATTCTATACTCTTTTTTTCTGTCTTTTTTGAGACAGGGTCTTGCTATGCAGTTCAGGCTGGCCTTGAGCTCACTTTGTAGCCCAGGCCTGTCTCAACTTGCAGCAATCCTCCTGCCTCAGCCTCCCGAGTGCTGGGATTACAGGTGTGCACCACCATGCCCAGCTGTATTTTACACTCTATCTTGAATTGTCTTTAATTTTACTCTACTCATCTGCCTGAGGTTTTTATCCACAGCACAGTAGCTGATGGACTTTCTTGTCTTAGGTATGTTCTGGAAGCAGTTGTATTGGTGCAAACTCTGTGTGCTCACTGGGATTCTCATCACTGTCTTTGGGCTTTAGGTTCAACATGCCCCACGATGACAGCAACAAATGTAAAGACGAAGACATGAAGAACATCCAGCATGTCATGGCCCCGACCCTGACCGTCAACACCAACCCCTGGGTGTGGTCAAAGTGCAGCCGGAAATACATCACTGAGTTTCTAGAGTAAGTCTTGATCTTGATCTGAGCACAGATCTCTAGAATCAGCCGACATGGGTGAACTAATTGTGGGAAAGAAAATGCAGACTCAGGCATTCCTTTTGAGTTGTTATTTTTGTTGACATTCCTTGAAGGAGGGAAAAAAACCTTCTTTCATGTGTGCAGTTCCAAGCCTTGCCAGTGTCTAGAATGCTACAGACTGAGTGAAAGAAAAGGTTTGGCTCTCAGAAAGGAATGTGGAAGTATTGCTGGATTTGGTAAAGGCTTTGAAATTTGTTCAGTTTTAGAAGAGTCCGTGTGGTGCCATGAAGAAGACTACAAGTATTTGTGGACTTAACTTCATGGTTTTGGTTTGGAAAGGGCTGGAATCTAAGGTGTTCTCAGGAAAGGGCAGCAATTGCAGTGCACCCCACACTGTTGAATCAGGGTTATCATCTCCCTTTCTCTCTCCCCTCCCTTCTTTCTTTTCTTATTTTGATTTTAGTTTACTGGCAGGCTGCTCAAAGATCCAATTACATTATGCAACCCCCTGTGTTGCAGATATATTGTTCTTCGCTCCCAGATGTAGGAAAGGCTGAGTGGCTGTCCCAAGACACAGCCCCAGGGTGTATTTGTGCAACCAAGGGAGGACGGGTGTATTAATCAGAATTTGTTGGGGGTGAATTTTCTAGGAGAGATGTTTGTAGAGAAGCCAGAGAGCTAGAGGGCTGCTGTTTTGCTTCTCGAGCAGGTGGTACAAGGTGTTTTCTTTCTGTGAGTCACTGATTCACTCACTCTCATTTCTTCAGCAGTTAGTACACATCTGTTGCAACGCACCAAGCCCCAAGCTTAAATAAAACAGACACTGTCCATGTCCCCAAGAATGTCACAGTCTATCGGGAAAAGCGTAAAACAAAATAGAAATTTGGCCCAAATATGGCCAGTTCTGTGACAGATATGTACTTCCTGCTGCCGGTGTCCTATGCACACCATATGGTTTGACAAAGTATACACCAAAAATGTAACTTTAGCATCTAGATTTAGCCCTGGTTGAAGAGAATACAGCAAAATCCAGAGAGAAACGGTCTTTGCTGCCATTGGACTGGTGGGGCGGCCTTTACCTGTGTTGGGAGCCATCACCAGGCCCTGTTCTCATACCTGCTTGTTTCCTCTTCCCACAGCACTGGATATGGTGAATGTTTGCTTAACGAACCTGAATCCAGACCCTACCCTTTTCCTCCCCAACTGCCAGGCCTCCTATACAGCGTAAACAAACAATGTGAATTGATTTTTGGACCCGGATCTGAGTTGTGCCCATACATGGTAAGGTTTGGGGCTTGTTCTGCCCTTGGCTGTTGATTCTGGGCTTCTTTTTACTCACAGTTTCTCACTGGATTCTGTTTGTCACACACCCAAAGGAAAGGTGAGAATAAGACACGGCTTGTGATCTCAGGGTTTGCAGTGCTGAGGGAAAGGCGACAGAGCGCAGGGCTGTGATGATCTGCCCGCACTTCCTTACTCCCCCTGGTGACTGCCCGTGGGAGGTGCGTCATCACTAGCATTTACCAGTGGGAAAGTAGGGCTTTGGGAGCACCAGGTTATGGATGGAGCTGGTGACTGCGGAGCTCAGCTCCCTCTCCTATCTCCTTACTTGTGGTACTTGTCCGAATGACCCGAGGTACAGAGACCTGCGGGGCACTCTGCCTCAGCCTGTCAAGTTCTCATCTCGTGAGCACCTGAGGACCGTCATCATATTTGGTGGGGCCCAGCTGGGTGGCTGTGATTTTCGATGCAAGGCAACGTGGATGTTTAGACACCTGATATTCTCAGGTTGGAGATGAGCAGAACTGAGCACGTGGGGGCAGCGCCATCAGAGATAATCTGGAGTTCAGTGAGTCCACAGAAGTACTTCTTAAAAGTTTAAGTAACTTTATCCATAGTAGCATTCGTCTATGCGTTTACTCACAGTAGCACAAAGTAAGAGTCTTCAAAATGGCCAGCGCAAGGAAGATCAGCCAAACACCAGTGTCTGCATTTCGAGTAACATTGTACAGCAGGTGGAACACGAGCTACACCCCAAAACATGCTTGTGATAGAACTTGAGGTTGAATGGCAGAACAGACCATTTCTAGAGTGTGTTCTCCTCTTTAAAAGGGGAGGAAGACTGCAGGAAACAGTAGTTTGGGGCTCTTTTTCCTGTTTTTTTCAATTAAGTTTTTAGTAACTTCTTAACTTCTACTGTAAGTTATGGTTTACTGTAATAATTAAGAACAATTTAATTATCTGTTAAAAGTGTGCCTTAAAATAGATGAAAGATATCAACTGGGATAAATCTAAAGCTGGACTCTGGAGGAGGAAGGACAGGAGCTGTGTGGGGGGCAGACATGTCTGCTGTGTGGAGCTCAGGCCCTGCATGGTACTTACTGGTGGATCGTTAGGATTTGTGTGAGCGCACTGGGGATGATGAAGTTGTGATTGGTGCTTAGGGCAGGGCCGCCTCTAGGAAAAGGGAGTGGGGAGAGGAACCGGGGAGGGTCCGGGCATAGGGCCTTCAGCTTGCTTGTGAAGTTTCTTTTCTTTACTGGGGTAATGGGTACATGAGAATCCATTATATTTTTTTTAGTAACTTTTTTGATGCCTGAAGTATTTCACAATGTTTTGTCTCTTCTTTTCTCTAACACCTCCTAAAAACCTTAAAAATGAGTCATAATATGATCATGATATTATGTGGTCCTAAAAGAAAAAACCACTAACACTAGTGCTGAGGTCAAGCCAAAGCCAAACAAGAATCAGAGTTTAAAACCTGAGCTCAGAGTGCACAGTCCCAGTGTGACACTGGGCGTGGTCCCTGTGGTCTTGAGCCCCAGTGGAGGGGAGGTCCCGCAGAAGCCCCTGTGGTGCCATGAGTGTCTTGGATGATGAACAGTGCTCTCCTTTTATACCACGGCGTTCCGCCAGGCCCAGAAACACACCTCGCAGGCTGTTCTTAGTATGCCTTGAAATGTTCCTCATTTTTCATACCAAGAAATAAATCCTTTTCCCAGCTACCCTAGATGTCATTGGCAAGACTTGAATTGAAAGTGATTTTGCTTTGTTTTCTACCAACTTAATCTTATTGTCTCTTGCTTGTCATTCAACTGAATTGGAGCAGGTGCAGTGTAGACGGCTCTGGTGCAATACGAATAGAAAAGCTCAAAGTTGCCAGACGCTGCATACCCCCTGGGCTGACGGGACAGAGTGTGATCCTGGAAAGGCAAGTAGCACCCCATTCTCTCCTGTTTGGGAGCAGAAACATACAAGATATGGCCAGTGTTTAGGATACAAGATGATTCAGTCTGACTGAGCTGCACAGTATTTTTTGAGGAAAGTTTGGCGTACTGTCAACAACTGCAAAACCTCCCTGCTGGCACAGTACTCACACCAGAGGTGTACCTATCCTTAGGGCCTCAATGTTAAGACTCTCAGTGTACAACTTTGTCGCATCTTAACTGTCCTAAAATCCCAGTGTGCTTCTGAACTGAGTGCTACATTTAGTGGGCAGTAGTGTTTCTAGTTTCTTCTCTCTTTCGCTTTAGGAAGTGGCACTGGGACACAATTATAAACTTAATGGAGCATCTTAGAATCAAAGAAATACAGAAATACAGTAAGCTGACTGTGTTCATTAATACGCTATCAGGTCTTTCCCAACCTGTGTCAATCACTTTAAGGATATGTCATATCACCTGGTCCACCTATCCATGCTCGGTTCTCATGAGCTGGTTAGAATGGTTCCCACTGATTTGCTCATAACTAACTTACATCTGTACTTTGTGTGGCCAGTGATGACAGTGTCCCATACACCTAGAAATATGATTCACTTAATCTCCTGCACCTGGTGTGCATCTCAAACAATGGTGCTGGATTAGCAATACTGTCACCATCATCACTCAAAAAAATCTGGCCACAAATTCTAGACATAAATCCTGATTTTAAAAGATAATCTGTAGAGATAGTGACAGTCTGCCATTAACCAGTGGTATAGTCCCTAGACTGTATTTCTGAGGCCTGCTATCTTCATAAAGTTTCCATTCCTTCTTCTTCCCACTGTCCATTATACTCTGTAATACAATTTATTCACATCTCAGTTCCTTTTCCTCCGCTTTACCTTGTAGAATTAATAGCACCTAGAGGGTCTCCTTGGAAGGGTTCCTAAGGGGTAACAATTTTATTCTCTCTTCTGGATTCACAGGAAACTGAAAAACAGACAAACACAGTGATTTGCCTAAGATCACTCAGCTCACTGGAGTGGCGCTGCCTGCGGCTTCCCAGGCAGGCACTTATTCTGTCCCCTACTGCATTGGAAGGGACAGCAGAGTTGAGTGTGGTCAGGGGCCTTCGCTCAGCTCACAGCTCACTCAGTTTGCACCGGCCACATAGGAGGACTCCTGGATTTTTCTCTTGGCCTCCCAAGGTGGTTGGGTATAAAGCTCAGTGAGTAAGGGGGTGGGAGTTACTTGGTTTGATCATAATGAAGTTGATTTTTGTATTTGACTTAAACTAGTGGCAAAGTCAACTCATTGTGACTTCTCTGTGGCTGGTTGACAGTACAGCTGTCCCAGGAACGATCTAACAAAACTATGTAGTCCTAATAGCTTTTGGAATTTGCATTACCCTAAAAAGAAATTTGCATCTTTGCCCAAAGAGTGAAGCTGCACCTTTTGCAGCACATTGCTTAGTGTGTTGGTGGCCATAGGATCACAGGTGTGCGTGGGACATGGCAATCATTACACATGGATACTGTGACACTCTTACACAGTCGAGACAGGGCCTCAGAATCCTTCTAGACACAGTGACCACATAGCTGCTAACAGTGGATGGGAGGTGACAATCAACCTGACATCTGCTTGAATTTGGGTAGGTGGCTTAGATTGAATCTGTTTGATCCCAGCAGAACCACTGGTATTGTGTTGTGGTTCCTAGTCAACCTGATGCACCCATTGGCTGGGCCTATTCTTATGTGTTATTGCTGGAAAAACCACAGCAAAGTTTCTCAGGAAGATGATGAAGTGACTTGTGTTTAGTGACACTGTCATGAGCAGGCTGCCCACCTCCATAGTGGTGGGCTTCCAGCCACTTCAGGAAGCATGCAGGGGACTGCTGTGATTTTCTCTGATCTGCTTGTGCATCTGAAGCAGAAGCGGAGGGGACCATGGGGTAACCTCATAGCTTTTGAGGGAGAAGACAGGGAGTGATTGCAGAAGCCCCTGCTCATGTGTTTGTTCCAGCTAGAGCAGGAGGTTCTAAGCATTCCAAGGGACAGGCTCTGGATGCTTAGGAGAGCAGCTCTGCAGAGCAAGTGATAGGTGTCTGTTAACTGTATTTCAGGGAAGTGGGCAGATAGACCTAAAGCTGTTATAATAGATGTGAATATACTAAAGCTGTAGACATATTGTCTTGGTTACTTTTCTCTCTCCTGTTGCTGAGAGAAAATACCTGACACACAAAATTAAGGAAGGAAAGGTTTATTTAACTTAGTTTGTGGAGGTTTCAGTCCATACTTGCTGTCTCCAAGCAGGGTAGCACATGGCAGAGGGCAACAGTTCATGGTGGCAGAAAACAGCAAAAGCAGCAAGAGCAAAAAGGGAGGAGCAGGTGGGAAGAGCAAGCCTCTCTCCCTCCCTTATATTGTGTGCGGGCTGCCCCTCCCAGGGCGGTGCAGCACTCAGACCCATAATCACAGCATCGGACCATGAATCAAATCACAAACTCAAGAAGCCCGCCCCATGACTGCATGAGGCTTTGGGGACATCCAGACACAAACCATAGCACATATATAGATATTCTGACAGTATTTATGCATTTTATAACCCCACAGAAGATGGATAGGTTGACATAGAATTTATTTGTGATTTTTGTGTGTGTGTGTGTATGTGTTGATTTCATAGAATTAGCAATCTCTGCCTTCTATGTGTGAGCAAATTCTGACTCCCTTTGCCACTAGGTTGGTCTCTAGGTTGGTGTTTCTCTCTCTCTGGCTGCTGGCACAATGTTGTTTTAACAAATGACTCACTACTATCTCTTTATTTTCTCCGTTTTCTGGCTAAGTCCATAAACATTTTCATTTTAACCCAGTTTGTGAGATTGAGGTTTGAAACTCTTGTTTCGAGCCTTCTTGGAACAAAACTGACCTTTAAGTCCCCCTTCTGAAATTTTTAGAAGATGCATTTATGTAAAGTATCACTTAAACGGTTTTGGACACTTCTAGGGAAGGCTGACTTTATTCTGGCTGGGGTTCCACCTGCCACTTAGCATGCTGTCATGATGCAGTGGCTATTCCAGAGGCAATAACAATTTGTCAGATGTGTCTGGTGAAATAGATCCCCAGGGTGTGTGTTTCCCAGACAGCCTTCCTCATTCTGTGCGCCTCATCCCCTGGGATCCTTATTCTCTTGGCATCCCTGTTAATGGTTATGCCACTAGGAAAGGTTTAATTTGCAGACCTGTTTTTAATTAGAATTTTTATTTAATAAGGGACCATGGGGATATTTCCACATAGTTCTGAGTGGGAGCACTCTGACGACCCTTGGTCCTGCTGTGCTCTGAGTTCATGGTAATGCTGAAAGGAAAACGTTCGCATGGAGCTTGCTGTTGTGTGGAGGTGACATCCGCAGGATAGAGAGCTCAAGAAATGGAATTTTGCAGCGCCCACAGTACATGTGATTTTGTTGACAATTCCAGCCTTTCAGAAATGATGCCCTTTGTCCACCATTGGGAGGCAGCTTGTGCTGTAGCCCGGTGTGTGCTCTTTTAGGCTGTTCGTCTGTGTTTGCCCTCATTTTTGCCCATTGCTGAGGTCTGGCAATGACCCTCGGTGTCTCCATTTTCTTTTCTGCAGACATGAGGATGTTATCACCTACTTCACAGTGTGTTGTGAGGAGTGAGGTAATGATACAGGTTGAGTAACCCTTAGTGAAATGCTTGAGACCATAAGTGCTTCAGATTCGGAGGTTCTTGGATTTCAGCGTATTTGTGTATACAAGTATATAACGAACTGTCTTGGGTACAGGACACAGGCTAAATGCAGAGCTCACCTGTGTTTCACATACACTATGTGAAACAGAGCATGAGGACAGGTTTCACACCATGTCTTTTAGTGTTCTTTTGTTTTGACTGTTACTACCACGTGATGTCAGGTGTGGGACTTTACTTGGGGCTTCATGTTGGCACTGAAAACATTTTGGATTTTGGAGCATTCTGGTGTTGCATTTTGGGGCTGGGGTGACAAGCATGAAGGGCAGTGCCCCTGTCTGCGGTCCCCTCCTCTGCTGTTTTGCGTGTCTCCTGTGCACCGAGGTGCATCCTGCGTGCCTCCCGTCACACTGCACAGAGCTGGGCAGGTGGCTCCCATGTTCCGCACTGCAGACAGGATTCCCTGACTTGCTTAAAGCCAGTCTTGGTTTTTGGAAGAACCACAGTTCCAGCCAGACCTGTCTCCCTGCTGACCTTTGCCCCTCTAGACCTGCTTTGTCCTCTGTGACACCCACTAGTCATTGGTGGCTGTGGGGCACTTGGTCAGAGTTTAGGTATAAACAACCCCAGGTTCTGAAGATTTAGCCTGGATAAAAACAGTACATACATTCATCCATCTTATCCTCTGTGATATACTCCAAGATGTTTTGCAGATGCCTGAAATCCTGGATAGTACTGAACTCTATATATGTTATAGCTTTTCCTATACATACATACATACGCATGATAAAGCTTAGTTTATACATTTGCCACAGAAAGAGAGAAACAGAAATAACTACTAATAATTAAAACACTTCTGTATTCTGTAGCAAACCTTATTTATGGCTTATTTCTGTTACTTCCCATGTGTATTTTCTGACTGATTGACCATTTATAAGCAGCAGTTCAGAAAGCGAAGCTACCATGGAAGGGGACCACTATCGTGATGTGCAGATTGAGAGCTGGCAGAAGTAATGATATTTTAGACATAGTAGGGTAAATAGAATACATTAGAACCTATTTCAGGTTTTTCTACTTTATAAAATGTGGCATCTAAAAATTGTTGAAGTGTTACATATGTGGCTTGTATTTCATTTCAACTGGAGAAGTGAGCTCCAGCTGCCTCCCTGTGTGTACATCTATTTCAAGGGGTGGTGACAGCCACTGTAAAGACAAACATGAAGTGACCTCCAGGGAGGGGTGTGGCCCTTCTGCCGCTACACACTCCTTTCATACTGAGCTACCAGGGTGTGACGCAGAACCTTTGCTTCAGCCACGACCTACACGGCCCAGGGCAGGGGCTGAGCCCAGCTTCTTCAGCGGGTAATTACCAGGGAGGAGGCCCGAAGGAGGGCCGAGAAAGCTGAATTGCACGCTGCAAAGAACCTGTCCCGAACCTGCTGAAGGGGCGAGCTGCTCCTCCTGTGAGCCCAGGGTCTGCCGCTCTCCTCCCCGCGCCCCACCCCTGGCCTCCACCCGCTTTTGCCTCTGGCTGCATCCTACCTGCGGGCGAATCAGCTGCCCTGCTCCACTTCAGACACCTGAGCTGCCGCGGTGACCCCTCCTTCACCACGCCTCCTTTGTCCACTGCCGGTTGACCTTAACCCCGTCACAGCCTCACAGCCTCAGTGGCAGAGGGTTGCAGTGGACTTTCTGCCCCCGTCCTGCTGGGGAGTTAGGTTTTGTTTTTTTATTATTATTATTATTTGTACACTGTGGCTTTTTTCTTGCCGCAGGCTGGAGTTTCTGAAATCATCAGTAACAAAAGAGTGATGCAGTTTAGACTCTGAAGTGGTTTAGCCTGCTCCTCCTTTCTTTCTTGGAGTGAGTTTATGAAAATCACGTTAACTAGGGCCCCCCCTCCCTCTTCCTGATTTATTTAAATCCACGGGGACCAATAGAGCATTACATTTTACACCCTCTCGACACCTCCAGAGGAGGAGAGTGCCACTCCCGTTGGCCCTTAGACCTGGGGTCTGCCCGCTTGCGCTCAGGTCCCCAAGCGCAGGCGGAGGTGCACAGTGGCTCCCACCCGCCTCAGCTGTGCGCTCACAGCCAGCCTTTCCCAGCCAGCTGTAAGCGCAGGCCCAGCCTCAAACCGATAAGTGTGATTACAACCCCACCATGTCCTTTATTCGTGTAAGTGGTGAGTTTGCGGCCTTTCAAACCAGCATGGGAAAAGCACTGCAGTTGGGTCGTTGCAGCAGACAGCTGGGGTGGGGGTTTGCGATACCGGCCTCTCCCTTACTGTTCCCCTTGTTAAACACAGCACTGCAAGTTTGGATTTTGTGTTCCCAAAGACATGGACGCCCCCGTGGTTGATGGATCCTGGGGAAGCTGGAGTCCCTATGGAACCTGCTCGAGAACCTGCGGCGGGGGCATCAAAACGGCCATTCGTGAGTGCAACAGGCCAGAGTAAGTCTCTCCTAGAGTGGGTCTCTCTCTCGCCAGGGTGGGGCGAGGGAAAGCGCGTGAGACGTCTGCGAAGGGCTGTCCAGACTCAAGCTATGGTGCCCCAGCTCCTGCTGCCTTTACGTTACCGTTTACTCCCCAGAGCCCTCGCTGTTGTGTCTGTCTGCTGCGTGATGCTGTGCCGTTGGCGGACATGTTCCAGGAGCGTATGATGTAAAAATAATTTGACATCTTTATTCCTACCCACACAGAGTTTAATCCCATGAGAAATTATCCCTGATACATAATTGGATGTGTGTCATTTCAGACTTTGAAAACATTGTGGATGTAATGTGTATTGCATGGCATAAGTATCATGCAATGTAAAATAAGATGAATATTGCTCTGTAAATTCAACTCTTGTTGGATATAGCTCAGCAGCACAATGCCTGCTTGGTAGGTCGTGAGTTCAATTCCCAGTACCAAGAAAAATAATATAAACTCAACTCTATATCTTAGCTCTTTGAAGTTTAAAGCCAGATCTCTTAATCTAGCTGCAAATGTGTTTATTTCTTTCCAAACTAAAAAACTACCATCTCTATTGGGCAATTTTTTTTTTTTTTTAATCTTTTTTGAGACAAGTTCTCACTTTGCAGTTCAGGTTGGCCTTGAGCTCACTTTGCAGCCACGCTGATCTCAAACTCTCAGTGATCCTCTTGCCTTAGCCTCCTGAGTGCTGGGATTACAGACATGTGCAACCATGTCCGGCTTGGGCAAAATTATTATTGTATAGCAGGTGTTATTATTTTTGAAATAGGAGATACTTTATAATTATTTTTAAATTTTGATTCCAGGATATTTCATTCAAAAGGAGCACTTAGTACTTTTTTGAGTTAGGATTTTCTCCCTTTTTAGCATTTTAAAGCAGTGCCAGAAGTAATGTGGAGAGATATAAATCACTCCACAATCGGACAGGCCAGACAAAGAAGCTCACCCAGTGTGAAGCTGTTGGCAAAAAGGATCTTGAGCTTCAAAGTGAAACAGAGATCCTTCCATTCAGAAGTTAAGAAGTGGATCTTGTTAAAGGTCTAAAGGTCCGATCCTTGCTGTTTATTTGGGAGGTTTGAGGACAATGCCACCCAGCTGAGTGCGGGCACTGACGTCTCGTCATTAAGACCCCTGCAATCATCTGCACATTAGGATATCCCTGTTAATTGAGGAAGGAGATGGCTGTGGACACTGCAGGGAGAGGGTTGTAGAGCCAGACACTGAGATCCTGGCCTCAGTGCGAAGCCCACAAACAGTCAATGATGAGAGAGTGGAAATGGTTGCTCTTGCCCCTCTTATGGAGTTGAAGCAGCAGAGCCCCTTCCTGGGAACCCACCTGCATGAGGGTTGACTGGTCCTCAGAATATAATGTCACGCTCCGTTTTTAGGATCTAAGATATGTTTCTAGTAAGGTCACTAGATGATTTCTTTTTTTTTCATAGTAGTGGTGTAATACAAGTGGTGTAATACTGTATTTAGTTAGCATGCAGACATCTGATGCTATGCTTTTAAAGTGTTTTCTTCTAAAAGAAGAAAAAACAACCCAAGAAGTAGCTTTGCTATGTGTGATTGCACTCTCTTGACCAAGCTGTAGAAACCGTATGCGTTCTAATTTTGACCCTCCAGTGTTTTGGACTGAACTGGTATGTGGCTCTACAGATTGGACCCCCCATATTTTGTCTGTAATGTTTATTTTTAATCTCCAGTTTGATCCATGCCCAACAGTGTGAAGACGCTTGTCCATTGTGGCTTGCAAGGATGGTCCCTGTTTATGTCTGTTCCCCTGGGGAGGTGACTGCTGGCCCTCACTTGTGCTGTCATGTGTCTTGGTTGGATAATTAATTACATGCAACAGAGTAAAGTTAAAATTGGGGCCACCGAAAACCCAAACTGGAGTGATAAAACAAGACCAGGCACTAGAACTAGAAGGTGCATTATCTGACTGCTGGACTCTATACTTGATATTTTTTGTTCAGAATTTGCCTATGAGCTTCCAGGGCCTGGAACAAAATGATTTATAGAATTGTTTAGTGTGTTAAAATAGAAAGAAATCACACCAATTCCTTAGGAAAGACAGAGAATTTGCCTTTTCTAGGGCTCCTATTTTGCTTTTGTTAGAAGATTGGTTAAGTTTAAAAAGTATAATAAACTCATGAATTTGAGAAAAAGATCAGACTATGAACAAGGTGTTTCCCACTTACGCCTTTACATAACAACTGCTTATGAAATCTTTCTTCAAAAACGTTGATGATCTATATCTGTTTCATCCAAAACAACAAATTTTATTTTTGGCTGTAAGAATAGAAACAAAGCTTTTTTTGAAGCAGTTAGGATGAACTGTTTTCAAGATGGAAGAACATTGATCTTGAAGAAACACAGGTATCCGGTCTGCGGACTGCCTCCTCTGGAAAGGAGGGCGATGGGCTGGGCTGCCTGTCTCCTGTCACACTTGAGTGCCTTTTCTGCACTCTGTGCAGGTGTCCCTCAGGCCCCTCCTAACAACCTGCAGGCAGAAGAGCCACATTGTCTTCTGGGTTTCCATGCCAAAAGGTTTGTTGGCTAAAGCTTTTCCTGTCACACAGTACATGCAAATCAGACAGAAACCACATCGTCCAGGACAGAAGCAACACCATATGGTTCAAAAGGGCACATTCACACTCAATGAAGCCATGTGAATAAGGAGGAAATTACAATCTGTCTTTACGTAAAAAGCTAAGAAAGTCACAGCCCAAGTTTTGGTTCGGGAAGAAGCCTGCCTCAAGACACAGCCTGGCAGCGAGGCCAGGTCTTGGGCTCTGAGCTGGCAGAGCTGGGTGCCTTTCTCAGCAGCTCCTCCTGGTTGCTGCCTTACTTACCCTTTCTGAACCCACGTCCCTGCCTGTGGACAGCAATTTTCCTACTACCCGTGAGCAGTGTTGTGACTAGGGACAGGAGTTGGAAAGTGGCTCAGTGATGCAGAATAGCTCAAGACTCAGCAAACCCTTTCCATAAGCAGCCAGAGATGAATGTTATAGGCTTTGCAGGACATATGGTTAGTCTAACCACTGAGCAATCCTGATCGAGCAGGAAACATTTTATAAAAGAAAACTACGAAAAAAATGGAAAAAAAACTATGAGCATGGCTATGTTACATTAAAACTTTTTTATAGACAGTGAAATGTGAATCTCATACAGTTCTCATCTGTCATGAGATGCTCTTTCCTTGAACATTTTTCAGTTACACTATGCAAAAACAGGCAGCAGGTCAGGTATGTCTCATGCCTACCTTTTGCGGAACCTTGTGAGAGCTAAACTTTCATTAAGCACTTATGTGTGCCAGGTCTTGTCCAAGAGCTTTGAGTTTCCTAGCCAAACTGTCTCCAGAGCCCTAGGAAGCAGGTTTTACAGGTGAAGAAACTGAGGCTCAGCAAGTCTTTACCACATGTCAGGGTTCAAACCGTGTTTCCAGAGCCCGTGTTTATGACCTGTATTGCCCCTGACACATAGTGTTTTTGTGTTGTTTATTTTAAATCAGTCTTTATAGGAATAAGTCACAAGATGCCCTTTCCCATTTCCCTGTGGTCAGGCAAGCAGAGGTGGAAACTGCTGCCACCTGAAGGGGAGCCAGCTCAAAGAAGGAACTGTTGTGGTCCACAGAGCCCCCTTGGACGAATGTCCAGTGTCAGCTGAGCCCTATTGTAGGAGAGAACAGAAAGCATTTAAAATGTTTCCCCTTGTTTGTCTTTTGAGACGGGTCTCGCTATGCAGTTCAGGCTGGCCTTGAGCTCACTTTGTAGCCCAGGCTGGTCTCGAACTTGGAATGATCCTCCTGCCTCAGCCTCCTGAGTGCTGGTATTATTACTGGCATGTGTCATCACGCCTGGCCAAAAATGCTTCCTTTTTAAAAGGAAAAAAATGCTAGATACTTTTAGACAGCCTGTAATTGATCCACCATTGTCAGTTGGGACAGTTAAAGAGATTTCATAAGAGTAATTTCCACCTAAGGAAATTATTGAAATGACTTGTGGTACATGTAAAGCAAATTTCTCCTGAGCAGGTGTGTGAGCTGGCCCAGTTACTCATATGTAATGTGTGGCACCTACACATGTGTATTGGGTATCTTGATACTGAGAAGGAATAGGTATCCAGGAAGCCAAGTATACATCCTTCAGTGACCCTAAAAAAAGACAAAACACAAGACTGGACCACAGCAGAAAGAACAGGAATCCTGGGCAGTGTAGGCTCCAGCCCTAACTCTGCTCTTTCATTAACAAAAGCAGAGCATTTAACTTCTCTGAACCCCCTTCCTGTCTCTTGGTATAAAGTACCTCATCTACCTTACCTGCGCTTGAGCAGGACATCAAAGCTCTGGCAAGTCTGGCGTCGAATTATAGATACAAAGCATACAGCCGTCCCTGTGCTTCATGGGGAGACAGACACACCCTGCTGTGTTGTGTGCTGGGCATGTTCCTGGGTAGTCTCTGTCACATATAAGGACATGTGAGCAGCCCTGCAGTGTGCAACCTCTGGTCCAGTCTGCTTCATGTGTGAAGGGAGAAGCTCCGAGAGCTGGGGCGCTCCCATAAAGCCGCTTGCTTGGAACTGCGAGCCCACGCTTTTCTCATACTCTGCCCACCTTTGACCTCAGGGACACATGTATCTCAGTCTGAGAAAAGGCTGCTTGGTGGCCCTTCCTGCCCTGGGCATCCTACAGAGGAGCACCCACTGCCACCCAGCCTGCCCAGGGTCAGAACGCAAGTGGATCGTTGGTCAGGTTGGGTGGCCCTGGCAGAGAGGACTGTGCAGCCAGTGTTTTCCAGCATCTACTGTGCACGCTCATTTTAAAGAAGGAAAACTGAAGCTTGAGGAGGTGAAGAACTGAGTCTGTAGCCACATATTCAGGACAGGGTGAGACAGGTCCCACCTTACACTCTGTTGCAGCCTCTCATTTCATTGTTCATGGTCATAGGTACATTGCCCAGTCCCTAAAGCCTTGATTTTGACAAAACAAAACCCACTTCTTATAACTAGGCTTACTTGGAAAGAGTTGCTGTAAAGAAAAAAAGTGAGGTTTTCTTTTGGTTCCGGGGGTCCTTAGGGTAGTTGTGAGTCTGTTTCCCCTGCCCATGGCTGCATCCCTGTGTCCTCTGATTCTGGGATCTTTCCTATACATGTGATGAACCGGCTGGCAGGTGTGCTGTGTATTTACCCTGGGTGCCTCCTCTGGAGAGTTCATGGACAGGGTCTTGTGCTGAGCTGAAATCCACACTGGTGTCTTAGGTATGTTGGTACACTCTGCCAGGAAGGCACCGAGACCAGCATTCTGTCTCCCGCTGGTTTTCCTGTTCTCTTAGCCAGTGTGTGGACACATGCCCTCTTTCTCATTTAGTTTGTAAAACAAAACAAACCGGTGGGTGTTGAGATGGGGGCGGGGGAGGGGGAGACAGTGAATGGAGGCAGAAGGGCTCTGGGCTCCCTGAGCATCTCCAGGCACAGAGGTGCTTAATGTCCAGGCTAGTAGCCAGGGAACCACGCAGCTACTGAGTGCTCTGGTCCCTTCTGTGCTTTTAAGATTGAGGCGGAGGAGTAAAGCTGGTCAAGGTGGGAATGTACACTGTATGCATCCCTTCCTCAGGGTGGAAGTCAGTGCAGCTCACCTTCAAAGTGTTCTCACAGGGTGAGCCCTCCCTTCCACGTAGGCAGGTGCGGAGACTGCAGACGTTGGGGGACGCGCTGGATATACCGAGAGCAGAGCCGCACGGAGCCCTTGCTGGGAGGCGGAAGCAGACTGAGGCTGGGAGCCCTTGCGCTGCCCCTGTTGTCTGCCATCTTCAGTTTGTGTCCCCAGAAAGCAGAAAGCCACGAGGCAGACAGAAAGTGCTCAGTGGAGAAGTACATTGTAATATGGTGCCCATGTTCTGATGTTGTCTCAGGCCAAAAAATGGTGGAAAGTACTGTGTGGGCCGCAGGATGAAGTTTAAGTCTTGCAACACTGAGCCGTGCTTCAAGCAGAAGCGGGACTTCCGAGAGGAGCAGTGCGCTCACTTTGATGGGAAGCACTTTAACATCAATGGTCTGCTCCCCACCGTGCGCTGGGTCCCCAAGTACAGCGGAAGTAAGTGTGTCAGGCCGAGGCAGGAGTGGGCGGGCCGCTGTGGGCTCCAGGCACGAAGCTGCCTTATGTCCTGTCTCTCCTTTCTAGTTTTGATGAAGGACCGGTGTAAACTCTTCTGCAGAGTGGCCGGGAGCACAGCCTACTATCAACTCCGAGACAGAGTCATAGATGGAACTCCCTGCGGCCAGGACACAAATGATATCTGTGTCCAAGGCCTGTGCCGGGTAAGTTCCAGAGAACAACTTCTGCACTTGCTGTCCTGCTTCTGTCAGGGCTTGTGGCTTGCTTGATGGAACAGCTCTTGCTACTCTGGGTGGTTTCCTGGGCGTGGTTCTAAAAGTGTGTTTCCTGGACCATCATTAGCATCAGCACCACCTGCCCTGACGCACTATGTGCCAGAGCTTGAGAACTACTGCCCTAAACAATCCTTGATGTTTTCAGTCTCTGGGAGGATCTGCACAGAGCCTCCCGTTGGAGATTTATGGTACCAGTGTGTGCACATGCTCACTTTTCTGAGTGCTACGGTTAATCCCAAATTCTTCCTGACTACAGGTTCCTAGACTGAACAGCTGTGCTCTATCTAGAAAGATGTCAGGAGGAAAAGCTGTCCTCAGATTTCTGTGTGATCTCAGCCACACTTGCTTTGACCTGAGACATGCCTGTTCATTGTTCTTGGAAGCAAATTGAGAGGTCTGGCAGATAGCAAGGCATGAGAATAGGGATTTCTCAAGGGCTCAGGACCCGCCCCTTCATTGTCCTCCCTGTCAGAATTCATCGCTAACCCAGCCGGACTGTGTGGATGTGTGTGCTGCTCGCACATGGTCCAGAGGCAAACTGGAGTTCCCGGTCTGGAGCATTTGACTGAAAGAGGCCCAGCTGCTGTGTCCTACTCAGTTCAGGGCATAGGAACATGCTGGGTTTCTCCTTCAAGATGAGTTTGTTCAAAGGAAGAAAAGGAACAAGCACATGGACACAGCTCTCTGGGCGTTCTGGGCCTCCCTGCAGTAGTGCTGTATGCCATGAAGTTCCAGAGGCTGGAGACCAAGCGGAAGGCTTCAAACTGGCCACCCATAGGCATGCTGTGCCCTGCACACATGGCCAGTATGAAACACGGAGACCTGGCAAGCGCAAGGTCCTCAGTTCAATTCCTGGTACTAAAAAAAAGAAAAAGTTTTCAATGAGTGCCTGCAAGTTTAAAGGAATATCGCTTTTTTTGTCATTTTGAAGGTGTAGCATTGAAAGGAATACTTTATTCACTGCTCTATTTTCTCTTTAATACTGATCATTCATTTCAAATGTTTTCTTTTAAAAAGCAAGCTGGATGTGATCACGTTTTAAACTCAAAAGCCCGGCGAGATAAATGTGGAGTTTGTGGTGGTGATAATTCTTCATGCAAAACTGTGGCAGGAACATTTAATACTGTACATTATGGTAAGGATCTGCTTCTAAGAACCATGAGAATGAAAAGTTTAAAATCTGTTTGTCACATGTAGCATGTGAAAGCATTGACATCAAGTGTGATATCATCCCTGATATGTACGTTGCATCATCAGTCTACCTTAAGGCGCCTAGCAGTGAGAACTGTATGTCTTGGTGGCCTGCTTTCTCATCTCTTCTTGCAGTGAGGCATGACATGCAGCGCTGACCTTTTGCTACCTTCCTCTAGGTTACAACACTGTGGTCCGAATTCCAGCTGGTGCTACCAATATCGATGTGAGACAGCACAGTTTCTCAGGGAAACCAGAGGATGACAACTATTTAGGTGAGTTGGCACTCCTGCCATCTGCAGGCAGCCTGGCTTTCCGGAGCTGCCTGTGCAGTACCCCTACTTTGCTCTCTGGCGCGTGGCAAGCTTTCAGTTGTCACAACTCTCATAGCTGCTGATGTTAGAAATCATTATTTTATTTCACTCTTATAACCACACCCTCAGAATACTGACTCAAGGAGGTTATGTCATTGCGGTATTCAGTACCAAGGGATTCACTCTGGATTTTGCAAAATAGAAAGGCTCCAAGTCAAATTTTCAAAGTATTTACAGATTAGCATAAAATTACTGCTCTCAATGGGTCTGTTAAATCTGTCTGGTGGGTAAATGACTTACAAATGTTTTCTTAGAGGCATTGCTTGGCTTAATTCTTCAGTTATCAGCTCTCACCAGGAGCAGACTGCTGGCAGGACTGCTGAGTATTATGCCTGGTCATTCTAGAAGAGGCCATGGGGATACCTGTTTTTCTCAAGTCATTACTAGAGCAGCCTGCTCTGTTATGTTATAAATTCCCCATACTTCTCCCTGCATTAATTCATACCTAGTCCTTATATTTAACCACATAATTATTTCATATCTATTCCTCATATTTAAACTACAACACACAAAAGACCCTGTTTTGATTTTTAGCTTGTCTGCCTAGTCCAGACCCACTTAGTTCATTATTTTCTAAACTGCCATAAGTGATTATGAAGTTTGTCCAACTGCCCTTTATGAAGGGGACATGGGAGCTACTGCATGATGGGGAGGGACTGAGCTTGTCACCTTGCACACATCCTTCCTCACTGCAAGTCCTGGCCAGGGCTGGCCCTCAGATTGGGAAGGAATTGGAAAGTCTTGATGGATAGTCAGTCTTCTGAAGAAATTAAGGTTCTCTCTCTCTCTCTCTCTCTCTCTCTCTCTCTCTCTCTCTCAGTGTCCAGGTGGGAACTCTGTTTACCCACCTGAATATACTCTCGGTGGAGGCTTACTCCAAGCATTTGGGCATACTGAGCTAGTTAATGAGTATTTGTCCAGTCAGATTAGAGTATCCATCTGTATTTTGATACACCCACATGAACTCATGCATTGACAGAGCGATCCTCTCTCCAAGTGTGCTAATTAAGTGTAATATTTATGCATGATTCCATTGTGGCATTTTCTGCTGTACAATACTGTTCATTTAATGCACTAACATTATATAATATTATTTAACATTATTTAATAGGCACTAACATTATTTTACACATAGTGAACAAAACAGACCAAAAAATACTGAAATTCTCCATCTTCTCAGTACCACAACCAGCATTCCACTTTAGGTACTGGATCTGGAAGCCAGGCTGTTAACACTGAGCTTCCCCAGCCCTTTTATTTTTATTTTAACAGGGTGTCACTAAATCACTAAGTAGCCCAGGCTAGGCTCAAACTTATGATCCTCCTGCCTCATCCTTCCAGACTGCTGGATTACAGGCATGAACTACCACACCCTGCCTAATACATTTTTGTGGGAGGAGAGAAACAATAATTTAACAGGCAAACTTTATACTGTTAGAAAGTGAAAAGTGATATTGCAAGTCAGAATGGCATGAAGGAAGTTGGAATACCAAGGACATTTGAAGTGAGAGGAAGAACAGATTGTTTGGGAAGATCATTATGGGCGGTGAGTAGCCATTGCTGAGTCCTTGAAGTAGGAACCTGTCCTGATTGTTTGCAGAGCTAAGGGAGCCCAGTGTGGCTGTTGCTATTTAGCACAGAGGACATTCCCAGATAGCCTCCAGTTAACAGGACAGATCATGTAACCACTGTAAGGAACTGGGCTTGTGTGCCTGGAGATGTGGGGCACTTCTGCAGGCGCTGAGCCAAGGAAGGACTTGATGCAGTGACACTGATGTTTTGAAAGAGTGTTGTGGTGTTAGGTTGATCACAGGTAATGGGAAGAGTGTCAGGCAGAGCAGTGATACTGCTCAGGAAACCACTATGAGAACCCAAGAGAGCTATGCTGAGGAGCCGGTGGTGCCTGTGGGAATACAGAGGTGGTAGGATGTGCAGGATTCCAGATAGCTTTTAAAACTGGAGACATCATAATTTGATGATGGATATGTTGCATAAAGAGAGGAGTCCACGCTGTTTTGGAGTGAAAGAGAGTGAAAGACTCCAAGGTGTTATTTGTCTGTTTGTTTGTTTGTTTGTTTGTTTTTGGTACCAGGAATCAAATTCAGGGCCTTGTGCTTGCCAGGCCTTGTGCTTGTACCACTGAGCTCCACCCCCAGCGCAACTGCAAGGTTTTGACTGGAGTATTGGAAAGGACGGCACTGGCACCCCCTGGTGTGAAAACTTGACACTTTGTCCATGTGACTACTGGTGTGTTAAGGTCAGGGCTGTATCTTTGCATCTTTAGCCCCTGACCCAGGCCCTGCAAGTAACGGGCACT
Organism: Dinomys branickii; assembly: GCA_004027595.1. Taxonomy (NCBI): domain Eukaryota; kingdom Metazoa; phylum Chordata; class Mammalia; order Rodentia; family Dinomyidae; genus Dinomys; species Dinomys branickii. Next base: position 73,326 of record PVLD010000847.1, read on the forward strand.
AAGGAAGCAGTTGCTGGATTGCTAAACAGACAGCACTCGTGCTGTCTATGCTGAGAACCTCCTGAGCGCTCCACGGAGCGTGGGGTTACTTTGGAGACAGATTTGTCCCTGGCGTACAGTGCAGTCTTACCTGTAATCAGTTACTCCATGGCTATCTCAGCTTTTTACAATGCAAACTATCCAGAGGAGTGGTAACTTCATAAGAAAATTGACAGGGCTGGGGTGAAACTCAGTGTTAGAGCATGTGCTTAGCATGCACAGTACCCTGGGTTCAATCTCAGCACCATGTACAGAAGAACTGAAGAAACTTAATGAAGTTCTTGGGTACCATTTTCTCATTGTTTGGGGGAATCCCACATTTCCCTTTCCACCATTGTGTAAAATGGATCAAATATTTCATCCATGTACTTGTGCATGTGTTTGCATGTCCTTACCACTTCCTGATTAAGTCAAGCAGCATTGCATGCACTCTTTGTAAGTTAATTTCCTGAGAGCTGGAAGCCACGTTAAGTTGCGTTTTTCTTCTCCTCAAAGGAAAAAGGATTCAGTTCTATTCTTCTTTGGAAAATAATCTCTGTCCAAGTAGTGGCCTTGATAATTCATTTCAATTTAATCAACCCTTGTCAGGTACCTGGATTCAGGGTGGGCCTCCTGAAAACCTTGCATTCCTCACTGAAGGTTTCTTAGTCTCCTTGTAAGGAATGAAAACAAAATTAGAGATTTGTCATCTGGGACCAGAGGTCTGAGCCATTCACGGTTCTTAACTGGAGTACTATGGGGAAGTCACCCGTTAGCTGGAGACAGTCTCTCTCGCAGGGCATGTGAAATGTACCTGAGCATGGATAGCAAGTCGCAGCCTGTGGAGGGGATACGAGTATGAACGTGGTCACCAGGAAGGGTTTCAGGTGTGGGTATGTGAATGTTCGCTCTGAGCTTGAAGGAAGGCGTAGCAAAGGTCCAAGGAGCCCTCACCCAGTCCTGGCAGCCAGGCGCTGTAGCTAGGCCATCTTCTACTTCCCTGGTGTTGTATAAAGGTCTGTTAGCCGTGCTCTTCTGGTGTGTTTTGCTGAGGGAGCAGGAGAGAGGCCTGTGCAGAACCCAGGTCTGATGGGTGCAACGGGAGGGAAAGCAACCCAGGAAATTAGCTCCTCTAATCGCATTAGTGGGAGACTGAGCAGGAGGCTCCCGTTTTCAGGAAACTATTTGTTTCACAAGGTACTGGAGCAGAAAGTCTGCTGTCAGAGGTCCTGCTGTCAGAGGCCCCTCCCTCCCAGTGGGCTCAAGTCCAGTCGTCCCACAGCCACCATGTTCCTGTCTTTTCTGGAGAAGTAGTAGCCATTTCTGTGATACTTAATTTGTCTGCAGGGCACTTAACCCTTGATTAAGTGTGGCAAAATGGGAAGGTGGGAATCCATTCAAGAGTGAGAAAACAGGAATTTCCTTGCATCTGATGACTTTATAGACGCCTAGGGCTATACTGTTTCTCAGCGCAAACCCTGGGAGGAGCGCACCCCCACTTTAACTCCTTTCCCTCTGGCTCCCCACCTTAATTGGGAGAAGGTGCATCAGTAAGAGAAAGGGCAGATGGCCCAAGTCGGTATAAACATGAGGGGAAGCTCGAGCAGACCCCAAAATTAGCCCAGGAAAGACCTTTGCTCTGTGAGTCTGAGTAAAACTGGGATTATCACTTAATTTATAGACCTGCCATGTGACATTTTGCTTCCCCCTTTGTCAGCTAGCGTGCAATTTAACTTGAAAGAATGGAGTGGTTTTGTTTACAGTGTATCATGCTGTCACCATGTAGTGACCAGCCTTAGGGAGCAGCTCAGGCTCCCTACCCCCCCAGAAATAACCTCGCCTCCCCTCAATGACCCGGGGAAGCCCCTACCTCGCCTCCTGCGTGGCTGGTGATCTCACTGCCTGTAGGACAGGCATGAGGGTGTTGTCTGAGGTTTATGGGACCTGGAACCAGTCATTTGGCTGGGACCCCTCTTCTGCCCTTGTCACAGATGTCAGCCTCAGCAAGTCAGTCAGCCTTTAGCATCATGCACTGAACACCTCCTAAGGTTGGGGTCTTTCTTAGGTTTTCAAACAAAAGTGAATTTTTAAATGATTTCTTTGCTAACAGCTTCTGCAGTCTAGGAAATGAACTCTTTAAATTTATAAAGCTCTGTAACCTAAACATATTTGGCTTTTATCTGTATACAAAAGAAGAATGCATGAACTTCTTTCATCTAGCAAACATTTGCTGAGTCTCTTGGAAAACGTTAGTGGTTAACAAGGGCTAGAGACAGATTTTCACGATTAGAAGGCACCTGGCCAGGGGAGGTTAATTTAGAACTCTAAATCATGGTTCTGCAACCCTAACTTAGACCCCTTCACTGGGCCCAACCGCAAAGAGGTGTGACTGGGAAACTGTGGTCTGGGCAGGACACACACATGGAGAGGAAGGCCAGTGTGAGAGGAGTGACTTTCCTAAAATGAAACCAGAAGTTTGTAATAAACACTCAGGAAAGAATGTGATAGGGGTTTTATCTTGAGAAAATGATCAAAGAGTACGAAAATAGGTTTATTTTGCCTTCAGCAAAATCATGTTTCAGTTTTGATCAGGCCAAAGTTTTTAGAATGGATAATAAAATAGTCATTAAATATGTTTGTACACATCTTCCAGGAAGGTCGTGTGGTAGGAAAATAGTGCCTTCTTCACTGGAAGTCTGGATTTAACAGGAAAGGCTGAGAGGGAGTGATGTAGAAAAGTTCTGTGGCTTTATTACCCTGAAGTTCTTGATCTTTTGATAAGTAAATTATTCCTTCAGAAGCAGCTGTGCTGTTATCCTCCATGCCAGATTTCTTTCCCTTTCTTTGATTTCTTTTCCACTTTAGTGAGGTATATTTAACAACTGAAAACTGTCTGCATTCAAGGGGTACAGCCTAGCGTGTTGCTCTGCACCTGCACATTGCAGTCCGTCACTACAACCAGGAAATGCAGAACACTGAGGTGCAGCTCTAAGTGGTCCTCCCAAACAGGCACTGTGCCGTCAGTACCGAGAGCCCCAGAACTTAGCGTTTGTCCCCTATAACTGAGTCTTTCCATCCTTAGACGCACGTCTCCCCTCTGCCCTCCTTCCAGCCACTGGTGGCCATCATTTCACATTCTGGTTCTATGAGTTTTACTGTTTTAAACTATAATATATTTACTTTTCTCAGGTCCTCATTTGGCCCATAGTTTCCTTTCACATTTGCTTCAAGCAGTTTTCCAACATTTCTTTTTCACCTTCACTGAGTCTTTCTTCTTTTGCCAGGTTTACAGTAGACTTTTCAGCCTTAAAAATTAAAACTGTTTATTGACCACCGTGTGCTCATTAAGAAACAGTTGTGAATGAAGCAACCAGCGCCCTCACCCTCAGGGGCCGAGCCCTGGCTTATACATGGGGTGCCTGGAGAAGAGCTAAAGTGGAAAGGGCGGGACTACGGAGCATGGCAGAGGAAGGCATTGTGGTTTAAGAGGAAGGTCTGGATGTATTGAGTGTTAAGCTTTTACTGTGTAACAAGTTATCTCAAGGCGTGGTGACTTAGAGTGGCAGAGAGTATAACGGTCAATGTCTCACGTCGGGAATTTGGGAGTAGCCTCATGGGGTGTTTGGGCAGGAGATCTGGTGCAAGGTTACTGTGATGAAAGTTTTGGCTGTGGTATCATCCGCAGACTAGACTAGACTTGCAGGATCTGGGTTCTGCTACCTCACACAGAAGCTTTGGGTGAAAAGCCACACTTGATTAGCCCTGGCTGCCAGGGCCTCCACATGGGCATCTTCCCAGCCTGGCAGCTGGGCTCAGCTTTCCACTGCCAGAGGCTCCCAGGTGAGCAAGCAGAGCCACGGTCCCTTTGCTCTGGCTGTGGAACCACTGTTTGGACCCACAGTGGCCTCAGGGCAGGTGACCTGTGAGCATCAGATTGACCATGTAGTTTCAGATTTCAGCATTTGTCAAGGAAGACTGAAAAACTCAGTAGCTCAACTAATTGTAGCATAGGGCTGGAGGTACAGCTCAGTGGGCTAAGTGCTTGCCGCTGAGCACTAGGGCCCTGAGTTCGATCCCCGGTCCCGGAAAAAAAAAAAAAAAAAAAAAACTAATTGTAGCATATGTCGATTGTGTGTATTCATGCAAGAACCACGTGTGTAAGTGTTCAGTTCATTGGTACACATTGCCAAATCAAAGTGCTTTTACATGCTCTGAAACCCTGTAGCTGTAGGCTGTAACGCACCCCAGGTTAATAAGCTAATAACCCTGTATTACAGTTCCCTTTGTTTTCAGGGGCACCATTGTTATCTCTATGTTAGAACCAGAGCTGAAGCCAGAGAGGTAGAGTGACTTCTGGAGTCTACACAGCTGGCATGGGGCAAACCAAGAATGAGCTCAGACTTGCTGAACTCAAAAGCCCCTGACCTCTCCACCTCTCCCTGCCACAGTGTTCCTTCATTTTCCACGCAGTGGTCACTGGCAGCAGGTCAGCAAGCTCTCTTTTCTCTTCTGCAGCTTTGTCAAGCAGTAAAGGTGAATTCTTGCTCAACGGAGACTTCGTTGTCACAATGTCCAAAAGAGAAATCCGTATCGGAAATGCATTGATTGAGTACAGCGGATCAGACAATGTGGTAGAAAGGATTAACTCCACTGACCGCATTGACCAAGAGCTTCTGCTTCAGGTAGAAACACACAGCCATGAGCCCATGCCCCTTTCCTTCCCCTGGGGGTGCCTGTCCCACAGACATCTCTCCCTGGTCTTTGCGCCCCAGGTGCTGTCAGTGGGAAAGTTATACAACCCCGATGTGCGCTACTCCTTCAGCGTCCCCATTGAAGGCAAGCTGCAGCAGTTTTACTGGAACAGCCATGGGCCCTGGCAAGCATGCAGCAAACCCTGCCAAGGTATCTGCTTGGAGCTTCAGGTTTGGGGATGCGGGAATGTTTTTAAAGCTTTATTTTTCTTTCTTTCCTTTCTCAGAACAGCCACATGAATGGAATCTGTACACTTTTCCATCTGCATGATCCCCTAATGTCCTTTCTCTGACCCTGTCTGTTCTTTTGGGGCCGGCAAGTGGAACTTGTTAATGGGTTCAGGTTATGCTAAGTTTCCTCATCCTAAGAGGTTTGCACTCGTGTGTGAAGCCAAGCAGAATCAGCTGTGCCACTTTAATTTTCCAGAGATGTGGTTTTAATCATCACATTCTAGGTTATGTATTTTGTTTCCTTTAATTAAATTATGGTCAGCAAACTGTAGGTATGTGCCAATGTCCAGCCTGCCACCACTACTGCAAATAAAGTTTTACTGAAACACAGTAGCATGCCACCTACTCTATAGATAGTTACTGAAGGGCGGCCACTCCAGCAGGTTTATGTATTGTTGACGGGCTGCTGCTTTTTGCCTTGTGCTGGCATAGTTGAGAAGAGTGATGGACATCCTGTGGCCAAGAAAACCAAAAATGTATACTATCTAGTCTTTCAGAGGGTATGTTTGCCAATGCTTGGTCTAAATAATTTGTGGAATAAGTTATTTTCTCTGAGTAATATTCCCCCTCTATTTAGGGGAACGGAAACGAAAGCCTGTTTGCACCAGGGAATCCGACCAGCTTCCTGTTTCTGATGAAAGATGTGATCGGCTGCCACAGCCAGGGCCCATCACAGAACCCTGTGGCACGGACTGTGACTTGAGGTGCGGTTCAGCTTTCCTGATCCTCATTCTGAGGTGGGAGGGTCCTGCGGGGAGGTCTGCAGGTTCATGTCTGAAGGAGGAGCTGTTCTTGGGTCACCCTTCCTTCTGTTTCTGAGACGTTGGCTTTGGCCAGTTCCCCATCCCTCTGGAATCCATCAGCCACAACATGCATCTGTGGGTTTCTTGTTCTAATCAAAAATAGTTCATTTGAGTATGGCACTTGTCTGAAGCCATTATCATTTGACCCTCACAACTCAGAGTGGGTATTGGCCTTACAATTCAGTTGTATCTTATGCAGCAGTTTGGTTCAAAAGCCAGCAGAAAAGGGGGATAGCTCATCCGTAAGTGCTCACAACGTTCTGTCTCCACCCAAGTGCCCAGCAGCCAGTAGAAGGACTATCAGGCTTGTGGCAGTGGCAGTGCATGAGGCGCCATCATGGAAGGAATACAAGAAAATCTATATACAAATCTCCAGGTAGTCAAGCAATTTGTATTTAAGAGAAGAATGAATTCTGAGGCAGGAGGTACTGAGCGGGTGCTGTCCCATTGCCTGCAAGATTGTCTGTGGCATGGTTATTGTTTCAGATAATTTATGTGACATTTAATTAAAAGCACACAACAAACAGTAACAGCAAGAATGACCCTTAGCAGCACTGGGATGGAAATCCTTGGTGGCATCTGAGTCTCCACAGCTGGGCTTTGTCTCTCATAGACAGCGGCCTTTGCTGCTCGTTTTATTTTTTATTTATCTATCTTTTTGAGACGGTTTCATTATGCAGTTCAGGCTGTGCTTGAACTCAATTTGTAGTCCAGGCTGGCCTCAAACTCAAAACGATCCTCCTGCCTCAGCCTCCTGAGTGCTGGGATTACAGGCGTGCGCCACCACGCCCGGCTTTGCTGCTTGTGATGGGAAGAGTGTTACTGCAGAGGGTTGCCGAGACCTGTGTGAGGGAAGTGTAGCAGGATGCGGTGCAGCTTTATCTGTCTTCTGCAGAGGAGGGGTTGTCAGTACAGGGTGCCAAGGGGGCAGGAGTGCCACCCACGCAGTGCAGAGGCCGAGTGTGAACATGGCAAACCCCCTCAGGGAGTAGACCCTGCCTGTAGTACTGGCGTGTAGATCATCAGGCTCCAGGGCTCGGTGAGAACAGAAGAGTGCTAGGATCTGTATAAGTCCTTCTGTGTGGGAGTCGAGGTGGCAGGTCTCCCTCCCAGTTTCCCTGAGGCCCTGGCTCCAAGTCAGCACCTTCCCACTGCCGTCCTTCCCCTCTTTGCACTGTCTCTGACCTGCTTGCTCCTTGGCTTGCCAAAGAGTCCTTGTCAGGTTGGCATTTTCATTGTCAGACTGAGAAAAGTCATTGTTCAAACAAAAACAAGATACTGAATGGTAAACATTTCTACTGACACTGGGCAGTATTCTTGTTCTGGGTAGTGTACATGGAAACACATTTGATTCGGCCAAGTGAGTTAAATTAGAACTAAAGGGTCTTTCAGGAAAAATAACTAACTGCTAAAATAAACTGATCACTCAAATTTGATGGAATGGACTGAGTTGGTGAGTAGGTTCTGGAGATGTAGCCTTCCTAGATTGAGAAGGTACATTTTCAGATTAGTCATAGGTACCCACTCAAGGCTGCGTCTCCCAGCACCATGAGAGTAGTAATTGTGTCGGCCAGTGCCTAAGATTTTAACAGCTTTGTATTATCTTTTTAACATTCTCATATTAATAGAATAGCCTTTATATTATTCTGTTGTCTTATATGTATTATATCATCCTTTTAATATAATTACTGTTCTGTTAATTTCTCAAACAGTACCGTGATAGGAACATTACCACCGTTTTTACAAACAGGGAGAAGAGGAACAGGGCAGACAGAAGTTACACAAACAGCTCAGGGTCACCCAGGGTGTCATGCAGAGATTTAAGTGTGTCCCGCTTGGCCCCACGGCCATGCGCGTCAACCTGTCAACAAAGCTTTCTCCATGCTCAGCTCAGTCATAATGGCGCTGGTGCTCCTAGACTGCATCCCATGTAGCTTTTTCTTCTTTGTGTGAAGGACTAGTCCTACCAGTCTTTAGCCCCACCATTTCCTACCTCCAGCTCCTCCTCCTTACCTGCTGTTTCTGTGCTGACTGAATACGACCCAGCTGACCCAGCTTCAGATGACAGATGCCCGTGGTGTGGTCCTGCTGTGCACAGTGTTCAGCCTGCTCCTGGGCTGGCAGCAGAGGGAAGTCTGTTCAGAGCCTTTAGAGGAGCACAGGGTGACCATTTAAAGCAAACAGGTGACCCTTTAATAGCCCTGTTCAGAGTTTCTCCCAAGGAGCATCGGCGTCAGAGTGGAGGTGATGTTGCCTTGGTGCTTGCAGAAGCTATTATTTTTGCCTTTGAGCAGGTTCCAGTCTGAGCCACACTTGTGTTTGGATGGTGCTGCTTCTCTGCCCCTTCTGCGGTTCTGCTGCCCTGGAAGCCTGTCTCAAGAGGCTTTCTCCACACTCAGTGGTTTTGGTGTAGCTATGTGATCTGTAAAATTTGTTTGGAGAATAAAACGCCAAGGGTAATAATAAGTTATAATAGTGAGGGCTATAGTGTTGACCTATATGTCGGATGCTGTGCATGCCTTGCCCCGCCTGACGTCCCAGTAACCCTGCGAGCCAGGAGCGTGAGAGGCCTGGGTCTCTGAGGTGGCGCAGCTCACCTGGAGCCCTGACTTAGGATGTGGGAGAGCTCTTTGCCACACCCAGCTCTTTCTGAGTCCATTGCTTGTCCTCCGGTTTTCATTAAAATTCATCTCACAAAACCTGGCTTAAGCCAGGGCTTAGTCTTCTCACTTCATGTTGCACCTATGTCAAAGATGTTATTCTAAACTCTCCTTTTGGAAAAATCACAATTCAAAACATTTCTTTTTAACTCTACTGAGTCCAAATGAGTAACTCAGAGTACAGGACTGGAAAATGGCAGCTTTTCTGGGGAAGGGCATGCGAGGGGCAAACGATTGTGGCCGTGCCCTTTCTTGGAAGGGGCAGGTGATGGTGCAGGAATTAAAGAGTGAGAGAAGAAGAGGAGTTTAGGGTTAGCTTATAAGCTCCTCACAGCTAGACAAGTAGGTACTCAGACCTAAAACTAAACAGAAGGTCATGGTATTTTGTCCACACTCAAACTCACATACTGCTGGCTTTTCATAGATTGTTTGAAAAATGAAGTTCTTCACTGAAAAATACACAGACACAAATCAAGCCTAAAGAAGGTAAATTTGTCTTTGGACTGTTACTATGACAGTCAGTATGATCAGGCGGGCTGTAGTCTAGCAGTTCACATGCAAAATTTAAGACTAGAGAGAGGATTATTATTACTAAATGGCCCAACTCTATCATAGTTTCTCCCAAAACACATTTGTGGATCAATAGTTCTGGCGGCTGATTGTCAGCAAACTAGTGCTAAAGCCTTCTAAACATCCCCCTCTCGTATGAGGGTTCAAGCTGCTGGCCCATGTTTTGGAGACCCTGTGGTAGAGAAACCTGTTTGATGCAGTAGTTCTCAAAGTCACTTAATCCACAGCCCTGCACAATCCACAGCCCTGCACATACCCTCAACAAACATGCCACACTTTGCACCTCAGTTTCTACCTGCTAATAAACATGTTGGAATATGCGGTTCTGAAATGTAGTAATTAAATAGTTAATTTTATTTTCCATGAGATGAACTGAATAAACTCAAAATACCAAAGATCATTGTCCTGAAAGTGAAACATACAACAGGCAGTAACATTTAGAGAATTTTTCTAAGGCAATGTCATGATCTCCCCTGAGACTCTTCTAGGTTCTCTGGCTTAGATTCTGGAGGTTCTGTGAGCACCAGGGAAGTGACTTTTGCAGCCTCTACCCCCTGCCATGGTGCTGTCTCATGTGGGCAGGACGCCCGCCTCCCTTAGCTCAGATGGAAAATAACCTGTCCGTGGGGCAACAGAAGGCAAACAAGGTAGCCAAGAATCAAAGTGCAGACGAAAGTTCCAGATGCCTGCCTTAAACTGGTCCCTATTTTTGCCTTATTTCCTGCAGGAAGTGAGAGTTTGCCTTGATTAAACTGTGACAGGATGAGATAAAGCATTGGTTTACAAGCCCTCATGTATGTGTTCCAGGGTAGAACAAAATCCCAGTAATACTGTGTCACTTCTAGTGAATGATCTCCTTAGCCCACTTCCCTGGCAGCGGTAACCTCTGACCTACTTTTGGGCACTACTGAGAAATGCCATGACCACTGTGTGGTAAGAATTGTCTTTACTCCCAAGTCTTCCTCCACACAGAGTGCATGGAAGACCACTTAAAACACTGGAAATCAGAAAAGCACTCAATTTCTGAGCATAGAAAATTAACAAACAAGTGAAACGAAATGACGGTTATAAGAAATTATCTTTTATGGATTGGTAAGTCTGACAAGATAAATTTCAAGTTCATCAACTGAGAGTATTTAATTTAAGCATTTCATTTATTTTCTTTTTAAATTTAAACACTGCAGTCAATGTTTTTGGGGCATTAAAAGAACCAGACAGTTTGCCAGGGTATATTAAGCACTTTCCTGTCTGAAAGTTTCTTTATGGCTACATAGGTTATACAGGTGATAAGGGTTGGTAGAGTAAAATCTAACTTTAAAAGTCTGTAGGTGTTACGGAAAACTGTTCACGTCTTCAAGGAATTTACAGACTTTCTACTGAGGTAGTAATGCAGCAGGGCTTAGCACACTCAAAGTCCAGGTCATTCACTGCATCATTAATTCACAGGATGTTCACTGAACACCTTGTAGTGAGGGCCCATGTCACAGGGCGCCATGGCTGGGTTTCCAAGCCCTTGATTGTGCAAAGCCAAATGAAACGCTAGATGACACGAGCTTTTGAAATAAAAAATTTCTTCTTTGCTCTGTTGAATTACATTTTTTTTCTTTTTGGTTGCTTGAATTTCAGATTAACTATATCAGGGAACCATCACAGAGACAGAACCTCTGACCCCTGCTCTGTGACTTCTATATACACTAGGAGCCATGAAAATTACATGGATATGTTGGTTTAAAATTGCATCTTAATAACTGTGGATTCAAACTTCATGATATTTGAGTTAAAGAAGAAAAAGAACTCAAGTGTCCCACTAGTTGAACAGGGTATACATGCATTTAACAGGAATGTTGGTTTCTCTGCTTGTTTGCTCCCAGGTGGCATGTGGCCAGCAGGAGCGAATGCAGTGCCCAGTGTGGGCTGGGCTACCGCACATTAGACATCTACTGTGCCAAGTACAGCAGGCTGGACGGGAAGATTGAGAAGGTTGACGACAGTTTCTGCAGCAGTCACCCCAAACCAAACAACCAGGAGAAATGCTCAGGAGAATGTAACACAGGTGGCTGGCGCTATTCAGCTTGGACGGAAGTAAGTTGTTTCTCACTCGAGTCTTCACGAATGCTAAGGCTGCTTAGTCTGGTCCTTGTAGGACTGTGTTAAGATGCCCCCGTATAGGCTATATGGAAGAGAGCCATAGTTGATTTATAGTGGCTGAGCCCATTCAAGCTCAGCAGGAAATAATCTCACATTTATAATGTCTGACACAAACCTGGTGTGCAGAAAATCGGGAGTGATTAAACAGATCAACCTCTTGTGTTTCTGTACCCCACATAGCATTTCCAACTTTATTTTCCTGTGTCAGTGAGCTAATACTGACATCAGTATAAACCTGGTAAATAAATTGATAGCATGAAAAGATGTCAAAATAAAAACTAGAGTTTTTCAGGGATGGGGATTGGTTCCCAAGGATTGAAGAGACGGCATATCCAGGAACTTAAGCATACTTTATAAGAAACTCAGTGATGGTTTTGTTTCATTTTTTGTCCTTATAGTGTTCTAAAAGCTGTGATGGTGGAAGCCAGAGGAGACGGGCTATTTGTGTAAACACCCAAAATGATGTCCTAGATGACAGCAAATGCACCCACCAGGAAAAAGTCACCACTCAGAGGTGCAACGAGTTCCCTTGTCCACGGTGGAAATCAGGAGATTGGTCAGAGGTGAGAGGGGAGGGTGCTTGTTCCCCAGGTCATCTCAGATGCCCTCCTGGGTCTCCCCAGGTCTGCATAAGGACAAAGCTGCTGACCCTTTCTCCCTCCCTCGCTGGAGGAAACAGCAGTCCCAGCTGCTCCACACTGTGACTGGTGCTCAGTGTGACTGCACTACCAGTGACTACAGAGCCCCCATGGGCTCAGCTGAATCTCTCTTCCCACCAGCTTCTGCTGGTTCCTCATCTTGTTGCCTCTCTGAGCCCTAGCTAAGTTGCTGGTTGGAAACTAGGGCTTTATGGATCAGAAAGCCATGCTAACTTGAAATCCTTGTTGGGTTTCCTACCTCTTCTGGAAATAAGAGAGTTGGAACCCAGTGAGTGACCTTTGTTACCTAGCAATCAGGTCACTGGAAGAAAACTTGGACAAAAGAGGAAAGTAGACCAGGTTGATATTCCAGATTTGTGCCTTTCCTGTCCCTGACTTCATAAAGCACAAAGCAGTGCATCTATTGCTTATGCCCCATGGCTGCAAGAGAAAGAGAACACAGGACCTGTGCCTGTCTTGGAACAGAGTAAGACTCACTGTTAACACACCCCAGTGTTAACACAGCCTCATGAGGGTCTCGCCCAGAGTGAGACCCTTTCCACCTTCCTTATGGGGATTATTAACCAGCCAGTTCCAAGACTGGGGAGAGAAGGTAGTTGCAGCGTCAGCGGCCAGCCTGCACCTGTGTTTCCTCCAGGGAGATGGGTACGAACTGTTCACTTTCACCAGCAAGTGCCGTGCCTATCTGAGAAGACACTATTAATGTTGTGAGAATGGGGGAGAAGTAAGTGGCAGTTCATGTGGTTGATTATTAGGGCCTGGTTCCTGGATAGCTTAGCATACCTGGTGCTTGAGCTCTAGGTTATAAACTCAAGACACGATTTTTTAAAAGTGAAAGGGAGTAGCGGGTTTAAGTTTGATTTGGATAGCTAATATTACTTGAAGTATCATCTCAAATTAAGTAACAGACCTTTGCAAGAATACTTGATAAAATGTGGATGGGGTAATCAAACTGTAAGTTCAAGATTCAAGATTCTGTAGATACAAAGACAGAAGAAAAGAACGAAGCATTGATAACGTTCTCCCTTAGGGAGTGAGATTTGGGATTATTACACTTTTGTGTTTTTTCTGTGTTTTTCAGGTCTTCTACAGTGAACATGAATAACAATTATGATTACCTTTAACAGTTGTTTGAATGGAATTTGCGTTAAGAACTTTCCTTTGGGTTTTTTTTTTTCCAGTTAGTTTTCAAGGCCCTTTGCAGTAAGCATTATAAGTATCCCCCTTGTACAAGAAATAAAGGCACAGAGAGACCATATAACTTGGTTTTGTAGGGGGCCAGACCTACTTTTGTCTGACATGGAACTCCCCATGCTTAACCCCAAATGCTAGAAAGCCATCATTTGTTTTTCATTGTGCTAGAACATGGTGCTCTGTGGTGCTCCACTGACTTTATGTTTTATTTGTAGCTGGCTCAAAATCTAGGAATGCAGAGAGAAAAGGCAAGACAGGAGGCGGGGAGGAGAGAACAGAGGGGCTGGTGTGTTCAACCAGCTGCTTTGGGCTGGGGGCGTGACTGTGGGAAAAGGCGCAACTGCTCTTGCTAATCTATGACTAACCGTGCCAAATGCAAGCATTGATCAGAAATGGCCCTCGTGGCTCTGCTTTTTGTTACAGTGCTTGGTCACCTGTGGCAAGGGGCATAAGCACCGGCAGGTCTGGTGTCAGTTTGGTGAAGATCAAGTGAGCGATAGAATCTGTGACCCTGAGGCCAAGCCAGCATCCATGCATACGTGTCAGCAGCCAGAATGTGCATCCTGGCAGGCGGGTCCCTGGGGACAGGTATTTGGAACTTTGAAACGATAACATTCTTAACTGAATTCTTTTCCTTCTTATCTGGAGAGGGCTTCCATAGGGCCACCCCTGGGCAGAGGGGATTCCCAGTAGTGTCCCATGGCACACAGACACCAGCAAGGGCAGGCAGGCGTGGGAAGCACTGTGATCTGGTGTGGCCCTCCTGCAGCTGTTACTCCAGTCACACTCACGAACGTGTTGTCACCCCATGGCTCCAACTGCACAGGAGCCGTCAAACAGCTCTGCAAAAGACATCGCTCCAGCTGGTGATCTTGCCAGGGGCCCCTCGGGCTCCATTTCAGTGTGATCACAAGGCAGACAGTTCCTTTGGCGGGAGGATCAGGACTGGGATCTGCAAGCGGTATTTGGGCTCCTGATGTCATAGCTGCATAGCTCGCCTCTCATAAACAAGTCTGACTCTTCCAACGTGACTAACTCCATCAACGCATGCAGGACCGTCAGGCTGGGAAAGGACCTCTTCCAGGCCTGTGGTTGGTAGGCTTTTACGGTCTTCAGTTGAGCTATCCTTAGAGAAGGAAGAGGCTCCCTTGGGCTTGTGTTTTCTCCTGCAATTGAGTCCTTCCTAATATAGAAACGAAAGCATGCCAGATTCTATTTAAGCAGCACTCTGAGTTCCCCGCAGAAGTGGGGCAGCTGTCTGCTGTCTCTTATGTAATCTTTGCAAGAATCACTATCCCTCCGCTTTAACCAGCTGCAGCTGCTTCTGTCCTGTGGCCTCTGTCTTCATCCTAAACTTGCATGCAGCTTTATAACTGCCCTATACAGCTTTTTGATCACATCAGCAGGCTTCTGAGTCACTCCCACTTCATAGATACTTGGACCAGTGGCAAAGCCTAACTGAAAAAGCAGAGAGAGCCCCCATGCATTGGAAGCCTGCCTGCTTTCTATCTATAGTTGCATAACTCTCAGGGAGTAAGGAAGAGAGCAATGTCTTCCGTCAGACGGGCCTATTTTTTTATCCACGTACACACCAGGCCGTTCCTACCTCATCTTCTGTCCAGACCTTTGACCTACTTGTGGCTTATCGTGTGACTCAGGAACAGTTCTTTACTTTTAATTACTGTATTCAAAAGTGATACATATTTGTAAGAAATTCTAAAGAGTGTAATTTAGCAAAAAGAAGAAAACCAAATACACACTAACTGCACACAGCAGGAACTGTCAGTGCTGATGTGTTTATGAATTCCTCTTGAGAGTTTTAAAAGGGATCTTAAGACTATACTCCACTTTTTTAAAGTTGAAGCGAAACTAGCATAAAATTAGCTATTTTACACAAATCAGTAGCATTTAGTGTATTTATAATGCTTTGCAAACTACTTCCAAAACCTTCCCATTGCCCCCAAAAGAGACCTTGTACACATCGAACAGTTTCCCCCATCTTCCTCCTCCCTTGGCACCTGGCAGCCACCACCTTGTGTTCTTTCTCTGTGGATTTGCCTGTGCTACACGTCATGAAGTGGAATTGTTACAGCAGATGGCCTTTGTGTCTGAATGACAGGACTCAGCATATGCTTCTGAGGTCCATCTGCATGGTAGTGAGTAACAGTATGTCAGTGCTTTTCATAGCTGCATAGTGTTCCGTTGTGTGGATGGATAAGACACACTTTATCCATTCATCAGAGGACCTCTGATGTATTGCTTCTATTTTTTGACTGCTGTGAACAAATGTTTCTTTTTGTACTTGATTTGCTTCTTGGGACATCCACTAGGAAATAGAGCGGCTGGGTCATAGAGTCATTCTGTGTTTAACTTCTCTAACTTCCAAGTATTTTTCGCAGCACTTTCTCCATTTCATGCATCCCCAGCCGCAGTCCACAGGGCTCTAGTGTCTTCGCGGTCACATCCTCGTCTATAGTGCTGCTTCCCAGTTTTTAAACCTTAGCCCCCCTAGTGGGTGTGAAGTGGTGTCTCAGCATGGTTTTTAACTCTATTTTCCTAATAGTGAAAGATAATAAATAGCTCTTCACGTGCTTGTTGGCCATTTGTGTATCTTCTTGGGAGAAATATCTATTCAAAATCTTCTGCCCATTTGAAAACATTTTCATTGTGGCCAAAGACACCCTCTGAGCCATTTATTCTCTTACCAGCTTGCCCTCTTAACCACCTTGTAATTGTAAAGCTAAATAGTCCTCCTTTTGTCAGTTTCATGCTATTGTGTGAGGGCTTTTAACGTTGCGTTACAAGAGTTCATGTATGTTCTCAATTTCTTTTTTTTGGTGCTCCTGGATATGTTTCCAAGGTATTTTTGCTTCCTTTATGACTGTAGTTTATTAGTGCATTTTCTGACTTCTATAACAAAGTACCTCAAGCTATTGAATGCGTAGAGAAAAGATCTGTTTGGCCAAAAGCTTTGCAGGTCAGTGCTCTATACACAGCAAGATGCACCTCTTGTGGAGGTGCTGCTGGCTCTGCCATCAGATGCCAGCAGATGGTATCGTGCTGGGCGTGTGTGTGGGAAAATCCCACAGTGAAACTGGATGCCAGAAAACTGGGAGGAGCCGTCTTGTTCTCTTCTTGGTGGAACTGGGTACTGAATTCAGGACCTTTGCCCTGAGCTATATTCCCAAACTTCTTTTACTTTTTTTGAAGTTTGAGACAGGATCTTGCTAAGTTGCCCAGGCTGGGCTTGAATTTGGGACACTCCTGCCACGGCCTCCAAAGGTGCTGGGATTATAGGCCTATGCTACCACCCTTGGCTGCAAGTCATTCAGATGGGTGATGTACAAATGTTTGCCCTCATCACATGAGTTTCTTTTTCACTTTGCTCATACTGCTTGTTGATGTATAGTTTTTTTACTTTAATGATGTCAAATTTATGTACTCTTTGGTGGCTTTTGCTTGTGACATCATAAGCAGAGCTTGACAATATTCAGAATGTTCATAAACACAGACATTTCATAAGCATAATTTTTGTCACATACTTACGGTATTGAAAAAATTATTGCTATTCCAGTGGCATGAAGTTTTTATGTTCTGCTTAAGAGTTTTATAGTTGGTGCTCTGATACGTAATTGCTGATCCACCTTGAGTGATTATTTGCTAATAATGTGAAGCAGGAGTCCAAATTCTTGCTTTTGCATATAGGTGTCCGGTTGTCCCAGCAGCATTTATTGAAGAGACTGCTGATCCTTCTCCATTGAATCAAGTGATGTTTGCTGGGGATATAGCTGAGCAGCACAAGCATCTGGTTCGCAAGCACAAGTGTTGAGTTTTATTCCTGGTACAAAAACAAAAACTTTGAGTTGAGTGTGTTGGCACCCTTGTCAGAAATCACTTGGGCACAGACATATGGGTTTGTTTCTGGACTCTGAATTCTGCCCATCAGTCTGTGTGTCTCTTCTGCCAGAACCATAGCACTTTGATCACTGGTACAGATTTTGAAATTGGAAAGGATGAGTCCTCTAACTTTGTTCTTTTTTTGTGTTGTTTTGTCTCTTGGGGGCCTTTTGCCCTTTCTTGTGAATTTAAGGATTAGCTTTTCCACTTCTTTTGAAAGATCGTTAGGATGTTGATTGGGATTACAGTGAATCTGTGGATCTGTTTAAGGAACGTGTAGTGTCTTTCCATTTATTTAGGTCTCTTCAATCTTTTACAACATTTAGTGCAGTAGTCTTTTACTTTCTTGATTAATTTTTTTCTAGACATTTTATTCTTTTGGATGTTATTGAAAATGCAGTTGTTTTCTTAATTTCATTTTTGAATATTCATTGTTTATAGAAAGAACTTTTATTTGTGCCCTACAGGTTTATGAATTTATTAGTTGCAGTAGCTTTTATGTGTGTTCTTTGAGGTTCTTATAAGCATAATATGATGGGACCTGCGAAGAGGAAAGTTGGACTTCTTCCTTTCCCATCCACACGCTTTGCTTTTCCTTGCATACTTTCTCTGGCCAGAACTTCTAATATGCCATTGAAGGCAGAGATGACAGTACACATCCCTGTCATGTTCCTGATCCTGGAGGAAAGATTTCAACCTGTCACAGTTCAGTATGACAGTAACTGGGTTTTTCAGAAGTGTCTCTAAACATTTTGAAGAGCACCGTCTACCCATGTTTTTTGAGTTGTTTTTCACAGAAAGGTGTGCAACTTAGTAATGTGCTGTTTATCAGCTCAGATGGTCAAGTGTCTTTTCCCCTTTTACTCTATTAATTTGGCTTATTTCTTTTCATGTTAAACCACCCATGTATTCCTGGGCCATCCTCACTTGGCCATGATGGACAATCCTTTGAATATTTTATTAGATGTGGTTTGTTGAGGGTTTTGGCCCTATATTTAGATGAAATATTGGTCTGTAGTTTTCTTTTTTCCATTGGTTTTGGTATCAAGGTGATGCTTACCTCTTGGAATGAGTTACAAAGTACTCCCTCCTCTTAAGTATTTTTGAGGCATTTGGAAAAAAATCCATCGGAATATTTTCTTAAATATTTGCTAGAATTCACTGTAAAGTAATCCTAGACTTTTCTTTGTCAGGAGGTCTTTGATTACTGGCTTAATCTTTTTCTTTTACTTTTTAGATCTGTGTCTTCATTTGTTCTGTTCCATTTGATTTGGTTTGGTGCTAAGGATCAAACACAGAGCCTTATGCATGTTAAACTCATACTTACCCCTAACCTACATCCCAGCCCTCTATTTCTCCTTGTGTCAGTTTTTGTAATTTGTGTATTTCTAGACTATTTGAGTTTGTTTCCGTGTTCCTCTGGGTTGTCTAATTTGTGGGTGTGAGACTGGTCAAGACCTCTCTCATCAGTGATAAGCCCTCAGATCACTGTAGCATTTGTAATGATTTCCCCTTTCACTTCTGCATTTAGTAATTGGAATCTTTTTTCTTTTGTACTTAAACATTTGTCAGTTTTGTTAGTTATTGCAGGAACCACTGACTTCCTCAGAATAAGGTCATAACACTCTTCTAAGAACTGGTTTCAGCCCCATGTTTTGTTGGGTACAGTGTGAAAGTATAAAAATGGCAGAAGAGCCCCTCCCCCTTCCTAGAGTTCAGCCAATGCATTGAACCCAGTAAGGTAAAACGCCTCGTGTCCTCATAACCAGTGGGCAGTGTCATTTCCACAAAGCGTCCTCTTTTCACCTAACTTCTTTGGCACCAACCCTCTGGCCCATGATGATGGAAATACTTATCCCTTGCCAGATGTTATGGTAAAACGAAAGAAAGACATGACTCTTGAATTTTGCCTCCTCTCCACCCCCACCCAGTGCAGTGTCAGCTGTGGACAGGGTTACCAGCTGAGAGCAGTGAAGTGCATCATGGGGACTTACATGGCAGTGGTGGACGATAGTGACTGCAACGCAGCCACCAGACCAACGCACACCCAGGTGAGTCTCCTGGGTCCCGCCCGGACGCCACACTTGCAGGAGCTCCGACAACAGTGTGGAGGCAGAGAAGCCAGCTGGCCAGTTTATCTGCAGTTAGCTATTTGCTGTATTAGAACCTGATGTTTTGCTTTATAGACGTTGTTCTTTCCTAGTTATTTAAGGTATACATAGGTTTGATTTTACTTTTTATTGGCTGTCAGGTTTTGGTTTGTTTTGTTTTCTTGAACCAAGACTTTTTAATAATTTACTTGTAGAGCTCAATAACTACTGTGATAAGTTCAGGAAGTGAGTGTTGAAGCTATTTTGGACCAGCTCACAAGCGCCAACTGGTAAATTTTATAGGAACATTGTGAGCTGGAAATTAAAGGTAGCTGTAATTCAAGTGGAAAAATATAACCTATCATGAAATAGATGCTATTAAAAGCAAAGCATATCAGAACTTTAAAGTATTACTTCCTAGTCATTTTACTACATTTTGCTATTATCTGTGTCCTCGAGGTTACTTACACTTGCGTGTGCTTGCACGGTGGATATACCATGCACTGTGTGTGCTACTGAACATCCCTTCCCAACCCTTGTATTAACTAATATCAAGGTTGGCAGCTTGAAATTAGCCTTGGAGATAGTATTTCACCAAAGAAACCAGCAAGTATTGTGATGTAGTTTTATTCATTGTTTATCTATTGTTTCAACTTAAAGTGATGGGAAAATGTTAATAATGCAGATTAAATTTAAAATAATCTTTTACCTGTAGCTGTTACATCATAAGTAGCACACAATTAGATCTTCCAGTGCAGAGAACTCTTTCAAAGCAGTGGGTAGTGAGTCGGGTTCTGACAAGCATCTCACCTCAGTTTCATCTTCCTTTAATTTTATGCTACTTGGGATTGAACTCAAGGCCTTTGCATTGGACTAGAACCCCAACCATTTTTCATTTTTGTATTGAGATAGGGTCTTACTAAGTCACTAAATTGTCTAGACCAGCCTTGAATTTGCAGCTCTCCTATCTCAACTTCCTGGAGTGGTGTCATTACTCATGTGTGCAGCATACCCTTCTCATAAATATGAACAAAGTACCAACTTGCCTGCACCCAGGACTGCATTGCTCAGAGTGCAGCGATAGGTTTCAAAGCTCAGCAAAAACCAACCAAAGTATTTTGTGGCAAAATCAGTTGGCTATATGGAATTTAAACTAATTATGTTTTACTATTATTTGTAAATTTTGCTACACATCTATTTTAGTTACCTTTCTCTCGTTACTGAGACAAAATACCCCATACCCAATGTTAAAGGACGAAAGGTTTATTTGCTTATAGTGTGGAGGTTTCAGTCCATAATCGGCTGGCTCCATGAGAGGGTGGCACATGGGAGTGGGGCAACTCTTCATCCCAACTCTTCAACTCTTTCAAGGCAGCAAAGCAACAAGTGCAAAGGGGAGAAGCAGGCCTCTCTACCTCCCTTATATTGTAAGCAGGCTACCCACCCTAGGGCAGATGTAGTACTCACACCCCAACCACAGCGCTAGACAGTGAACCAATCACAAATTCTAGATTCAGCCGCCTCTGAAAAGCCTGACCCTCAAGACCAAATGAGGCTTTGGGGGACATCCAGGTCTAAGCCATAATAGCATCCTTTAACTCAGTAAAATTCATGAAAACTGAGCATGTACACACCTTTCTTGCACATAATTTCTGTGTATGTGTATGTGGAATAGATACACACACACACACACACGCACGCACACAGACACACCTGAGAGAATGCTGTTTCCTCTGCACACTATCCTGTAGGACCTTGGGTCTGGGTGTTAAATGAGTTTTTGTGTCATCTTTGCTAATTGCAGGGGGGTGTGATTTGAACCGTGGCTGCTCAGAACATACACCTGCATGGGCCTTCGGTACCCAAGGCACAGGCTCCATTTGAGCCCTTCTGTCTGCCGCACTTCGGCGTGTGCCATTGGTAGACAGGACGTCAAGAAAGCGGATGTGGCAGTGCAGCTTTTTTTGTCATCAGTTACCCAGACAACACCTGTGACTTATGTCTTTTTCATTTCTATTATTTCATTGCAAGTATGATAAACGCCTGGGAAATGTCAGCTATGACATCACAAATGCCAACAAGCAGGAGTTTAGTGATTCCCTTAGAGATTAAAACATGCTCCTCACTAATTATCCCCGATGACCACTGGGGAGGCTTCCAGCAGCAGGTGGACAATTCCTTCACTCAGGGAAAAGGCTTTGGGGCCAAGCAGCAAATCCTCCTCATTCCTTGGGTTTGGTTGTAAGAGAGGCGTCAGTCAGTGGGAACCACACCCAGCATGGCAGCACAATCCCTGTCACAGGCTTGTGGTGGAAATGAATTAAATCCAGGAACAGCTGCTCTCCATTGTGGCTGGAGATCATTGTGATCAGGTGTGTACATGTGGGACCTTCACCCACATGCAGATGATATCACTCATCACAGGGCCATCCTCTGAGTGACGGAGGGGCCGTGTGAATCCTGGGCACTGCCTATGAGTACCCCTTCTGTTCCCACGTGTGACCTTCAGGACTGCAGGTGCTATCTTTAAATAAACTGGGAAAACAAGTTCATGATTAGCAGATTTTGATCAGGGAGCTAACTGTAATATGGGAACAGAATTTAGCTGTGATAATTTTAAAACAGTTCATAGAAGTAAATGCTTAATTTTTTGACCAGTTTTACATGCTTATATCTGGTATCCTGAACAACTACTTTGAAGATAACAATATGCAATGCGACAATCATTGTTGATTTCCTATCGTCTTGTTTTCAAATTCTGTATCATGTTCAATGTTTTTTTATTTTTATTCTCTTTAAAATAAAAAAGGTAAAAAATTGAAAAATAAATAAATAAATGTTACCCTGTTCTTTCCAGTCATACGGATCCCTTCATATTATTACTTCCTTCTCTTTTCGCATGGACAGATGAATAAATGTGGCCTTAAAAATCATTAGGTAGACCCCAGGTCTGTGTTAAGGCACCCACAGAGCTCAGAGCCCTCAGACATCTTAGTCCTGCCTTCCTGCGCTTGGTGGCTGCCCTGAAGGCGACTTGGCTTGAGTAACCATCTCCCCCTCACTCTAGGACTGCGAGTTGCCACCTTGCCATCCGCCCCCAGCAGCCCCGCAAGCAAGGAGGAGCTCACACAGCGTGCCAAGGACCCAGTGGCGGTTTGGGTCCTGGACTTCAGTAAGGCCCGGCTGGGAGAAAGGGAGGGCTGGGGCTGGGGCAGCTGTCCTCCTGCATCGCTGTGGGGAGCGGGCTGCTGCCGCTTCACATCACAAGTCTGTGTTATTTCACTCCATCGCCCAGTGCTCAGCCACCTGCGGGAAAGGCACCCGGATGAGGTACGTCAGCTGCCGGGACGAGGACGGCTCTGTGGCGGACGAGAGTGCCTGTGGCAGCCTGCCCAGGCCTGTGGCGAAGGAGGAGTGCTCTGTGACGCCCTGTGGGCAGTGGAAGGCTTCGGACTGGAGCACTGTAAGCAGGCGAATTCTGTGGAATTGGGAAGGTGTTCAGGGAACAGTGAGGCATAGAGAACTGGGGGTCGCACATGTCAGTGAGTGGTATTTCCGAGTTGGACTCAGTTTGTGATTTAAATTAATTTGCACCACATATGTGCAGCTGGTCAAGTGTGCAAGGAATCCCAGTGAAGGATGCAAGGAATGTGCAGTTTTCAAAACATGTAAATCAGTTTACAGCCTGTGTGAGTGTCCGTCCCGCTGGGCTGTTTGAAAATGCCGATGTGCATTGAGTTGTCGGTGTGTTAGGTTTGTGGAGCAGCAAAGCAGCAGGAAGACGGAGTGCACGTACACCTCTGACTTTAACACTGGGTGCCTCCTGTGCCCTGTGGTCATCTGAAGTCAAGTAGCACTTGGTTCCCCGCAAGAATGAGAAGTGGGAATCCTCCCCCGGGCCATGAATGCAGACTGTTGTGCCTAACGATCACCATCTGTGGGTTTGTGTAAAAGTGGACAAACCTTTGCCTGCAGGCAACTTCTGAGGGTTACGTGCAATTATATATATGTTAACTGCTTTGCAGAAAATAGGCCCTCTGCAAATGGCAGATGGTCTCATTCCTCTTAAACCTACAAACATTCCTCCATCTGTCCATCCATCGCCCCGATGCAGCCAGCTGTTCGTCTTTCCATTAGATCTGTCTGTCTGCTCCCCAGCTGGTTGTGAAAGCTCACTAGAGAAGGCACAGTGGGCAGCTGGTAATGAAGCCCCTGCCTCCATGGAGATCGTTCCAAGGGAAGATCCAGTTAATGAACAAATAAAGCAGTGTGTGCTAGAGCAACAGGTACTAAGTTCTAGACAGGAGTCCAGCAGAGGAATGACAGAAAAGGGTGTGCTACACTTTTTGATAGGGTGGTTTAAAAGGTCCTGACAGTGAGTGGGACTCCAGGGTAGCAAAGGGTGGGCTACACGGATGGCCGCAGAAGCAGCGAAAGCCTCAGGGATCTGAAGCCCCCGAGTGAGAGTGGTTTGATGTGTTCAGGTAGCGTCCTTGGGGTCCGTGTTGTGGAGGAGACAGTGGAGAGTGACAGGAGAGGAGTCCGAGAGGCAGCCAGTGGCTGTCAGAAAGGGCCGAGCAGCTCAGCACAAGGATTCAGGGTACTACTCTCAGTGGGTTGGAAGTCACTAGAGGGACACACAATCCCATTCTTTTCTTAAAGGGTCAGATTTTATGGTACGTAGACAACAACTCGGCCAGGGAGTGTCAGGTTGTAGGGAAGAGCCCAGCTTTAGGCCATCGAGGTAATCCTGGCAAGAAAGGGTGACGACTTGGACGGAGAGGTGGTGGGGCTGCTGTGGGAGTGGCTGGATGTGGGTGTATTGTGGGTAGGGAGCTGATGGGCTTTCTTGGTGAAATGGATATGGGGGAGGCAGTCCAGGATTGTGCCAAGATTTTTGACTAGAACTGGGAAGTGGTGGGCTACTTGCAGAAGTAAATATTGAGGAACTTAAAACCAACCAGTGAGTGATGGGCCCTTTTTCTTTCTCAACACTGAACACAGTGCTCCGTGACATGTGGGCAAGGTAGGGCAACCCGGCAAGTGGTGTGTGTCAACTATAGCGACCACGTGATTGATCAGAGAGAGTGCGACCTGGATTACATCCCAGAGACAGAACAGGACTGCTCCATGTCACCTTGCCCGCGGTGGACCCCTGACAGAGACTTAGCTGCGAACCCTTCCCAAAATGAGGACTTCCGGCCCAGGGGCTCCAGCCCAAGCCGTACCCATGTGCTGGGCGGAAATCAGTGGAGAACAGGCCCCTGGGGAGCGGTGAGTGTCTTCTGGGGTCCCTGCTTCATCTGCTCGCTCTGCTTTCCCTTGGGGTGTGGGTTCTGGGAAAGGGTCCGAACCTGGCCCTGAAGCATGGCTGCCTTTGCTGTCATTGTCAGTCATTTGGGGTGAATGTCTTAGTTTAATGACAGTCCTTGGAAAGAGGCCTGTGTGACACTGCCTGCAGGGACCTAGAGCTGCCAGACTGAGCAGAGGTGTGTCTCAGCTGGGCAACATGGTCAGGTGCCCTGTGTAGGACACTGAAAGCCAGGGTTACTGACCCGGAGGGACAGGGAGCTGGTACCAGAGGGAAGAGGCAGAGACTTCTGTCAGAAAGGGCTCACCATCCACTCTCTCCAGATGAGTACAGTCTCAGTCATGTGGTTGCT
This sequence comes from Dinomys branickii, assembly GCA_004027595.1. Classification (NCBI taxonomy): domain Eukaryota; kingdom Metazoa; phylum Chordata; class Mammalia; order Rodentia; family Dinomyidae; genus Dinomys; species Dinomys branickii. The sequence goes on from PVLD010000847.1 coordinate 98,010, forward strand.
ATGGCTGTGAGGTAGTGAGACAGCAGCCTCGATTAGGGGGACACTCTCTTGGGTACTGCTTATGTCTTGGGCAGGACACCCTCCCTGTAGTTATCAAGATTCTGAGGGAAAGGCCTCTGTTGGAGCCACAGTTCTACACTTTCAAGCTGTGGGGCTCAGGCAGGTCCCCTCATGAAAATGAGGGTGAGCTAATTCCCACTTCCTTTGGGTGTGAGAATTAGATGAGATGATAAAAGTATTTTGCAGTCTGCCACTGCAGAGTAGGACACAAACACAGACAGTTGTCTTCATTGTGGCCGTTGTTACTGTCCAGCAAATTAAGAAGGCCTTGTAAAATATTTAATGTCAAAAGAAAAATGTGCATTCAGTGTTTTAAATTATTTCACTGAACACTTTTATGTTGTGGGTTACTGACAAGTTTAATGGATTCAGAAGGACGGGATAGCAAGGGACCCCACACTGGCCTGCGCCCGGAAGAGCTGTGCAGACTATTCGCGGTCTCCCTTTACACTGCTACTGGATTCCTTCTGCTGCTGCTAATTGTGTTTAATTATTTATGAACTAAAAAGAATTAGGAGGACACTGCCTGTCCCCACCCTGGTGATATTTCAGGGAACTAGCTGTCCCTGCCTGTGAATACTGATCAGCAGCTGTGAGTCCTGCCCTGCCTGGATGGGCTGTGTGCTGACAGCCTCATGTGGCATCTCCCCATCACAGGCACCCGACTTTAAGGCTTCTCTTGGCCTGGTTTAAAAAAATTAGGGTTCTGAGAAATTAAAGAGGAAAATAATTACTGAGTGTCTTGTGGTTTTTCTTGGTTGAAGAATGTAGACTCACACACATGTATTCTAATGATAGTACTAGGAAGGTTTTGCTTCATTTGGTTTGTTTTCTAAAACTTCTGGTGCCATTCTTATTTAAGACCACATTGGAGAAGGTTGTATTTGAGTGAGGCTGAATGATTCTGATCGGCAGAGTTCCCAATTAGGAAGGATGAGATACACATTTTGCAACATAGGAAATACGCTTCTTTTCTTCATTGTGCCTCATTTTGGTTTGGAGGAATTTTGTCCCTAAGTTAACTTTGGCCCGGGCTGGACAATGTGTTTTCTGCCCTGTGCTGACTGTCGGACCTCCCAGGAGAGTGAGGTGTGTGTGTGCCTCCTTCCATTGTGTGTGACAGGCTGGGGACAGGTCTTAACCAGGTTGGCTTAAGTATACCACAAAGCTCAGAGAGCAGAGGTAGGCAGTTTTTAAATTTAAACACGTCTGTTATGGCTTGTGTTTAGATGTTCCCCACAGCCTCCTGTGGTCATGGGTGGGACTTTTCAGAGGTGCCTGGACCTTAGAGTGTGTGATGTTGGGATTCAGGCTGGGATTACTAATCAGTCCTCTGAATGGTTTGCATGGTTCTGGGATCGATAATGGGAAGTGCTACCTTGGGCATGAGTGCCCTCTGTCCTAAGGGCGTGTAACTGGAGAGAATATAAGGGACAGAAAGAGGTCTGCTGCCCTTGCTTCCTGCTTGCTGCTTCACTGCTTTGCTGCCTTCTGTCTGCCTTGAACTGTGTCTCTTCTGCGATGCTCCTCTGCTATGCCACTCTGCCTTGGAGCCAGCCAGCTGGGAGCTGAAAGCTCTACAAACTGTGAACCAAAATAAACCTTTCCCCCCCTTGGGTGGTGGTTTTTTTTTTTTCTCAGCAACAAGAAAAATAACCAAGAAGTATCTAAGTATTTCTCAGAACTAGTGTATCTATTATTCTGCTCTGTGGTTTGATATGAATTGAGAGTATAAATACCAGTGAGGTGTACTTCAGAGTCACTTGTAATTTGACCAGCATAGGTAGAGAAGTTGCACTGTGGTTCATGCATTTAGCAGCAAAATATATTTCCATATTGGTAGGGCAGCAGCCGACCATCGAGAAGCAATGTCTGAGCACATTCTAAGATAATGCTGATTTGAGTTGGAGTTGAAAGCACAAGTCAACCTGCAGTATTACCTGGAACTAAAACCAAAACGTGCGTGAACCTTGATTCCTGAGAATGACATTGCTTTGAGAACCAGACAGTTTTATAAGCAAACTGATTTTAGAGCAAACACGCTAGACTAAGGAAGATAGGAAATTAGGGAACGCAAAAGCACCAGGTGTGGATACCTCAGAGAGCTATGAGGAGCTCGCCTGGGAAATGAAGACAATTGAACAGCACAGGGACAGCCCTCAGGCTGCAGTGCAGCCCAGGAGGGCTCTGTCAAGATGGAATTCAATTACGTTTATCAGGAAGGCACAGAATAAATGTGCAAATCCTCTCTGGCTGCCCTTGGCCACTGGGGCATAAACACTCACATAGGGCATGAAGGGGATGTTGGCTTTGGGGGTCCAGCATCCAAGTGAAAACCCAGTGCTTTCCAGAGCAGTTGGTTGAGTGCATCTGAAGCTCAGTTCCAGCACCTGTTCCCTCCCTGAGCCATAATTTCACCTCTGTAAGATACAGAAGTCAGTTGTAAATAAGCTCTTGCAGTTTTGACAAGAATTTCCCTGGAAACAATGGTGTCCCGTCCATCAACACCCCTGTCCTCCCAGAGATGCAGAGAGGAAAGGGAGCAGTGAGATGCTGTGGAGATCTGAACACAAGTCTGAGCACCGGGCCCTGATGGCCCCCCACTGAGGCCTGCAAGCCCAGAGGATGCACCCTCCCTGCTCAGGCAGCACCCACCTGAGGCCAGTCTTAGGGCCCTGAGCTCCTACTGTCCCGGGTGGGGACTTCAGCACAGCCTGTCACACTTGTCTGCCCAGAGTGTGGCTGAGACTTGCCAGAGCTGAGGGGTGACTTGTCTTGTGATGTGTTCAGTGTTCCAGTACCTGCTCTGGCGGGTCCCAGCGGCGGGTTGTGGTGTGTCAGGATGAAAACGGATACCCCGCGAGGGACTGTGTGGAGAGGATCAAACCTGACGAGCAGAGAGCCTGTGAGTCCGGCCCATGCCCTCAGTGGGTGTTTGGCAGCTGGGGAGAGGTAAGAAGGAGTGTCTGTCTGTCGGTCCTTGGGAAAAATAGGTGTTATTCTTCATATCTTATTTATCTTACATTAAGAAGGAACAACTAGATCTAGTAGAAGTTTCTACATTTGTGATTCATTAGGAAACCCATCTTAATTCTGAATGAACTATTTAAAAAATTCACCTGGTAACAATAATAAAGTTTGAATTCATGGAAAAGGAAAATTAGGAATGAATGTGGAAAACTACTGCCCTAAGTTTATGAAATAACCTCTGACGATTATAAGTGAGTGCTTGCACAATGACAGGAATTATATGTAGCATGAGTGCATGGAAGTCTTGGCCTCTCCTGTATGGTTTGGGGTATTTGTGTGCACTCTTGTTCCCATGGCACAATGGCTCCTGATGCTCCAAACTCTAGCTCAAGCCAGAAGAGATGCATGTTGTTATTCCCTACCACAGATGACACGTTTCAGTCATAGAAATGAGCGAAACGCTGCATATTCTCAAGTAATGAAATTCCTCACCCATTAGCTTTTCCACCTTGCCATCTATGACTAATACCATATTTCCCCAAAGATAAGACTGGGTCCTATATTAGTTCTTGCTCCAGAAGAGCTTATGTTCAGGGGCTGTCTTATTTCTTCATGTACCACAATTATATTTATTCATTTATTCATGTACAAAAACTACACTTGCTGAAATGGTCATGTCATCATCTTCTGGAACATCCTCATAACTCCCCAAACCGCAAATTCCAGCCTGAACATTGTGCAGCTCCATTTCCTGGTGAACCAATGCTCTAATCTCTCATGTCCAGCAACAGAGCACTCCATACATGAGCGCCTCCTGCCCATGTAGCTGCACGTAGTGTATCAGCAACGCAGCTGTCAGTAATTTTGTCCCATGAATTTTTCACCCAAGGCATGACCTCTTGCAGGCTGTGCTTCCCAAAGTTCCCAGTTAAATCAAGTCTTCATCAAAGACTTAGGAGCAGCGACAATGATGACAGTTGAGGATGACGGTCCATACAGAAGCAACAAAAAGTTACAGCCACCACAATTCAGAAAATGTTGCTTTATTTCACACAATGCATTAAGCGTGCCTGTTACAACCCATGACATTGAATTGTGAAGGATTCATATTAGACCAAAGCATATCCATCCATTTATCAAGTGCTACCGTTGTTTGTGTGCTATGGCTGTACCGATTGGGCATTTGGCAGTAAGTCTCAAGTTCATCTGTTTACATAAGTGTTTACATTACCTCTCATCCAAAGCCACCCACTTTGGTATTTACAAATACTTAATTGTAATTTATATTATCATTTAAGTACTAGTGTCAATGTTATTTAATTTATGCTTAATTATTGTTTATTTATACTTATATTTATTTTATTTATAGTTTATAATTCAATAGGTCATTGTGTGTTGCAGCAAATATACTAAATGCCTCTGCCTGGCTGACAGTCTTAACTAGTATTTATTTTGAGGGTAGGACTTACATTATGAGCATCCTGAAAAATCATGCTAGGGCTTATTTTCCAGTTAGGTCTTATTTTCAGGGAAAAGTCATAAAAGTCAGTGGTCTATGTGCAGCAGCATGCAAAGATGGGTCCAGTTCCCAGCCCTGGCTGTCACCAGTTTTGTGACTAGCAAGCCACATAACTTTGCCACATTTTTGTATCTTCATGTCTAAATGGGATAATAGCAGCATCTCCAGACTGCCCGTGACTATCCAGTGAGGCAGTGCCTGTCGGGTGCTTGCACCTGGCCTCCAATCAATTGCTGTTATAAAGATGCATAGTTTTCACTTTCATGCTAAGTCATTATTACCATGGGTAATACTGTTATTATTATGTGTAGTATTGAGCTCCTGTTTTACCTAATAATAAGGCTCAGGGGCTTTTGTTTTATGTTTAAGCAACAGTATGTCTCTTACTGAATCTACAGGGGTAGCACATGCTTAAAACTTATTGAGCTGACCTGCCCTGACTGTAACATTTACCAAATCAAACATGACAGTTAACACCTGGGAGACCCAAGCCCTGAGCAGAACAAAGGCAAATGAAACTGATGGGCCCGTAGTCCACACTCATGGCTAATGAAGCGTTGTCCTTGACTGTGGTTTCACACCCAAAGCCCAGCAGTCCCAGCAATGTCTTGGAAGTGTGTTGATTACCTTTCAGTGACAGCTCCATCATTCTGGAGAGCTTGGCTGAGGGGGAGGCAGGGAAGTGAGTGAGGATCGTAGACTCAGGCCTGGTGGGATTCCCAAAGTGCTTTTCCCAGTTGTTCTGTGGGACCCATGATTAAGCTTCTGTTGCTGGCTCTATGCCAGGGGATTACATGGCGACGCCGGGGTGCTGGCTGTCAGCATGGGCTGATCTTTCCAGATTCCGTGAGAGATCTGGCCTTGACACAGCAGGGGAACTGGGTGTCAGTGTTCCTGGATGTGAGCACAGCCTCGCTGTCCAAGAAATACAGCTTCTTCCTGCCTCAGAAGTGTGGGTCTTGCCAGGAGTCAGCATTTTGTCGAACATTCCCACTACACTGATTATTCACCCGAGGAGCAAGCTGTAGTCATCCTAAAATTGAGAGCTGCAATAAAGCAGTTTAACGTCATGAAGGTTAATATTGAGTCAGAGAGTTGCCAAAGGTTGGTGGTGGATTCTCAGAAACTTCCAGAAAATAGGGCTGTAGCTGTAGCTCAGGAGCAGAGTGCATGCCTGAGGTGTGGTTTCCCTCCCTAACACCATCAATCAAGACGCCTGAAAAGAAAATGGGCCAACTCACTATTGCCTTTATTTATACTAGGTGGTTTTTGTTTGTTGGGTATGTTTTTGTTTTAATTTTTGTTGTTTTAAAGAATTTTATCTTAGTTACTGGTTAGTGGAGGGCCTTGATCAAGCTACTTCCCTCCTCCTGAGACCGCAGATGATGCATGGGGGGGCCCTCAGTCCAGGAGTAGGGACGCCCTGTACACGATACCCACCCTCTATCTAGGAGAGCTGGGTCGTCTGCCCATCCTCGGGGGTAAGTTGGCTTGGTCTAGGCCCCCAGACTTCCCCTACCCAGTGCAGTCAGGGTTTGCTAAGAAAGTGGGCCGTCTTGGACTGGCGATGGAGTAATGCACCTCATCTCCCTCTGCAGTGCTCCAGGCCTTGCGGGGGCGGCGTGCGGTCGCGGCAGGTGGTCTGCCAGCGGGCCGGCGGCCAGCGCGTGCCCGACCTGAGCTGTGACGTGCTGGAGAAGCCCCCAGACCGTGAGCCGTGTGGTGCGCACGTGTGCCCTGACGCCACCTGGAGCGCCGGTCCCTGGACCTCGGTACGGCACTGAGCGCGCGTCCCGCTGAGCCCAGGCTCTCGGGAGGGCCCCTGGAGGCAGGGTGCGTGGTCTGACTGCTTCCTCCAGATTCTGCTGGGTAGCGTTGTGATGTGGCCAAAGTGACGCTGCAGAATAGGTGTACCTCACATGGGAACCGGGGCCAGCAGGTAGCTTCCTACCAGACTGGCGCGTGTAGATAGCTGCCGAAGCAGGCAGCCCCCTGGCAAGTGTTCTTTCCTTTTCAAAGCTGGGGTAGTCCGGCCTTTTGGTGGAGGGGTTTTCCCTCTTATTGAGGCCAAAGCAGATTCTTTCTTCAGTGACTATAGTTTGCCTCTGTGTGACTTGGGTATCACTCCATACAAGCATCCCAAAGGCTTTTGAAAATGCAAATGACAAAGCAGTGAAATCAGTGACACGATGTGTTTCAAGGTGTCTGAAATGTTCTTCCTCTGCCCACACAGAAGCTGGCTTGAGACCATTTGTGCTCTGGCCTTAGGCTGCCTTTGCTAACTGCTTGGTCAGCAGCTGCCGCAGTGAGTGCTGCTGCTGTAGATACTCTGCAGGCTTTTGGGGCAGCTCTTGGCAGCAACAGAAGGCTCAACTGTCAAAACAATAGCACGGCTGAGGCGTCCCGTGGGCCATGGAGACATCAGGGCTGTTTTGTGGAAATAGAGTAAATGTTCCTGTAAATGCAGCTATTGCATTGTAGCTGAATTCATTGTTATGTAAAGTCACATCCAGAAGCCTGTTTGCTCAGTATGATTCTGAGGAAAAGTAACTTCCTGCAACAGCTGAAGAGCAGATTAGCCAGGGATGTGGCTGACACACACGGATGCTTGTTTCAGCGTCTGAGGCGCATCCACAGGCTCTGCGACCTGGCTGATCACCACTGCACTTTGTAGTACATAGACATCTAGAAGAATTTAGAGCATTGTTCCACCTGTTACTGTTTGGCTGAGGTGGAAAAAGTGTATTCATGAGCTTAAAAAGTGTCACTCTGGGCCAATACAGTTCCCTCAGATCATGTAACGGCCTCTTACCAAATGAACCCTTCAAAGAGACCAAAGATAGTGTTAGAACATAACCTGACATTCCCAGCTTCCTCCCGTCACCTGCTGCACAATATTTTTCACAGAGTTTGCCTTGAGCCTGTTACACTACCTTCTGTTCATTCAACTGAGTGTAATACCAACGTCAGAGTTGTATTCAGCTGTCTGGAATGCTGAGCTGAATTTTATATACATATTATGTGCTCAGTATAGCTGGGTTTTTTGTTTGTTTTTTCACCACTCCTCCCATAGATATTCTAAGAGCCTAAATTTTGAAATATGAACTGCTACTTTTAATGGAAGACATGAAGCTTATTTTTATAGCTGTGTTTTGTCCCACATGCAATATTCTGAAACATGAGTGGGAGGAAAGGGGAGAGTAATATTCCAATACTCCGGTACCTGCAGGAGCCAAGGGCATGGGTGTTAAAAACTATTTTGACTGTGTGATTTTGATGTTTCCTTTGTAAGATGATCATTATTTGAATATATGCATATTTAAATGCCTCTACATTCAAGAGAGCAAGGCCACTTCTTCAAGGCCTTTAAATTATGATATTAAAAAATTAAATCAAATGCTTTTTATTTTTTTTATTTTTATTTTTTTTTGCGGTACTGGGGATCGAACTCAGGACCCTGCGCTTGCTAGGCAAGCGCTTATTCCACTGAGCTATATCCCCAGCCCCCAAATGCTTTTTATTTAAATAGATCCATTGGTGATATATTATTTTGCCAAAGTCTATGTGTAGTAAGGCAGCCTTTCAGATTCTTACTGTAGGGTTTGATTTTCATTTTATTTTTGTGGATGCTTTAGTATAATATCTTAGTAATTCTGAATTAAGCATACCTCAGTGAACTGTTTTAATAGCCATAAAGTCACTTCTCTGGTGCTTTATCATTGTAACTCACGGTGAAATTAACAGCAATAAAAAGTACATTTGAGGTGCTAACATGTTGCTTTCAAGAGAAAGCAGCTTAAATTGACCAGAAGTCAGAGTGGCAGTCACGCCGCCTGGCAATTGCTTTCTGTCCCCAAGGACACGACACATTCACGCTGCCTGTCAAGAAACTACTGCTGTGCAAGCCAGCTTTCTCCAAGGTGAAAGGCAGCCTTCTCCAAGGTCGAAGTGGAGATAGCCTACTTCAATTTGTTACTAAAGAACAGCTTTTAGGACAGAAACCCAGAATTACTGTTGATCCAGCTCCCAAAGTCTAAATGAAGCTTCTGTGAACTTAAGTTTCAAATACTCATTTTAGGCACACCATTGATTCTGGCTCAGATCACTGCAGATGTAAGGATTACAACTGTGAAAAACAGCACCCAAAATTCAACCTTTCCTGTCCTTTTAAAAATATGTCCTTGGACTCCTTCTTGGTCATGTCTTGTTTTTGGAACAAGATTCTTCAGGACTACCGCACCCCCACCTTTAGGTGAACTCCTGCAGCCAATCCTGGGAGTGCATCCTGTAGTGAATACGCATGTCCCATGACTAAAGGGCCAACGCAGAGAGAGTGCTCTGCTGAAAGCAGGAAGCAGGCTAAAGCGTTCTGGGGTAAGCAGGCTGTCCAGATGTTAAGGTAACCAGGTCTGCCAGGGTGCCTTTCCAGCCCGGCACTGTGGCATTTCTGTGTGCATCGCCCTGTGTGTCTGTTTGCCGGTCACCCTGGAGCCTGCAGCTGTCCTGCAGAAAGTGTTCTTCATGCTTTTCACGACAAACCTAAAAGTGCTACTTTAGGTGCTTTAGAATAAATGCTTGTCTACCTGAATAATGAGACTTCCTGAACTCAAAGAAGAACAATGCTTTTGTTTCTGCCTGACCAACTTCAAATTTGTATCTACCTCATTTTCATTAAAGTTTGCATCTTCCATAGGTAGGAAGAGAAAATGTTGGATATTGGTGTCTCATAACCTCACTACATCTGTCTTTAGAAAAGTAAAGATTGTAAAAATCATTACTATATTTTCTGAACACAGTTTTAAGCAGCCACACATGGTATTTTCTGAATATTTTGAGCAGTACAGATGTCTACGTGTTTATATAAGAAAGCATATTTATTTTTCCATGTTATTTAATTTTATATACAATGTTTAAAAGTCAGTGTTTATCAGCGGACTGTAAAGGCAAGTAGACTATATGAATTAGAAATGAATGTACATGTTTCTTTTTGGTTTTAAAAGATACATTTTGATTTTGTAAATCCCCCCACCCTGTACTACCCCAGCCCTCAAGTCTGAGTAGCTAAGTATCAAGTTTGTCTGGGTGGGTAATTAAAGCATGTATTTGAAAGGGGTACTTCAAAAAATATTCTGAATTGGAAATGATGCTTAGTCCTATAAACAAAAATATATGAGTCTTAACATTTTGTTGGGTATTTTTTTCTTTCTTAATACTGTTATCCTGATTCGTTGAGTTTCTCTTTGAAATATAAATGTTCTCCATTTATTAAACTTGTAGATAATGACAAAACAATGAGAAAACCAAAAACGTTATTAGAAGAAATGATTCTGAACACGTAAAAGAAGCTAGAAAAAGCAAAATTAATGTTCATGAAGTTTACTACACCTTATTCTTGGTGTTCAGATAACTGCAAAGGGTTTGCATTTGTCAATTTGATGTTTACTTGAAATACATTTCAGGAATATTGCTTATTAAAGAAAAATATAGTACCATGCCAGTAAACTTTGAAGTTTCAAAATAGGCTACCTTTTGCTAAAAGGCTACCCTTTGCCAAAAGTGAAAGTCGTGAAAATCACCCCAAAGGCCTATTGATGCCTTATTTCCCCGAGTTTCCATTCTGCCCTGTAATTTATTGTGGTCTTTGTGGATGAAAGAACCAAAATAAGGGAGCACTTTAGGAGCAGAATTTTTTTTTTCTAAAAAGATAATATTCCAAAGCAAATGATACCAACAGCTAACTTCTATGGAGTGTGTGCCGTGCACTCTACCAAGTAAATGCACACCACACCGACCTTCTTGCCTTTCCCTGGGGAGGGGCTGTGAGGACCTGTGTGACCTCTGCCCACTCCAATGAGAAGGAATCATGCCAGTGGGCTGACTGAATTAATCCTGTCGTGACAGACAGAGACAGCCTCCGTCAGAATGAATCTTGATGCTTCTTTATGTATTTAATAAAAGGTTCTCCTGGAGATCAACGTTGTCCAGTGTCTGCAGTATTGAGGTAGTTTTGACATTCTGCGTTTGATTCTAAGAACAGAAAATCCAGACTTTGTACTACGGGAGGTCAATTGCTATGACTAACAGTTAAGAAAACTCCCAGAAACTGCTTTAAGTGTTTGGAATGGGGAAATATCCCTCTCATGTTAAAGGTACAAGTTTGGCCAGAGTAGACGCATAACATCAAGATTTTGACAATGAAAAATAATCACATTTATGTGCATGTGTTTCTCTTAAAAAATGAAGTAGAACCATATTATTTGGGTCTATCTTTATAGAATGTAAAAATAAGACAACTTTTAATAATCTGAACAGAATGACATGAAATTGTGGTATTTCTCTGGGTTCAGTGCAGATCAGCACTCCATAAATCACTCCTCTCCAGTGTATCCAAAGAAATGAAAACACTTTTCTACATTTCTGCAGAATTGCAGGCAAAACATAGCACGTTTTATGGCATCTACAGTGATTTTATGCCTAGGAGAGACTGTCACTGCCTCCTTTAGATAGCTGTCTTATGGTAGCTTGACAGATTTCTGCTTTTATGGTTTAAAAAGCCCAAACATGAGAAATGGCTGGGGTCAGAGAGGTTTCAGACTCTGAGGAGGAGTGTGACCTCTCCCTGACTGGTGCATGGAGTCACCTTTCTGGGACTAGAAGGAATGAAAACTTTGGAATGTGGAGTGGGAGGTAGAGGTTGTGTCCAAGCATAATTGGCTGGGAGGGAATCCCAGAGATTAGCAAAGGCAGCTCAGGGAGATTTATTTTATGGGGGGGTGGGATGGAGAGGTAAAAATCCTTGCACCATTCCTTTAAAAATAAAAGACATTCAGGCATTCAACAAACACTTTCAAAGTATCTCCTGCAAGCCACTCTTCTATTTCTTTCTTTCTTTGTTTTTTTTGGTACCAAGAATCAAACCTGGGACCTTGCGTTTGCCAGGCAGGTGCTTATGGCACTGAGCTGTATCCCTGGCCGGAGCCACTCTTCTTGGTGCTAAGAATCCAGCAATGAATAAGCCAGAGCTATTCATTCTAATGGACAAAGGGAAAATTTAGTAGTAAGTGAAGAAAACTAAGGAATGGATCCTTCTCTCTTCTGGAAGCCCCACCACCACTATAGAAATAGAAAATTGCTTTTAGGATGTTCAGCTGAATAGAGGCTGATAATGTTTGTTCAATAAATATTAATTAGCAATCCTGTCTTTATTTTCAGCATACAACTGTCTCATTTGTGTGTGTGTGCTTCCTAGTTGATGGCATAGAAACTTTAAAAACCTATCAGCATCTGTGTTTCTGTTCCCCCTTGCATTACAGCCCAACAATAAGTCCACTGAGAGCCAGGATCAGAGGAGGACCTGATAATCTGCCTTCTCCTTGCTGGGATCCTCGGGCCCCACAAATGTGGGAATTTGTGCTCTGAGGGACCATTTCTATTTTTATTTAATGTATATTAATAAAAGCATCTGGGATGTCTGGGTTACCGCACCATCTTCTTTGCTTCTTGTTTTCTTGCATGTGGGATTCTCGTCATGAATGATTTTAAAGGCAGGATTCCCCTTTGCAGAAATTTCTAAAACAAAATTGACAGCCATGATAAGTATGTCCAATGGGTAGTAAGGAAACAAGCCAAACCCAGAAAGTCGTGATTCTTACCAAGACCTGCACCCCCTTTCTCCTATAAGAAAGACGCCAGCATGGTCCCATAGCTTTCCACCATCATAGAAATGTTCCCTGTCTTTGCTTTCCAATATGGAAGCCAATGCTATTTCCCAAATGGAGGTCAATACTTTTGCTAATTCTGAACACGATGTGGCTAAGTGACAAGGAGACTGCATTGTAAAATTTATTTAATTGTAGTTATCTTAAATTTCAAGTTGCTGCTATAGCAGGTGGTTACCATTATTGGACAAGACAACCATAGGCAATAGTATTATCTTTAGCAGTGAGTCATAAACTAGCCAAAATAGGGAGAAAAACACTGTGTCAGCACTTATGAGGGCCCTGTGTGGAAGGCCTCCCAACCAGTAATAGGCATTCCCTAGCCCTTCTTATGTTTCATGCCTTTATTTTGCAAAACTACAGTGGGTATTCCCTGACAGCTGGGCATTAGAAAAAGTTTTTCAGAATCAGCTGTCTTGAGAGTAGTGACTCCAGGACGTCATTGTAAGAACAGCTGTTAAAACAAACCTCCTCTGTGTGTCCCAGGTTTCAACTCCAGCATGGCAGCAAGTTCACCTAAGGAGAAAGGCAAGGCTTGATTGATGGGTTTTTGGGAGAAGGCAAAAGTGGAAAACACCAGGTAGTCACCTCACAAAAGCTGGCATGCCAAGGGATCATTCTCTTTGAAGGAAAAGTTTTAAGGAGGCAACTTTTCATATTCACTGAACCCAGTAGGTGACAAGCAGATTAGCCTCTCAGGGCTCTGTTTCAAAGACACTTCAGAAAAACTGGAGTTGAGGCAGTGTCTCTTCCATCACTGTAATTGTCATCATTTAACTTTGCAAACCTTGTCCTCTGCAGTGTTAATAAAACCCTTATAAATTCATTCAATCATACCATCATAGCACCCCAGAAATATAAATGTGCAACAGCCTGGGCTGTAAATTGACTGATGATATCATCAGTTATTTTTCCCAGTGACCAGATAGAGACTTTTCTCCCTATAAGACGACATTCTGCATTAAACTACAATCCAGCAGGTGCTTTGTTTCCCAGAGGCACTTGCCAGTGTGTTCCGGCTGTTCTCGGACTGTCTAACCACTGCAGTGAGAAGTAATTGCAATAATTACCTCTCCCTAAGCCACTGTATTCCAAAGTATCTCAGAAAGTGAATGAATTGATATCCTTAGTTACTCACAGAAAACTGATTTTTGCACAGTGTGTTTCCTCCCGTAATTGTAGGGAGGGCTTTGATTTTTTAATAATAGCTTATACTGTGGAGCATTAGAAATTACATTGAGCAGTTTACCCCTATTGCCTGGGTTACTCCTCTGTTTGCTGAATTCAGCACCATGAGACAAGTTAACGGACTGATGCCAGGACACACAGCTGGGAAGTAACTGACTGAGAGTTTGAATGTCGAATTTTCAGACTTTGAAACTACTGGTTTTAACCACATTGGAATCCCCTCCTATCATGGTGTAGGTAGTGAAATGGAGAAAGTCAGTTCCTGTGGAAAGACGATATCATGATGTAGGGTTTTTGTTTTTTCTTCCTTATCCCAGATTATGATGACTTAAACATTCTGGAGTTAATTGAGCCATTTACAAATTTTGCTCAAGAAAATTGGGGATGAAGATAAGAAAATTATTTTTCTTAAAATTAAACCAAATAAAGAGCAAGATTTGAAGATTTTTAGAAGATTTTGAGAAAAACTCACCCAGTATTTACTGAGCACACACTGAGTGATAATTCTGACACTTTAGTACATAAAGAGAAATGAAAGCCAAGCGTGGTGGTGCATGCCTATAATCCCAGCACTTGGGAGGCTGAGAGGTAGAAGGAGTTCAAGGCCAGCCTGGGCTGCAGAGAGAGACCCTCTCTTAACAAAATTTAAAAAAAAAACCTTTAAGACAAATCTAAGTATATATCCAGTAGATAATTAGGCTGGTAGCTCAGGCGTTACTAGTGCCATTTAGGGGATTTTGCAGATGTTGACGGTGATGAGGTTGTTTGCAAAGAGTACATGCACTACAAATAAATTATGAAAAGTGATTTATTTTTTAAAATGTATTGGAAATGATCTCACACTAACTCCACTCTGCTTGAGATGAAACATACTAAATGCATTGAAATGTCTTCAAACTATTTCCTGAGCCAAAACTAACAACAGCTACAACTCTCATTTTGCACTGTGTAGTCTTGTCATCCCCACAGGTGGGCCAGTCAGTGGCTTTCAGTTTTGTGTTTTCATTCTTTCCCTCTCTTTGCCCCTCATTCCCCATCTGTCACTGTAATCCTTGGTCCATGCAGCAGGTCAACCATTTGGGGAACCTGCTAAGATGAAGAAGAGGGAAACGTAACAGGAAAACGCAGATTAGGTTTGCTTCCTGGTTCTTAGCAAAGACTAGGGAAAAAATGGAGACAGAACTACCATGTGTCAAGTGAAAAACTGGCTTCTCAAGTCATTGTTTACTCCCTCAGCCTTAAGTTCCTTCAGGCTGAAGAGGCTGACAGTTAAATGTAGTGCTTTATTCAAGGGGGCTGCAGACACTGTTGGAATGCATGAGTGGACCGAACTACTCGCAGGTTGAATCCTCGTTATACCAGTCTAGAAATGCAGAAATAAAGAGCTATGGGGTCATTCTCTGGGACTGTGTCAGTAGTGATGCCCTGACTTTGAGAGTTATGTGGTATCTGCGTAGGACGGCCCCCTTGATGTGGGGAAACGAGATGCGGTGATGATGGGACATTCTGTCTGTGATTTGCCCTAAAACTTTTCAGGAAAAGACGAAATAATGGCAGATGGCGGAGCAGGAGCATGTGTGGTAAGGTGTTGGTAGTTGAGGGTTCCGGGCAGGGGATAAAAGAGATCTTTTGCTGTTTTTACAATTTTCTGTAAGTCTGAAAAATTTCAGAATACTTTTTTTTAACATTTCTTTAAAAAGCACAAATATATCTAGAGTATGTGTTTTCTTTCAGAAGGCAATAAAGAATAGATCTGGGTTTATTTCAGGACTTTAAAAAGGATGACACATTTTAATAAGCTGTTTCTAACCCAGATTTTCACCCTAATCCAACAAAAATAAAAGGAGCAGTTGTTAAGCCGTGGTGCAGCAGAAGAGGCCCTTCCCACTTTTCACCATTCTGTCACTTGTGGTCCTGTCCTCTCTTCCTCCTCGTGTCCCCTCTCACTCTGCAACTGAAATGCAGCCCTTTGTGGGGATAGTGAGGGGTTTTCCCTTCCCTTCTCTCAGAGAAACCACTAGATAGCTGGCCATATTCAGTTGCTCCGTTTTTTTAATCCTCTGCTACCAGATTCCTTTGAAAACTAAAGTCTTTTCCCAAAGACGTGTGCTGTCTGTGTTTGTTTTCCTTGAGCTTAAAACAAGACAAAACAAAACAAAACAAAACAAAACAAAACACACTCACCTGGCCACCTCACCTATTCCTGCCTGGCCTTTGGCAGGAATCATGAGTGAGGTCATTTCCATCTCTTTGGTCATCTTTGAATCAGACATGACAGTCCAGGAACTGCATAGGGTCAGGGACGTGACGTCAGGAAGGAAGTGCTGTTCGTTGTACTTGGGATTCCTATTGTTACGTGCGGGAATTGATTTCACATTGTGCACATCACGTTCTCAGTAGACCAGGCGTCCCAGCTTTACTGAAGCCTCTGGCCTTGCTGGGGTGATGATTATTTCTCCAAATTCTGTCCACAGAAAGGTTCTGTGTGCCCCTCTGCACAGTGGATTAAAATCAAGTCACTTCTGAGAACTTGATACAGTTACCTTGCTTGAGCTACCTTAGAGGAGCTCAATGGTTCTTAACTACAGGGTGATTTTTATCAACACCCCCACCCCCCAGGGGCCTTTGGCAATGTTTGGAGACAGTTTGGATTATTACAAACAGGAGGGCAGTCCTATTAGGATCCAATGCGTAGATGACAGGGATGCTGCCAGCATGAGAAATCCACAGGACAACCCCCGACAACAAGAATTGTCCTATGTAAAATTAAAAAATAGCACAATTGTTGAGAAATCTGCTGAAGAGAAGGCATCCTATTCAGAACTTAGAGTTGCAGGCTCTAGGAGATGGCACTGCTACCAGAAGCCTTGCTCTCTAGAGAATTGAGTTTCCCATTAAATGTTATGTGAGATTTCAAGAAGCCGTCCAGATCTGTCAGATCCAATAACGTGAGGTCTCCAGGTTGTCTCTCCAAGCTGTTACTTTGCACACCATTAGGCAGCACCACGCTCTTGGGGATGGTGGGGAAAGCAGGAAGTACTACAAATGTGTAGAAAAATGCTTATATAATCCATAGACCTTCCTCATGGCAGCTTTCATGAGGTGGCCAGTTTGTAAAGGATGGCATGAATGTAGAGGGGCACTTCTAAGAAGACAAAGACTGCTCCTCAACATACGCATGGCATTAGGGTTGCTCCAGTGGCTCTGATACAGTGCATATGATACAGGTTCTTCGTACATTTCATTCTTTAATCATCAGTGGTAGAATATGCAAGTAGGTAACAGTCCAACAGTCAATAGGAATTGGTCAAACTTGAGCACCAGAATGTTTAGGTTTCTCCTTGGGACACTCTTTTTAAAGAAGGTTAATTCAAATGAGCATTTTATCCAGGAAGTGGGAGGCCACATTCTAATTGAAGACAGAACAGAAGTCCACAGAGCATTCTCTGGAATGCTCATTCACATATGTGGCAGGGTCTCCCAGTGTTAGCATTGCTGACATTTTGACATTTGGTCCGTAGAGTTCCTTGTTGCGGGTGGCTGAAGAGGGCCTTGTGGGATATTTATCAATATCCTCGTTCTGCATGCACTAGATTCCAGCACCCTAGCCTCTCAGCTGTGACAACCAGAAATGTCACAGTTGTTGCCAAATGCCCCCTGGCGTGTGGGGATCTGTCCCTCTCCTGCAGTTCTATGCATTTCTCATGGCAGAATTTTATCTTTTCATGTTCTTATGAGTATTAGCTGGGTATATTCTGTCACATTTGCCAAATATACTTGATACCAGATTGCTGTATATTAGGACAAAGAAATTTTTACCGTTATAAAATAGTTCTCTTCCTCCTCTCAAGGAAGAGAGATTTTGCAGACATCAAGTTTTTGTGTGTTTTCTCTGTCAGTTTTATTTCCTAACACATGTGAGGAGACAATACTGAGGTGGTCAGCTTTTTTTAGATGTGTGGTGTTAACTTGGCTTTTCTGTACATGAACTTCTGGGGAAGAAATTTCTGAGTTCAACCTCTCAAGGTCATATTTTCTCTTTGCATATCTTTCTTGCCTTACCAGGTGGAAAATGCTGTGTATTTAGCAACTTCCAACCCACTCTACACACACACACACACACACACACACACACACACACACACACTCAGAATGCAGACGTAACTCTGACACCAATAAGGCAAAGAATATGACACAGCTCTGAATTGTAGAAGGCAAATCAATCTCAAGTCTTCTTTAAAAAGGTCACAGATGATGGCAATATGCCAGAGTGCCTCCAGAATTTGAGAGTGGTCAGGGAGTCTGCCGTAGAAGGAAGGCACACACAGCAAGCCCAGCCACTGTCATTGGCCTCAGAAATTCCATGGTGGGCCCTGTGTGCTAATGAAATAACCAGTTTCTCTACTATGTCTAAACTTTATTTGGTGGAAGATGCAGAAATTTTTATTAAAATACAGAAATTCACACTGGTGTCCAATATAGAAGAGATACCTGTTTTTCATAAGGCAATAAGGTGCTATCTTCCAGAATTTAGAATTTTAAATTAATAATGGACTATATCAAAAGTCCTTTGGAATTATAATTACACTTTTGACTAAATATAATCTTACCAATGATTCCAAGGTGTTAATTGAGCATATGCTGATCTTTAAGGAAAGAAACCTTATAGCCACCTCTGAAAATCTCATTTCTGTGCATGATTTGACTTCCTGCACCTCACAGTCACTGACGGATGTGAGTGAAGTCCACTCACATCATACATTTGCCACATCATACATTTCCTGATGTGGCAATTAGCTTAGAGCAGTATAGGGTCATTAAATTTGCAGAAAACCACCAAATATAATTGTCATTTCTAATGAGAAGTCTTCCATGTTGTGAACCACCGACATATTGGCTGGTTTTTGTTTCTCTCTTTATGTCACTTTCATGGTGGTGCTTTTGAGACTTTTCTTTATAGGATTGTTCCCAGGCCCCTGACAGAGTGCACCTCTGCAGATGGGGATGCTCAGGGCCCTTACAGGAAGTAGTATATGCATGGAGCCCACGCAGCCTTGGGATCTAAGGTCATCTTGCGGGTTACTTAGAACACCTCACACAGTATTCAGTTGGTGCTCTGTAAGTAGCTGGGCCCCAGGTTGGCTAGATCCGTGGATGCGGATCCACCCGGAGATGCAAAAGGCCAACCATTTGCATGAGTGACAGCTGGCCTGTAGAGAGGGTGCTGTCACCTGGAGCTTGTGGAAGAGAGGCCAGACAGTGAGCAGGACTAGACATGGCAGTGGAATGTGCTTTGTCCCAGTGTCCTCAAAACAACTGATTAACTTTGCAAAGAGGACGAAGTTTACAGGGTGGACACTGATCTCATGGACACGTGAGAGTATAGAAACAAACTACATTGATTGCTCTTCTGTGAAAATATTCCTGATGGCCACTGAGTTCCCAGATCTGTCCCTGACTTCTTTGGGTAGTGGGATTGTCGCTGTACTCTGATCCGCTTGCAGACTGACATCTCTGGGTTGCTGTGAACACCCCGTCCCAGATCTCTGATCCCTTCCACCTTTAAATGCCAAAATCTTTGGCCACTGCTCTTGCCAGTGGTAGCTTTCTTTTGGCAACTTCCTCTGACACTGCTTCACTCACTCCGGACCTCACAGCTGACCGTGAGAGAGCTGGAACATAGGTCTCTCAGGTGTCCTCCCTGCTGTCCAGACTGCTTTCATAAATGCTCCTATGACAAGCACAGAGTGGGTCCTCATTCCACCTTCACCTCCAGCTCTTTTCTGAAAAATGCCAACATCACAATTCAGCTGAAGTCAGTTTACAAATAATCATAATTTTGAAAGGAAAAAGGATCCTGTAAAAGTAGACAGTGTGCTTGGAAATAGGGGGCTCAGGGTCTGGTAAGGCAGCACAACCCTGGATACAATTCACCAGGTACAGCATCTGCAGATGTTTTTGGCTTTCGTTTCTCTCTTGATGGTGAGAAAAACTGGCAGTCATGTTCTTGCAAAACAAAGAGTGGGGTTTGGCAGCTTGTATAGCTAATTCGTGTATGCTTACTATTGACTCATCTTTCTCCCTCTGCTGTGGCCCTGTTGCACTGTGAGAGTGGAGGAGGCAAAGGACCCCTGCAGGGCCGTGTGCTCCCTGACCCTGAGGAGGTAGTGGGGGTGGAGAGCAGGAGTGCCCTGCACTATCGCTCTGCTTTGGGGAGCTGTGTCTCCCTTGTTAGGCAGGGCCACCTACTTGGCTCTAGCATTGACTGCAGCCTTGATTGTCCTCCGCAACTTGGCATGTGAATCTCAGTCCCTTTCTTAGTCTTTGTAGCGTTGCAAAGGCGAGGTTGTTGTGGGCAGTGGGGACCAGAGGATGGCCCGGTGCCCGTCCGGCTGGGACCACGGTACTTCTTATACCCGCTTTCTCCTATGGTATTTCCTGACAGTCTCAGGCTTTCTCAGCTCCTTCTCATGGTAATAAGTGCCGGGGTGGTCCTGGACTCAAAGCCGCCAGGCAGGCCTGTCAGTACTGGCTTTATGCCCTAAAGTCACAGCCCTTGTTTCCTGTTGACGCTTTCTCTGCCTTCCTCTTCAATATTTTGGTTTCGGTGGCCCTGTTTAAAGCCATTCTTGTTTTGTGAGAAGCCCTACAAAAGTATCCCTAAATGGATTCACATGGCCAATAGGAGACATGTTTCTGGACAAAGGGCGGGGACCACTCCCATCAGGGCTCCTGCACAGCAGGGGAGTGACTGTGGACTCCACAGTGGCCCTCACTGGAGCCAGCTCTGTGCCAGGACACTGGAGACCTAGCATCACAGCAGACAGGGGCAGCAGAACTAGCCCTGAAGATGAGCGGTCCGAGCAGAAAGTGCAGGAGTATAACAGAGATGCAGCATTTGGATGCGGTACCTTTCTTCCTCTTACTTTGGTGAGAAAAAAGCGTAAAATAAGTTACAGATTTTAGGAGAGAAAAGGGCAGTAGAAAAAACAACTTTAACATTTACGTTCGCTCTGCGGATCTCTCTGTGTGCCCTTTAGAAAGGAAAGCACTTTGCTTCTTCACAAGGTTAAGATTTTGCCAGAGTTGATTCCACCTTTACCATCAGTATCTCTGTTAGAACGTTCATCTTAGACTACAGTAAGTTGACAAATACTTTTAAGTACGCATCTTTTTGGAAATATTCTTTTGGAAAACACATTGAGTAGAGGCAGTAGTGGCAGTGACCCTGAATAAAACTTATTTTCATGTCACCTGGACAGCACAGTAAGAGCTTTGTGTATGCATTGCTTTCTTCAGCTGTAGCCTTGCTGTACTGCTCCCGCTGCTACTACTGCAGAGAGCAGTCCTGAGCCCAGAGAGGTCAAGTCGCTTCCCACTAGAGACACCAGTGTAAAGTGGCACATGTGACTCTAGCTCGGCCTGATGCCAAGCCCTCTGCTGCCTTTTAGCACAAGACGCGGGCCAGCACCCCTGCTGCCCGCCGCCCTTGCCCCTTGGGCCTCAGTATTGACTGACGCCTGGGCGCCGCTGCCAGCATACGATTGTCCTTGGATGTGGGTCCTCAGAGCCAGAAGTGTGCAGCCTCCACTTGCCTTTGTGCCTCCCTGCCCATCGCACTAGTTCCAGATGTGGTGCCCGGGTGGGAACAGAGTGAGTGAGGGTGTCTCTGAAGGCTTCTTTGAGATACCCAGTGGCTCAAACTTCTGAGCAGTTAGCATGGAGTGAATTGGCGGGCTCAGGTGTACAACCCCGGGGCCTTCTACTCAGACCACGGAAGAGCCATTCACCCAGCACTAGAAAAGGCAGTTGCCTACAGGGCACGAGGCAGACCCCAAAGGGTTCAGCATGGTCAAGAAAAAAGTAGAGCATGACTTCAGCCAACCAGAATGTGCCCCTTTGTGTATGTGACCACTGTATCAGTTTTCATAACATTTCTTTTCCTGGGGCACAGAAGGCATGATGAATAAGGTGTTGAAGTCAGAACTGTCAGGGCTGGGGGTATAGCTCAGTGGCACAAATGCCTGCCTGAAGTTAGAACTATGAACAGCACAGCTGCTCACGTCCTGGCAGGTTGAGGGGTCGAAGCATGCTGGAACCCTCTTAAGAGACATTTCTTTGAAGTCTGTGCTTTCTGTCATGGCTTGGATGGGCAGAGAGGAGTGACCTGCTCTCTTGTCCAGCCCCCTTGTCCCAACAAAGCCTGACTTCTTCCTGACTGTCACCATGGGCACATGTGTCATTATTGGCCCCTAAGCCCCCTTAGGTGAAAAGAAATGCTAATAGTATCTGAGCCATATGATTGCTTTTGTTGGGGACTAAGTGATAAGAGCCGGTGTACCTTAGGCTTCAACACAGAGTCCTGCGCACAGCCCAAATGACTTGCAGTAAGTCTGCTCAGCCTGAAAGAGTGTCTTGGGCTAGCCTTGTTGAGTCTGAGTGAATTTTGTCAAGTTAGTTCAGCATGAGTGCTGTAAGTCATGTGCTAGGTGGTTCTTTATGAAGATATACTGTTTCGTTGTGGTACAGCTCTGTGATGGCTGGCTAGAACTTTCCTATGTTTGTTCATGTCCATAGCTGCTGGCTGCTTACAGTGTAGGAAGCAGTGGACAGATACATGTGTTACTTTATAACCACCCCAGGTGGTTTTCACTGAGCAGTGTTTGAAAGTTGGATTCCTAAGTCCGTATCCTTTTACTTACATTTTTTCTTTGGTGGATCAGGGCTACAGGTGGGTGTCTTTCCAAAGGTGTGACAATCATGTAGGGGCATCTAACTTGCACTGTGATTGGAAAGGCAATCTTGAACCTCGGAGGAAGGCCTGCATCATCTTTGGCAGCTTATTTTCCAGGGGAGGTTAAATAAAGTCAGGATGAGAGTAAGACTAGAAGAACTTGTGTATGAAAGGGTACAACCAAACACTATTTAAATGAAGTGATTTAGATGTTTTCAAATTCTATGGAATCCCATAGGAAATACCTTGAAAGTAATTAATACTATCTCCTGTCTCCAAATAGAACTCTATCCACTCACCCCAAGTGCTGGTTAGCACCTGACTAACAAAACTCCCTAGAAAGAGCCTTGACTTAACTTCGCAGTGAGTTCCAGGATTCGACCTTTCTCCTGGTCTTCTAGTCCTTGTACTCCTAACCTGTTGTGAGCCAGTCCTATGTCTGGAAACAGGTGCCAGTTGATCAACACTACTGCATCACCCTGTGCACTAGGCATCTGCTGTCACTCCGGCAGTCCTGGTCGCCCCCACCCCTCCAGGGCTTCCTCTAATCTTAGCCCCACTGGGACGCTTTCTAGCCAGATTCCTATCTTCTCCCTTCTTCTGGGTTCTTTCTGATGAACTTACCAACTCTGCAGAACTCCTTCGTTGGGATGTCTTGAACCTCAAGAATCTGAGGATCTCATTCTCCTTGGGTCTCCAGCCCTTGTCATCCAGGTAGACACATCAGGGTCACTCATTGCCTCCTTGATAAATAAGAAACCGTGTTCTTCAGTGTAAATGAAATGGCCCCAGCAGGGAACCCTGAAGTCCAGGGCAACAAAGTGGACTCAAGTCCATCTGGGTCTTATCTAGGCTTGCTTTTCAAGAGACATCAGGTCCATGAGAGAGGATAAGGACACACTGCCCATGTCCGGAGTGTCATTTCCCCCAGATGAGTTGACATACAAGGATTCCAGGCTCTTAAGGCTTCGTGGAAAGTTTTAGCACTGTGTCTGAATGCAGTGCCGCATTCCAACATCCCCTTTAGTGGGCCTCAAAAAACAAAAGCTTGAAAGTCCAGACATTTTGGGAAGTGACCTTGGACTTCTAAGTCAGCAGAGATTACATTGTTTGGGAGTTTTGCTCAAAGATGGGGCAAAAATCAGTCTCTTAAGTAAGCTAAGTTGTTGCCCAAGAAGAAAAAGTCAGAGTCCTGTGGGCAACCAGGAAGCTATTTCAGCTGCCAGTTTAAGGAATTAAATGTTCCAAAAGCAAGAATTCAGATATGTAGCCAATAAATGTGTCAGGTGACACATAAATATAACTATTACATCTTAATGATGCATGGTGATGTAAAAATCATCTTTTGCCTAGGAAAAGACTAGAAATGAAAAGATGGAAATTTCCCCAGAAAGAGCTGAAACCTGTATTTATTTGATTATCAAAATGACAGCTCCTTCATGAAGGCATAATAGACCCATTAATAAACCTCTGAGGTTTGAACGTTTCCATGAACAGCTGCTTCTCTTCATTGATAATTCAGAATGCATTAAGTGAAGACTGTCAGATTAGTCACCTTGAGAATTCCCCAATCATATTTAGTTCTTAATAATTTCAAGAAAAGAATATGTATCGGGGATATAGTTCAGTCTGCCTGGCATGTGCAAGATCTTGAGTTCGATTCCTGGCACGACAAAAATATGTGTGATGAATCGTATATTCTTTGTTCTAAGGCAGTTCCATTCAAGTCCCCAAGTAAGTGAAAGGCACCTATCGCTAGGTAGGATGCACTAAGCCAGATGTTAGAAGGGCTTGAGAGCATGCTATTTAGAGACACTTCATCAGTCTCTGTCTCCTTAGCAGACATCAGTGACGGCAGTAACACACCCCAGATGAATGACTACCAGCAAGCTTGTGTGTGATGTAATTTTTTCCATTGTGCTGCTACTGTTTCCAACAGAAACTTCACCTAGTGCTGCGGCAGTATGTAGAACACTGTGGTTGTGCCGCTTTGAAACCACCTGCCCCAACTCAAGAGTGCCCAGGTCCCTATTAAGGGATGGTTAAATGAGATAATGCATACAAAGCCTTGGAATACAGCCAGGACCCAAACAACTGTAGGGGAATTTAGCCTTTTCTAATTCTGGCTCTGTAGACGGTTACCTTCTTTTAAGCCGTGTCTTCTAACGTCCACCTCTGATCCCTAGTTCATAGTCTTTCCACCAACTCTCTCTTTCTCTTCACATCAAGGGACAGCTTGTTTGCACTGTGTGTGTGTTGAGATGACTGTCCCCAAGCACACCTTGCTTATGTCCAACCAAGTTCATTTCATTACTGAAAGACAACTATGTTTCTTCACTCTGATCAAGCAAATATCGCCCCCTATGATTCTGTCTTCTTTATGTCCAACCCATTTCCTACAAACATATTTTTCCTTTCCAGTGCTGTTTCCCAGTATCCTGTCTTTTAACATGGTGGTGGACGTTAGCCCATCTCTCCAGTGGCCCAAACCAGAAACCTGGAAATCATCCTTGATTTTGCCCTTTCCCCTGTAACCTATAGTTGGTCTCTCAGATGCTATCATCTCTACTTACGTCTTTAATTCACCAACTTCCTCCACCTAAAAACTGCAGCTAGATCTGAGCTACCACTGCCTCTTGCCTACACAAGTACAGCAGCTTGCTGGGAGGGTTTCCTTGTTTCCACTCATACTGCATTCATGTTTAGTTTCTGCTCAGCAGTCAGGCAGAGGTTCTGAAACAAAAATCAGACCTTGAATTAAAACTGTTCGGGGATTTCCTAACTTGTGCAGAATAAAATCCAAAGCCTTTATTATGACCTGTGACCTTGGCTAGTCTGGCCCCAGGGACTGCCTCAGGGAGTCCTCTGCCCCTCTCTGCGGCCTGTTTGCTTTGTAGTACTCACCTCAGGGAACACCCATCTCCACAGCTACTTTTGTCATCACTTGACTGATGTCCTTTCCATCATGGGTCTATAAGCTCCATGAGGACTGGGACCATGTCAGTCTTATTATTAGTGTACCACCAGTATTTTGCATAATTCCTGGAACACGGTAGGTATTTAATAAATGCTTGTTGAATAAACAGGTGACGTTATCCCAATTTCACATTGTGCCCTTGTATTACCTTCTTGTTGAAGATACATCTTTTTTTACTAAAATTGGTCACAAACAGTAAGAATTATCCTTGTTGAAGTCACTAGACCACTCTTAGAAATTTTTAGGAATACTTCTAAGAACTTCATCCTGAAAGCCTTGGAAAAGATTATCCCAAACTCTTTATGTACATCAAAACACTGTAAGGTGAATGATGAATAGTTTTGGTGTAGATATTCAAATTGGGCTCCTTCTGTCCATGATGTATACTGTTAAGCTTTCCAGAATAACTACTCCAAACCATAATATTTATCAGATGAGAGCTCAAATGAATGTTTCCCCTTCTAAAGTAGAAAATTAAAGTCAAATGTGTTAATATTCATATTTTAGATTTCTCTCCCAGCGACTGTTGAAATTTTTATATTGGTTTGTGTTTACCAGAAAAACATGTCTGGCACATTTCCGAATGGTGTAACTTAGAGCATGCTTGGTAATCATGGTTGAATTAATACGAGGCTGCTTGTTTTACATGGAGCTTTTTATCTGTTAGGCATACAAGGGCACTCTGGCGATCTAAGCTAGCAAAATCACAAAGTGAGTGGGGGAAATAAATACTGAATAGAGGGAAATGACACTTGAAATCTATTTTCATCACATTTTCCCATTTTCTTCATTCTTAAATTCATTTCCCTCTCGAAGCCAAGACCATTATACTGGGAAATAATGCGTCTCAAACCCTGAGCCAGCAGCTTAGCATCCGAGTGGTAACGCCTCCGTAATCACTAATGAGGCAGTGGGTGCTGAACGCGGCCTCCGTAATCACTAATGAGGCAGCGGGTGCTGAACGTGCACCCCTTGGGGCTGGCCTCTGCCTGTTCTACAAGAAGCTGTCATATCAAATTCTTGTCCAGACTCCATGGGCACTTTGATTTCTAAACCTTTCTGAGAAACCTAATCTGAAATCAAAGTCAAATGTCTAAGATGTGGTCAGACAAGGTCACATTTAGAACAGTCCAGCAAACCTGCAGATCAGAGTTGAAAGGTAACGCCTCCCCCTGGAATTGGCAGGCTTACCTGCTAGCTTACCTTTCAGTTTCTTATGTGCCTTTTTTACCTCTTTCCCAATGGACTAGGAAAATAAGAGCTTTCTCCCTGGAAAGCACCTAAAGAGTTCTCTTAAATCATTTGGTTAAGAAAATTGAACGTGGTTGCATTTTGGAAATGCACCTTTATCCTAATCAGTGAATCACAAGGCATTTTGTTGAAGATTTACCCTACTGTTTGCTAGTTGGTGTTCTTTCAGTCAGACTTCCTTGATAATTTCAGGCTCACAAGCTTTACATCTGAGCTAAATTATCAGGGATTTCCCATACTCTTGCATGATGCTATACAGGATTGCCGCTGGACATTTTTTCCAACACCACCTTCCTGCCCGGTCAAGTCTTGAGATACTATACAAAACAGCACTGGGGAAAGAGGGTATGCTGAGTCTCATTAGACATGATCTTAACATCTCACAACGCAGGTTTTTATCAAACTCCATGTGATTAGAAAACAACAACAACTTTGCCATTGCTTTATATTTCAGTGTTCTGTCTCTTGTGGTCGAGGGCATAAGCAACGAAATGTTTACTGCATGGCAAAAGATGGAAGCCATTTAGAAAGTGATTACTGTAAGCACCTTGCTAAGCCACATGGGCACAGGAGGTGCCGAGGAGGACGGTGCCCCAGATGGAAGGCTGGCGCATGGAGTCAGGTGAGCGACGCTTCTCCCCTCCTCTCTGCTTCTTCCCTCCAGCCAAGTGGCGATGCCAGTGTGTCCGCTTGTGTTTCTTTGCATGGTTTTGGCTTTACCCAGGAGAGCTGCAGACTGGGAGGCAAGAATGTGCAGCTAGACAGTCAGGACAGCTGTGTGACCTTGAACGAGAGGCGTCAGCCCCTGGAGCTGTGCATAATCCCTATAGTGAGGTGGTTTTGGGGACAAATTCTGTGTGGTAATAGGCATTAGATATCTGCTGCAACATAGCTCCTCAAAACTTGGCTGATGCCTAGCATGATCTTTCACCACTGGAAAAGCCACTACTTCAGATCGCACTGAAGCTGACTGTGGCCTCCTGGCAGGAACTGAGGAATTTGCCTTGCAGCTCCTTGAAGAAAAGTATCAGAAAGTATTTGTCTGCCCCTGTGCTTGTTTACAGCGGAGATGGGAGAGGGGAGAGGGAGAGCTCTCAGAGCTACCCCAGCTGATGCGGTTTGCATAGCCTACCCCAGCCTGCTTCATGTGGTTCCTGTGATGATTTACTTCAATAATGAATGCCCAGTGCTTCACTCAGGGCGCTTGAGTGGAACAGGCTATTTTGTTTGGATGAGTGTGTCGGATAGATCTCATGGGGGACATAGGGAGGCCCTAAGACCCTGATGACTGTTAGATTCCCCTGATTTTAAACATTTGGTAAGCTAGACAGAGGAGGTGTGAGAGTTTCCTTTTGGAACTTGAGAGAGGAACTTTGAAAGCTTTTGTTTACATAGAAGCAGTAGGTGTCTGAGCGCAGCCTGAATTACCAGTGTCTGGCCTTTGAGTAGACCTGGTAACTTCACACCGTGGTCAAAGGTGCTAGCCTGAGAGTAACAAGGCTCAGTGTTTTCTAAAATATTGACTGTTTTAGTGCTGGTGGTTCAGGTCCTTCTCCGATTCAATGAGGTTTTAATGTATTTCCGTTCTCCTGGGCCATGGACAGTTATGCTGCTAATTCCTGAGAATTGGTGGAAGACCAGGTTCAAGGTGGGCATCTCTAGAATACATTCTTTCAGAGTGTGGATCTCCATTTGCAGGGTCTCTGGGTATGGCCCTATTAACTCAAGGAGGCTATCAAGAAACTCCATTCCAATACAGTTAACAGAAAATTCTTCAGCCTGAATCTTTCTGAAATGCCCTGAGCAGACATCACTGTTTGCAGCCGTGTTCCCCCCACGGAGCATGAGGGGAGGTGTGTCCTTGGTTGCACAGGCGGCACCTTCCTCCAGAAATCTTTATCACAGTGAAGTGAGGTTGGGGTTCATTTTGCTTTAACAATCATGGACTGTACCCACTCAACGCACATTCTCCCTCTGGGTTACTTTGGACTACATTCTGGGCAGTGTGTCAGAGTGTTCATCCTTTTTGATGGCTTCTCATTAACTGCTTTCATGTTAACTTGCAGCCCTTTTATTCTGGGAGCTGTTCAGTTCATGCAGAAGCCCATGGCTGCCACTATTTCACTTGCCACTCTAATTAGCTTGTCCTCTAGCAGGTTTTAGTTCTGTTACTTTACGTAGTGTTCCTAGATCTCTCCTTATCTATTTGCATTCCCCCCTGAATATTATCCTCAGAACATGCATCAATGCTCATTTTAAAGGCCAATTTATTCACTAAAGTGACAATTAAAAAATCTTTTGCTCTTTACTGATAAACACAGAGTGAGTTTTAACTCCAGCGTCCTATGATCTTGTGGGGAAGCCTAAAGTTACTTACAAAACTGGGATGATTAGGTTTAAACCCTGGGAGTTTTTGCAAACAGAAGGTAATAGGATTACCAGAGTGCCTCCCCAGAAAGAACCCCACCAGTTCAAAATGATTGCCGAGAAAAGTCGCTACCTTCAGAGAAGATGCAAGGAAAGTTATGTAAGAGTCCCTGGCCAGCTTTATAACGTCCTGATTCGATTTGTAGAAATAAATTATAAAAGCAGGCAAGACAAGGTGCTGCATGGGTAACACATGAGTTGTGTAATTTAGAAGTGTACTGGAAAGTAGTTTAGACCCAGTGGTTGATGGGCAAAAACAGTCTGTAGGGTTAGATTGTTGACTTACTAATGAGCCAATGATAGACCGGAATAACCATAAGGCAGAATATAGGCAAGAACAATGATTGCTTGTTTGTAGCAATATTTTTGCATCTAAGCTTTCTGGTTTTCACTAGTAACTATATTCTAGCCATCCTATCTTTATGGAAAGAGGAGTAATTAGTATATTTTCTTATAACATCAAAATGCCTATGGACAATAAGTTATATAGAACAAGGGATAGAAGGCTAATTTTAATAGTCTGTAAAATGTGGTGTTTTGAGATTTACAGTGGAATGTTAAATTTCAACATCTTTTGAAATCTTGGAAGTTATACAAGAAATCAGTTGGGTTTTTTTTGACATCTTTACTAAAATCCTAAGGCTTTTTTCCCCCCCTCAAAAGTTCGTGTTCAGTTTGTTTGGATAATTTTGATGAAGAGGTAAAGGATGCCCATGGAATTTTCAGACAAAAATCACCATCGGATAATTGATTTAGCCTGGTAAATTTGAAGGTTCTGTGTTCTCATGATACAAAAGCTTTCCAAGGGTACAATTTTTTACACTTACCCTTTCCTATAAGAAAGGGTGGTTTGGGGTTGTTTTTGTTTCATTACTGAAGATCAGTAGTAAAAAGAATACATGGTCAGATTAGAGTAAGAGTAACACTTCATTCACCAGGCAGGAATCTCTCAGTCAGCTCACTCTTCAGTCCTGAGCCGCAGATCTTTCTTACAGTGTAACGCCTTCATGGTCAGCATGGGCCTTACAAACAATGAAATTCATGATTTAATTAAACACAGATGGTTCTCTTCTTACTGTTATGAAATATAATGATGTCTTACAGTCAGTGGGATAAGAGTTAATTTTTAAAAGCTCTTCAGTGCTAACATTGAAATTGAATCTGGCAAATTGGTTATGTGTAATGACAATGAAAGCAGCTTGGTTGTGGGGTCTGATGCTGAGGTCTTCTTCTAATGTTTAATGGAGAAATGTGGCAAATGCATAGCTCATATTCTTGGAGAAATTAAGGAAGCCATATTCACATGAGCAGTGACGAGAACTAGAACCACTGCAGTGCCTGTGCTCGCCACTTATTTGGTTTTCATTTGTGCCATGAGCACCGGTGGTGCACTGTGGGAACACAGGCTTCACATCACTCTTGCTGATGTAGTTCAAAAATCTGCATCGTATGAGCACCACATTTTAAAACTGGGAGCCAAAGTCTGATCCACAGTAGCTATGCTTCATTGCCTAAAAAAAAGGTTTCATTTGATTGTTTCTCTTTGGTTTTGCATGCACTAAGGTGATTATTTGTGTTCTTTATTTTGTGTATATATGACATATCTACCTAAAATGCTTATTAGGAAATAGAAAAGCTATTTTAAGGGAAATACTTAGCATAGAGCTAAACCTTGACCTGGGAGTAATTGTGTACCTCATGGGACGTTGGGCACTGTCTCAGACCGTTAGGCTGTCACAGCTTGGGGTGAAGGGAGATGGAAGTGACACCTAGTGGGGAAAAACCAGAGACACAGCTAAACATTCTACCATGCAGAGGATGTTCCCCACAACCATCTATGCACGGTGAGGGCCCTTGCATACAGTCTGGCTTAGTAAGTGCTTAGTAAAAGTTTTCTATTGTTATTTATAAAAATGGGTTTATATAGTTATTTTTCAAGTTGATTCCTGCTTTGAAATAATGCCAGCACCATAATTTCAATAGTAACACCAGAAGAAAGTATATAAGATTCTTTTCCCAGTGTTCAAGTGTCTATTATGATTCCCCAGACATCAGAAGTTCCATAGATACTCTCTTTGTCTATGGAAGTCAGCATCAAGTTCTCCCATAGGCTGGTGAGTTCTGTACACTCGCCTTACATAGCAGGGAGCAGAGAGAGGTGAAACCCAGTGCTCAGTAGTTCAGCACTGACATCTCCCTTCAGCACTGCACAGATGCACAGTGCGAGTATGATGAGGACCACATCAGCAGAGGCTCACAGACATCTCCCCGCAAAGCGACCCACAGGCACACCCCATGAAGGAGAAAAGTTAAACTCCATCACCACCTCCAAGGTCACTCACAAGTCCTTCTGATGCTTTTTTAGTCAAGGATTTCAGCACAGATCTCTCAAAATGCATCAAGCAAGGCTCTGTATGCAAGTTGCTACCTCCCATGAGACAGCCCAGGAAGAATCGGTGAACACAGAGCAGGAACAGATGCGGGTGGATCTGTCTCATATTGAGCAGATTACCGTAGATGGATTATTCAGAAAGGCAGGGTTTGCATCTTGCTATGCATTTAAGTTGTGTTACAACTCCTGCATATGGTAGCTCAAAGCTGGCTCTGACGTTATAAATATCAGAGCCAGAACAACATATTACATAATTGAACCTTCCTGTGTCTTAATTTGTCTTTTGAAAAATTATTGAGTGCTATAAGCAGTGATTTTCTAACATTGTAGACACTTGACTCTTATACCTTATTTTCATTGAACTACAAGTAATTTACTCAGTAACAGTAACATCAAAAAGAGGCTTCATTTACTTAATAGCCTAAATAGTACTGTACACAGTAGAAGTATTTAAATTTTCCTTTGGGTTACTAAAATATTATGGAAATTTGGGGTGTATATCAGCCCCACGCCAAACTCAAATGTGTTTGCAATGCTGTTGTTTTTCTCTTGTACTTCTGTTTGGATGTTATTACTCTAGAAGTGCACTCCTATATTTATGAGACCAAATTCAAATAGACAAGGTGGTGGTGGTAACTTGTCCATTGTTGATGGTGGATGTTGTCTGAGCATTTCTGTCATTTGTGAGGTAACCATGCTACAGTTCACTTTGTTTTTTCAGTGCAGCCAGTGAGAAATATTGTTCATGACACTCTGGTGGCTACCAAATAGCCATTCTCTGGAGACAGGGCAGTACCTGGAGAACAGGGACCCTCCCATTCCACCAGGGACATAATCTCTTTGGAAGTCTGGTTTCTTGTGGGTCACGGACTCATTCAATCCAATTAATATAATTAAAGCCAAACAATATAGCGATGTTGATCCAAAATATTTTCTTCTCTTCCACTAAGCTTTGATGTGAACTGTGAGCTGCTCCCCACTCTGGCATAGATTCATCTGAAGCAATATAATTTCTTAAGTCACGTTCTAAAAAATATCACCTGTTTCCTTAAAATCTGAGCTAGAGAAAAGCTTCCAACCCAGCAGAATCCATTTGGGTGTGCTTTCTGATAAGGAATTTCCATTAGCCCTAGGGGGAGCCCAATCCTGCTGCAAGTTGGACAAGAATGTCTCGGTTGAAAGAGACATTCTGTTAAGACTTCCTCCTAGGAATACGGCTTTAATATATGCTAAACTTGCGCTCTTAAAACCAGGCAAGTTAATGGAGCTCTGTTATCACAAAAATTTGGCAATAATTCTTAATAGCTAAGTGTTACAATGTGCTCTTTTTTCTAATAGAAGGTTGCCTTTCGTCTCTTACTGTCAAAACCTTATTAAAGACAGTAATTCTAGGCCTGCCCCTAGGTGAGATTACGAAACCTAGCAACGAGGAAACCATTAAAAAATTAATTTAGAGGAAAGTTATTGAAGTTTAATATGGTGTTTTACAACTTGGTCAACAAAATATTTCAGCATGACTAATAGTATTTTTTAAGGGCTGAACACCAAAAGCCCAAGGAAATGCTTTTTCTTGTTGCTTTTTATTCTTTGTATTTTTATCTGAGGTTGTAAATGAACCTAAATACTTTAGTGGATTCCATGGTTTAAAAAAACTCTGTGTCTCCAAAAATAGGAGCAGAAAAGGAAGAGGCTGGAGAAAGTAATTCCACTTACACAGCCCAAATATCCTTGGTGGTTTAATCTCCTTGATTATACCTTTAGTCTGCCAAGGAATTCTTCTGTACGGTACTGTGTCTCCCACTT
The DNA here is from genome assembly GCA_004027595.1 of Dinomys branickii. Lineage (NCBI taxonomy): Eukaryota > Metazoa > Chordata > Mammalia > Rodentia > Dinomyidae > Dinomys > Dinomys branickii. The sequence goes on from PVLD010000847.1 coordinate 131,049, forward strand.
TTCAAGAAGCTCCCATTCTCCAGGATAGATATGATTTAGAATTTCCTTTTCACATGGCAGCGTTATTTCCAGGTTGTGCTAAACATTTCATCACAGTCTCTCCCAACCTCTTCACCCTCCATGACCTTCATTAACCCTAGAGAGGCCACCAGTCACGCTTACCTTTCTTGCTCAGCAGCCCTGAGAAGCTGTGAGCTCCGGGTTTCAGACCTTACTTGGGGTCCCTTCATTGGAAATGAGAAACTGTGAGAGCTGTGAATGTCCTGGGATTAAGTAGGAGCGCACTCCCCTCTTCTGTGCCCCCCAGGCCCGCCAAAAGAGCCCAGGCTCCCACTTACGAACTCTTGTCTCCTCAGTGCTCTGTGTCTTGCGGCCAAGGCGTACAGCAGCGGCAGGTGGCCTGTCAGATCGGAACACAGAACGCAGCCAGAGAGAGTGAGTGCAACGCGGTCACCAGACCAGAGGCCCAGCGCGCCTGCCGCGCCCCACCGTGCCCACTCCACACTTGGAGGGCAGAGCAGTGGCAAGAAGTAAGTGGGGCCATGCAGTGCACACCTGCCAGGCCCGTGGCTCCACCCCGGCCACATCACATCCGTCCCCTGGGAGGCCGGGAAGCGCGGTGGCATTGCTAGCTCCTTCCCAGAAGGTGTGCTGGTGGCTCCCGAGTGTACTCCGACGGGGCTGGGGGGTGCCCGGCATCGAAGCTGTATTCCCAGAGGGTGACATCCAGCAGGGCCACGAAAAGGACTTGCAGATGGAATTTGGCCCCTATTCATGCAGATAACTTTTGTAGAAGAAAGGGGAGCTGGGCGGGATATTTTAAATCCGTGCTCCAGATTTGGTCCTTCCATAGGAGTCTGGATACCAGAAGACAGACTCTAAGTAGGACCTCCTTGGAGTTTTCCTCTTTCTGTGTCTTTGGCTGTCAGGTAAAAGCCAGCCACTCACGTGAAACCCAGATTAATTCGTGAAGGATTTCTCAGGATTTTAAAAAATGAGGGAATCTAAAGAAACTGCTTAGTTGATGCAGTCTACCTAGCTGGTAAATTAGAGCTGCACCCCACCTTCTTACCCCCACTCCAAGTTAATATTTGCCTAGAAAAATATTCGGAGCGTCCCTGGAGCAAAGTCTGGCTTGAAAGGTAAGTTCTTAGCAGGAGGCAGCCTCGGTTTCCAGGACAGAATGTTTCACTGTAGAAGGCAAAGCCATTGCCGCTGACACTGGAACAAAACCAAGTGTGTGCTATCTGACGTGCAAAGATCTGGGTCACAAGAAGGCGTTCCCTACACCAGAGGGGCTTTCAGAACACAGCGAGTATGTGCAGTGCTGGGCCCGTTGTCCTGTACTTGCCACTGTGCTGGGCGTTACCTTCCTTCATTCTTTTAGCCACTGGACCGATGATGTGAGGAGCGTCACCATCACCATCACCATCCCATTTTGCAGATGTGTAACTGGGGTTCTGGGAGTCCGCGTCTTCTGTCCAAGTGGCGCATACCTGGCAAGTGAGAGAAGCAAATCAGTGCAAAATGTGTTGTCTTAAACTGTCCTGAGGTGGTCCACCTGCACTCTTTCCCCTGGGATTTGGCTCCCAGCCTGTCCCCCGCTTCTGATGGATCAGTTCCACTGGCTGAGTCGTCTCTTTCCTTAGGGGTCTCCCCTTGTCCATATCTGCTCAGTTGTTTTGCTTCACTTTTCTTCTGATTTCTGTACTTCCCTGAGAGGGTAACAGGGAGAGATGCCTAAAGCAGTGACCTTTCTGGTAAATTGATTTGAGGCTCGCACCCTCTTAGGAATCAGGATCCTTGGAATGAAGCAGACCTATTGAAATCCCAGCTCGGCTTCTCACTAGCCGGGTAACTGGAGCGGGGGCTCTCACTTCACTCTGAGCCTTGATTCTCCATCTGTAGGATGGGCTCCAGTGCCATCTGTGCCAAGTCATTCTGAGATCATCGGAGAGAGGAACCTCTTGTCAGTTGCGGTTGGAGGGTGGCAGTGTCAGAAACAACAGAAGAGGGAAGAGGAGTTTCCTGTCTCCCTCCCTCAGCGGAGCATCGCTGACTCCTGTTCAGACCTCCCCACGCTGAAAGCTGCCCCTTGCCTCCCTCTCCCTCTTCATCTCATGCCAAACTCGACATCCCCTCTGTGTGGTGCTCTAAGGAGCGGGAAGGGAGTGGGCATTCGGAAATGAATCGAAGCTGACTGCTGGCACTTGAGCCAGCTTTCCAACGCGTGAGAGACAGTCACATAGCTACAAGCTCCATTTATAATTCCTTCTTAATCCCAAAGAATGGAAAATCCTTGCCACATAGGCACGGAGGAAATTCCTCTTCTCCAATCTCAGCGAGTATGCCAAGAAGTTCACGTCTTTGCATGTGCCATACAGATGGGTCCTTTTAAGTCCTTCCTCAAATTCTGCTCTGCAACACAGAACAAGAAGCAAAGATGATAGGAGGTGGTCTGCCCAGGCCCTGTATTTAAGGGGTTTATCAGAGGCTAATCATCCTTGTGCAAAGAAAGGCTTGGTAGTAACCAGGAAGCAGGTTCACAGTGAGCTCCTGAGAGCAGTTCCACCTCTGCCTGCCTAAGATGGGGAGGCTGAAAGAGGACCCAGGCATGGGAGTAGCTGGCACCGAACCTGGGAAGCAAGCTCAAGGCAGGGAGTCGGGCCCACCAGCCACTGATGGCTCAGAATGCTCCGACTGCAACAAGGCTCACAGAGAATGTCACCTCTCTAACCTTGCTAATGTCATTAATCGAGGATGGCCTCTGCCATACAGATCGGAACAGGATGGCGCAGTCCCATCCGCCTGGAGCAGCCCTGGTGTAATTATTAATTGTCCTTACTTTCATGACCAAAGGTGTCTGGATCAGCAGTGCCTGGTGGCCATCTTCTAATGCCCAGGCTCCTTGAGTTCCAGCCCTGCCTGGCTTTCGTCTCTTCCCACACCCTTTGATCCAGTTGCCATATGCACCTGACACCGCTCAGTGGCCTTGAGCCCAGGTTGCAGTGCATGCTGCAGCTGCCCAGCCTACAGAGTGGGGTATGCGGGCACCTCCTGCTCAGGAAGCCACTCTCCTCCTCTGCAGGGCTGGGCAACCACCTCAGAAGCCAGTGTGCCTTGCGAGCGTGCACTGTCCTTTTGTCTCTCCTTCATGGAGTACATCTGCCTTGAGAGGCACAAGTTCCGCACGCTCACCAAGACCTGACAGTCAGGGGTGTCTCACAGCCGAACAGGTTGTGCACTGCACAGCCTGGGCAGTGCCTCCTGTGGACTTCAGTGTGAGGGCACCTCCCCACCTTCTCCCATTCGGTAGCCCAGGTACTGGCAGGAAGAGCTTACAGAGCTGTGGGCCAGGCACCAGGTGATTTTCACATGAAGTACCTCACTTAACCCCTTCCATAGCCCTCGGATGCATTCGATGTGAGGACCCTGGGGGCTGAGGTGACGCAGGCTGGAGCTTGTGGCCCAGCACCTCTGCCTCTGGAACCTCTTTGAATGCTCATAGCCACGGCCCTGTCACCCTGAGCCTCTGGAGGATCAGTCATTTCTTCTCCATGACCTCTCAGGCCCCACAGTAGAGAATTGCAGTTGAATGCTTTTCCCTCTCCTGGGCAGCAAACCCTGCCCAACGCCAGCAAGTACTGTCTTGGCCCACCTGGGGTACAGGCAGAACATGCGCTGCATCACCGGAAGGCCTGATACCCTCAGCGCCTCTCCGTGGCACACAGCGGGAAAGAGCCTTGCTGCTAGCAGGGCAGAGCCTGTACCCCAAGTGGGGCGGAGCAACTGCAAAGGAGCAGAAGGCTCTGTCCAGCCTCATGTCTCGTCTTGTTTACATCCTGGATGTGACAGGTTGTAAACAAAAGACCACTTGACGTGCAGCTCTGGGAAGCTGACTTTGTTCTTGTTTTCTGATGTTATCTATGTGTGGCACTGGGTTTGGAATCAGGGCCTTTGCACTGAGCTCCTTTCCCAGCCCTTGCTTGCTTGCTTGTTTGTTTTACATTTTAAGATAGTGCCTCACTCAGTCACTAAGCGGCCCTGGCTAAACTAACAATGTAGTCCTCCTGCCTCAGCCTCCTGGAATGCTGGGCTTACTGGCCTGCCCATCACGCCCAGCTCAGAATCTCACTGTGAATTACAAGACTTCAGCTATTGTGTCTGCAGAGAGCGATTGCACCAGTGCTGTGAGTCCTGGTGAGGATGAGTGGGGTTGGACCAAGGGTTCGGCACAGTGCCAGCTGGCCTAGGGCCTCCCCCCCATGCTGCTTCTCTTTAGCACAGCGGCCCATGGAGAGTTCTGCAGAGCCAGTGCCTCGCCCACTTGGCCTTTGTACCACCGCCAACTTCAGGCCAGTGGTGTGTCCTCACAGAGCTGTCGTAGTGATGTGAGAATCACAGTGCTCCGAGGCAGTGCCAAAGAACAATACGAAAATCTTTCAGTCCTTTTGAGAAGGGTTTTCATCTCAGGCTGACTTCTTAAGGTTATAACCTAATGTATATGTTCCCGTGCAGCTGCAGTCATCCTGTCCGTCAGACGAGGGCTGAACACAGGGTTGTGACGTTCAGCACTGAGCACCACATCGCATGGGTCTTGCAGTGTTTTCTGTTTATTTCTGTGTCTGCCTTTAACCAGAGAACTCTGTTCCCTCCCAGCACCTCTGTGCCTTGCAGGCACTCTGTCCCCACCTTGGCCTCCCTTGTTCATCTGCTGGGGCCCTAGTGGGCTCACTTCTGCTCAGAAGCCTTTGTTGACCAGGATTCCCCAGTAGCATGCCAATCCACACCCTGGGATCGCTGCACCCTGGTGATGAGCACCCGGGTCAGCACGGCCTCTTTCCCTTGTTGCTGTTACCAGATGGTCGAGGTAGTGGGTCTGTGCACGAGAATTTGCTCCAGGGTTGGGCACATGCCTGCCAGCCTCAAGATGCCTTTCAATGAGTGAGTGTTGTTGTTGTTGTTTTTGGTACCAAGAATCAAACTCATGACCTCAGGCTTGCTAGGCGAGCATTTCTGCCACTGAGCTATATTCCCGGCCCATGAGTGTGTGAATGAATGAAGGGACACAAGGTGACGGAGCAGAAGGGAAGATGGGAGGGGTCTCAGCAGAGGACACAGAACCACGCCTGCTTCTTGCCTCTTAGAATATGACAGACTCAGGCGCGCTGTCTTTGCTGCAGAACAGCTGCCATGTGTTCCTGTCACAGGGCCATGGACATGCTGTCCTGCCGTGGCCTGTCCTTCACACACCGCACACCCTGTGGCTGTCTGGCTGGGTGCAGGCACTTGGGCCTCTCTCATACGTATCTGTATTTGGAGGATTTTTATTGGAATCAGTTGTAGAATGAGTCCCAAGTTTGTCTCCACAGCACAGAAAACTTAAAAATGAACGGCATGTCTTTGGTTGGTTGACTAAAAAGATTTTCATGAAGTTTACCATGGGGAATGATCAGATGTATACACAGGGCAAGATACTCACTGTTTATTATTCATTTCCTCATTATTTTTTTCAAAAATTTATTTTGATCATTCTTTCAAAGTGCCAGGCACTAGGTATTAGGAATGCTTTTGAAACCCCAAATCTCAAATTGTATGATCTGAGTGACCCCAAATGTGGGCATTTCTCACCTCCAGCCCCTCCCCCCACCATAGCTCATCTCCCAGCTACTCCTCGCTGCTGCCTGAGTGCCCCTTGCAGCATCCTGGGGATCCTCCATCCTTCCTCTTCTCCTCAGTGATTTCTTGCTGTTTCAGTGTCAGGGGACCCAGTGCACAGCTGTGCACTGCAGCCCTGAGTGTCAAACTCCAGGAGTCCCCACTGAGCTGCTGAGTGACCCTTGGGACCCTGAGCTGAGAGAGGCTGCCCCTACCCTGTCACATCAGGGAGTGAAGTTGACTGTCCCCCAGTCCCTAGCAAAGCATTGGGCCCAGCCTAAATATTGGTCGAAACAAAATGTCTCTGCCTCCTTTTCCCTTTAGAGGTATGATATTTGGGAGCAGGAATGTCCAAACTCCACTACCTGACTTTAAAATGAACTTTGTGACTAGACTCCATTGATAATTTAAGTACTGGAGTTTTTGTTTAAAATTTAAAGCAAAAGCTAGAAAGAAAAGAATGACTTATCCTTGCTTTTGTTCCTTATGACATAAAACTTAAAGATAGCACATGGTTGTCCAGTTCCCAGTTGGGTCCTGGGACTTGCCCATCAATAAACTGTCCAGCAGGGGCAAGCTGAACTAAAAATGATGAACTCACCCTTGGAGAAAATCAACAACCTTAACAGGCTGAGCCTGTGAGTATCCGGTGATTTTCTCTCTCCCATAGTTAGGAAATTGCACCAAAAGATATACTTGAAAGTGTAAAGCAACTTGAATACACTCCTTAAGGAAGGTGACTTCTACCTATTATATTAAATGGTCCTGTTCAGACCATCACCCTGCGGCCAGCCCACCGTGGTGAGTGAAACAAAACCTTCGGGGGTTGATTTAGATCCTCTTCACCCTCAGATTTGGAAAATCATTCCTCCCCACCCCATTAACCTCAGCATATGTAAAGGTGCCAGTGCCCTGAGGGACACAAGTGAGCTACCCACGCCAGCCCACACTGTAGGTATTTACATCTTGAGTCACAGTGTGCGCAGAAATTCATGGAGGCTGTGTGTGACTTACATATTTGGTGAGGTTTTTCTCTAAGAGGCATATGTCATCTGAGAAAAACTTTTGGAAATTAAAATGTGAACTCTGAGTTTCTTAACTGCATTCCACAACACTCTGGATCATATTCCGGGACAGGAAAAAGAGTCATAAATCACAAGGGGCAGGGAAAAGGAGTTCCCAGGTCTGTTTTCTGGCTGCCCAACCCACACAGCCTGCTTAGGATGTCAGATTCCAGGAGAAAGCATTGGCCATGTGATTTTCAGAGCCACTGTTAACTACTCTCAAAGCATGAGGTAAGACACTTATAAACCTAGTTTAACTTTTAATTTTCCAGAAAGTTACATTTGAGCTAAGTTTTCCCAGGTTCCTTCCTACTACTGGCAAAATAATTTTTCTGGTAGTTAACCATTCTCCAAGGCTGAAGGAGAAAACATTCAGCAAGTAGAAATTCTTTAGGAATCACCGTGTTTCTGCTCTGAGTGGTTTACTTATTGACCCAGAGTGCAGCCAGTGGTGAGTGACCAGGAGCAGGGACCTGGAGAACCCAGTCTGGGTTTAACTACTTGGTAATCTTTGGAGTGAACAGTGCTAACTGTTCTGAGGAATTACTTTTTCTCTGGGTAGTGAGGTATCTCTTCTGCAGATGTCTGTACTTCACAGAGTAACTTTTTGTTTGGTTGCTAACGTTCAGCAGCTCTCATTTTTTCATTGGAAAAACAGAAACGGTACCATCTCACAGTAGTTGCCAGCTTACTCCAGGAAAACCCAAAACTACAAAACCCCTGATCCAGAGTGAGCAAAGCTCTGCTGTCCACCAGTCTCCTGACCTCTCAGCACAGAGCAGGAAGGTCAGACTTCTAAAGTGGGATTTGCTGTTGGTGAGAGGAAGAAGTACAAAGACTTTGAGGCAGCAGAGTGATCATCCTGGAGTGGAGTAGCTGCCCGCTTGCCTCTGTCCTCTCATGGCTCGTGGGAATAAACACACATGACCAGGGGCACTTTACTGAGACTCCCAAAGTCCCAGTCTCTGCATGTGAGAAATGCAGCTTGTGGTGATTCCGATGTCTCCTTTGCTGTCCTTGGGGTGCACATGTGAGCTGTGCGTGAGAACACAGAACACGCTGCTCACGTTCACCCTGCCCACTGGGACCCGCTCAGGCTGTGGCCCTGGTAATGAACATGGTAGGCAGCTGCTGGGAGATTGGAGACCAGAGGACAGGCCGGGGGCCCCAGAAACCCTCCCCTCTCCTGTTGGAGAGGGCCTGCTTTACAAGAGGAAAACCTGTCCTTTGTGCTCCTGGAGGAGAAAACAGGGCAAGAAGCTGGAGTCTGCAGAGACCAGCCTAGCTCTGTGCTGTGCAGGTGATGGATGTCTGGACATGTGATGGTGCTCCTGGCACTAGAGATATTTAGATGCCACTTTGGTAACCATGGGTGATATACACCTGTGTGTGTGTGTGTGTGTGTGTGTGTGTGTGTGAGATACTGGGGACTCAACCTAGGGCTTCACATTGAGCTACATCCCCAGCCTTTTTTCATTTATTTTTGAGATAAGGTCTCACCAAGTTGCCCAAACTGAGCTCAAATTTGCAATCTTCCAGCTTCAGCCTCCCAGAGTGCTGGGCTTACAGGCATGTGCTACCATGCTCAGCTAGACCCTATATTTTAATTAATTTAATTTAATTTAATACTCTGTTTGGGAGAATGTGGCATCCACAGGTTTGAAGGTCCTTCCCAATTTAAAACTCACTCATCCATGCTTTCTGCGCTCCAGCCAGCCACATCCAGAAGACACTGTGTCAGTGACTGGGTGGAGTGAGGCCCTCTCTGCCAGCCCCTGCCCTGGTACCGCCATCCTGTGGACAGGTGAAAGCACGCTGGTGGCCCTCGCACAGGACAGCTCCCCACTCCAGCTTTCCCTCCACAGTGCTCCAAGACCTGTGGCGAGGGCTCCCGACTCCGCCAGGTGGTGTGCGTGGATGAGGACCAGGGTGAGGTGCACAGCAGTCTCTGCAGCACCAGCCAGCGGCCCCCAGACCACGAGAGCTGCAGCATGCAACCCTGCGAGTACGTCTGGGTCACCGGAGAATGGTCAGAGGTAGGTCCCGGTGGGGCGTCTGTTCCTGCTTCAGCTGAGCTGGCTTGAAGGCAGCAGTTGGGGGCGGGGCCTAGATCTCCTGCCTGTCCTGCCCGGTCCTGTCTGCATGGTAAGGATGGGGTCACTGTGGGAGCTGAACATTCACGGGCCACTGGAAAGTACAAGAAAACACCTGCGTCTGGAAACAATAGGGAGAAGCGGGGCGGTGACCAGCAGCACATGCTGCACAGGGAAGCAGGCTCTTCCCGTCCTCCGGCATTCCGGTGGAAATGGAGGTCCAGCCTGGTCTCTCTCTCTCTCTCTTAGGAGAGAGCCAGAACTTGCCTCACTTGAAAATGTGGCCCAGATTTTCTGTTTAAACACTGCAAGCAAAACCAAACACTACTGATGAGCCACCTGTGGTTGCCCACCGAACGCGCTTTGCCCCATCCAAAGAATCCCAAGTGTCTGTTTCTCTCACTCCTCCCAAGCCTGCCTGGGTACCTTTTATTATTAGTTGAACAAAGGTAACAATAGCATGATTGTCTTATTTTCAAACCACCAAATTTTCAGCAACTAAAAGGTGTGTCAGATCAAAAGCAGTCGTCCTTTACCCAAAAGAACACAGAGATTCAGAAGGGAAGTGGCTGAGCTTGCAGGAAAGGTGCTGATGATTTTGAGGAAGGTGCTGGTTACCACAGGGGCTTGCCAAAGCTGAACAGTACGGCAGCTGCCCCTTTTAATGGAAGGAGTATTTGTTCTAGCTGGTGTGTCTGCTGGTGTCAGACGTGTCTGTCTCAAAGCTGGCCCTAAAGTCCATTTTAGCCATGGCTCTCCATCCTGTCCTCTATGCCAGTAGTTTTGCTTTCCAGGGGATGTTTGGCGATGTCAGGGATATGTGTATTATCCCCGGAGGGATGAGGTGAGGGAGGAGCGCCTTGTGGGTGGAGCCAGGGATGCTGCTAACCCTCCTGCAGTGCACAGGACTATGGCCATGGACAGAGTAATGCCTGCCTGATGTGCAGGGGGCCGAGACCAGGAGCCTACCATCCCACAGTGCACCTTGGGTAGTGCCACGGGCCCTTAAAGGGTTAAGGGAGCCCTGATCAGACCACTGAGAAAGAGGCCTGCAGCTGGGGTCACATGGGTGCTGGGGAGTGGTCGGAACAGTTCTTTTTTTTTTTTTTTTTTTTTTTTTTTTGTACTAAAATATTTTATTATACAGAGCAATTATGAAAATAATAAAAAGGGGAATTGAGTTACAAAGTGAAAACTCACATAGTTAACAATGTACAAGTTATATACAGATAGGAATGTATCACATTTCTAATATTCTTAAAATGTTTACCTTAGTCAAATATACACCCTAAACAAATATTGATCAATATATCCAATCTTTACAATGCAGTCATAAAAATATGTAAGGAACATACCAGAATCTCTTAAATAAGGCAGTCCAGTTTTAAAAAATTGACAAACAATATTAATGTAACATGAGAAGTATAGCTAGATCAGCGTAAACAACATAGGTGCGAAAAACTTTACTTCCTAAACTTAAGGCTTCATTGTAGAAGTAGATTTTGGCAAGACCTTTAAGGACAAGTGGGTTCTTTAACTGAAGGTGGAAATAGTATCAGCAGGGCATAGAGACTGAAAAGAGTCCTACGCAGGAGTTAGCAGTGAGGTCAGTGAACGCCCACTCTTACACATCTAAGGCAGGCTGTGCTGGAAGAAGAGCCTTAGCGAGGTACACTGTGCCGCAGTCAGGATTTATGCCAGATCAGGGAGTTTAGATTTGCTCTTCTAATCAATCATACATTTTCACACTAGTTAATATATCTCCTGGAGGACACAAGACTTTCCATGGTCACGAAGGCAAAATAGTCATACTCCTCTATAGTAACTGTCTTAACTTTCTACTTTAGAAAAATTAGCAGCACAGTCTGTCATAGCAAAATTTTGAAAACAACCCGAATACCCATTAACCAAGGAATGGATAAAAAAGATGTGGTATTTTTATACAGTGCTATAAAGAAGGATAAATTTGAGACATTTATAGGGGAATAGATGATATGACTTGAGTCCATATTTATAAGTAAAATAAATCAATCCCACATGTGTGAACATCATATTGTCTCCCTACAAGAAGCTCAAAGAGTAAATGGGAACCAAAATGTACAGTGGATATTGTGAAATGGAAAGAAGATGCTCAAAAAGAAAGAGAAACTGGAATGGCAGAAGGGAGAAAGGAAGGAAGGGGAAAGGAAAAAAAATATATGATAGTTAAGCGGAACAGTTCTTGACATGGCTTCCCATCCAGATCCCGGGGCAGCACGGGCCTGAGAAGGCGTGTCTGGGCCTGGCTCCTCTTCACTCCCCAAAGCCCACCCTGCTCCTCACTGGGCATGGTCCCTAACTCTGGTTCCCAGGGCTGCTGCATGAGGCACCCCTGGCCCTAGCCAGGAAGAGCCCTCTGTCTGCACTCCTGCTTTCCTACTTCAGGTCCCCTCAGCCCTTACCTCCTGGGGATGTTTTCTTCTCAGCTGTGGCTAGATTCCTGTGTGGCTGGAGTTGCTACACAGCCCACCGAGCCAAGACTGATTCCCCATGCCAGGCTCTTGTGTGTGGCTCGTTATGTGGAAGGAGTTTTGGTCTTTCATGACTTGGGCCATGCTGCTCCTCCAGCTTTGATGTAAACCCAGTCTGTGACATAGGAGACAGAAGGTGTCTGTCAGAAACGCTCCCATACTTGCACAGATTTTCAGGTGCACTGTAGCCTGGAAAACCTGAAGATTTAGCCAGGTGTGGTGTGCACAAGTGTCATCTCGGCACTATGAGAGGCTGAGGCAGCAGTGTGGCAAGTTCAAGCCCAGCTTGGGCAACTTAGTGACTTAATGAGACTCCTCTAGAATGAAGGGGGTCAGGGTGCTGCTGGGGATATCGCTCCATGCCAAGGCCCTGGATTTAATCCTCAGTGCTGAAAAACAATCTGCAAATACATAGGCAGACTAGAGGGCTGGAGGCAGGACTAGGCACCGGCACAAGCAAAGACTGCAGGGGAGAGAGCCTACACGGGGAGAGACGCAGGGGGATGGGAACAGACAGAGTCCAGCTGGATGTTACAGCAGTGCAGGTGGCACAGCCCAGCGTGCCTTCTTCCTGGGGCCTGCGCTGCTGCAGAGACCTCTGTGTGGCCTGAGTCTGCAGAGGCCTGGACCAGACCTAGAGGGCTGTGTCACCCCAGGGATGCATGTGTGCCGAACGAGGCCAAAAGGGTATGGATGGTGCTTGGACCTCACTTGCCGACTGTTTCACTTTGCTCTGCTATTACTTTAAGATGAAAAGTGAGCAAAGCTCATGCAGAATCATGCACGTAAGACCCAGTGTCTGTTGTCTGCGCTCACTGCCCAGGGAGGAGCTGTTCACACTCTTCACTGAGTGGGAACAGCGGGAGGCTGTCTCAGGTAGTGACTTCATGTTCCCACATTGGTCAGCTGGGACAGTCTGTTCTTTCCAGCTGCTTTGCAGAGATGGGGAGGCAGCATGCATCTGAGCCGAGCCGACCATATTTGGGACTCAGCTTCATCAGCAGCTGCCCCCACCACAGCATCCCCCACATAAATGGCCAGCAGATTGCTTTTGCTCCCGTGGACCGGGGTCAAGGTCTTGGCACCTGGCTTCTCAAACATACCACTCGCTGAAGTCAGTTCTGCCTGACGTCAGTACATACGCGTGCTGGGCCAGGCCCTACAGGACACCCACGGCAGGGGTAGGCAGCTTGTCGGCGTCTGTCCACACAGGGGCACTGAGCTCGCCTGCACTTTCTTGGCCTGGCGTCAGCTGGGCCTTCTGGCATTTGAACAGCAGCGGCCAAAGAAGGAAGAAATGTCTGCACTGCATTTTCAGGGCTTGAGCCAGCTGGAAGGCAAAGCTGGAGCTACTCTGCGTGCCTCCGGCTCAGTGTGTTCCCTCCTGTCTCTAAGGACTCTGTCAAGGCAAACCTCCCTGGCAGTGTCACAGGAGAGGAAAGCCATGGGACTTAAAACAACGGCACAGGAGATGTCAGGGAAGGGTGGACATGGGCTTCTAACCCCTCTTGAGGCCAGAGGAAAGCTGTGGGCCCATATCCCAAGACATGCATAACACATGGGGTGCTGCTTGTGGGAGCTCGCCTGGCCCTCCCTGAAGATCTTGGGGTCTGGAGGATGTGCACCCCGATGTTACTCATAACTACATGAATTATAACTGTTTTATCTTTTAAGTAGTAACTGATAGAACAGTTTGATAGGGAGGTAGGACACATGGTAAAACTTTAATAATAACTAATTCAGTGTCTCGTCACAGAATGGAATAGTGAGGTACGTTTCTTCTCTATTTCTGTCGGTAAAAGCATTACATGATTGTGTGTTTTAGACAGAAAGACAGGAAAGCAGAAAAGTGACAAGTTGGACAAGATACTAGGCCAGCCCAAAACAGCCATGCAGACCACTATGGGGGGAGAGAGGACACAGAGCAAGCCCACAGCCTCAGCTGCTAACTCTGGACAGAGGGCCGTAGCCTGTACGGGAGAAAAGACAGCCCCATTAAGTCATGCTGGGAAACAGGATACCCTGATGCGGAAGACTGGAACTGGATCTTTGTACAAAACTCGATTCAAAGTGGATCAGACCTGAAACTTTGAAAGTAGTAGAAGAAAATATAGTGCAAGCATTTCAAAAGGCATGGGCCAGGACCTCCTGATTAAGGTTCCAATGGCACAGGAAAAAGTAGCGAGAGTCAGCAAACAGGACTGCAGTTAAAAAGTTCCTCCACAGCAAAGGGAAGAACCAAGCAGCCTGCAGAACAGAAGTCTGCGCCAGCCACTCTCTGACAGAGGGTTACTATCTAGAATCAATATATGAAAAAAATGCTCACCATCTGTAGCCATCAAGAAAATACAAATCCGAACTACACTGAGATTCCATCTCACCCCCATCAGAACAGCAGGCATGGAGAAAATAAAAAAACAATAAATGCTGGTGAGCGTGTAGGTGGAGGTGGGGGAGAAACCGTTCTACTCTTTTGGGAATGTGTATTCGTGCTGCCACTAAGGAAATTGGCATGAAGGGGCCTCAGAAAACTAAAAATAGAGGCACCATTTGGCCCAGCTAGCCACTCTTCGATATTCCCCAAAGAATTAAACATGTTATAGTAGTACTCGCACACCCACCCACGTGGACGGCCGCACACACCGCAGCAGCTAGCTACGGGAGTGGCTCACCGTGGCCTGCCAGCATGAAGGGGTGTGGACTGTGCGGTGCACGTGCACAGTGGAGCGTGTCCGGCCACGAGGAAGAGCACAGTCCTGCCGTGTGCAGAAAGGATGGAAGCGGGGCAATTGGTGTTAAGCAAAGTCAGCCAGAATCAAAAGGTCCGACGTCACATTTTTTTCCCCATGTGGGATTTTAAGGAGAAATGACAGGAAAGTAGAAGGAAGAAGAGGATTGGAGGGAGGGCGAGTCGGGGAGAAGGGAGTACACGGAGTATTGATAAGAAGGGGCAGTGGACAACACTAACCCACTACTCTGTAGTACCTACCTAAGTGCACTGACTTTTTATATAAGAGACACCCCAGCAAAACATCAATGCGCTGTAACAGCACAATAAAAGGCAGAGGCCTTCACACTGAATAAATTTTGTTTGCTTTGCAAAAATAAAACAATAACAGAGAGCCAGGGACATAGCTCAGCTGCGTGGCACCTGTCTGGCAAGTGCGAGGTCCTGAGTTCGATTCCTGGTTCCAAAAACAAACAAATAACTAAATAAATAACAAAACAGCAACAAAACCAAATACCCCAAGAGGGAAGGAGAAGGAAGGGGGAGGGGACACCACCCTAAAGCCCTCTGTAGGCTAAGCCCTTGGGTACACATGCAAAGTGCTGCCCGAGGCTAGCTACGGGCCCTCTTCCACTGCACCTGTGAAGGTCTCCTGCTCTGGTCCTTGCAGGTTTGGAAGAGCACTGTGCTGACAGCCAGGGCCCCTCGTGCCCTGCTGCCCTGAACACCCACCCAGAGAAGGGCTCCAGCGGCCTCTACCGTGGGAGCCTGCCCAGAGGCCCACTGCCCAACTGCCTGTCCCAGGCGCCCAGGCTCACGCAGAGCCGCAGCCAGTCTGTCTTTCCCAAGCTGCGTGAACCAACCCTTTTGGTCTCTCCCTTTCCAGTGCTCAGTGACCTGCGGAAAGGGCTACAAACAAAGGCTGGTCTCCTGCAGCGAGATTTACACCGGGAAGGAGAACTACGAGTACAGTTACCAGGCCACAGTCCACTGTCCAGGCACACAGCCCCCCAGTGTCCAGCCCTGCTACCTGCCAGAATGTCCTGTCTCAGCCACCTGGAGAGTTGGCAACTGGGGCAGCGTAAGTCGATGCTTGAGTTGCCAAATTTGAAAGCTCGGGCCTCATAGGAAGCGTGCTGTGTGGTTGTCTGCACTGACTGGATGACAGGAGAAGGGACAGGTGAACCAGTACCTGAGGCTCCAAAGCTGCAGCCTGGAGCTGACTGCTGTGTCCACACCTCCAGGGAAGGCCCTGTGCAAGCTGCAGAACCTTTCTGTCCCGGGGTCCTCATCTACAAAATGTGCACTGTGGAACTCAGTGAGCTAATATGCAGCCAGCACTTGAGTCACAGGGGAAGATTATGCATTACAGATGTTTTGCCTCAACTTGTAAAAGCATTGAGAATCTACCACTTAGTCAGAGGTGCACAGGATGAGTGTTTGCTGTTTCTGTTGTTAAGGAGCCTGCAAATTCTCATTTTACTGTGTCAGGAGAATGCCGTGAATTAGAGGTACAACAAGACAGAATAATTCAAAGTGAGTCTACCTCAGAAAATTGCCACAGCCTCCTGGCTTTGGGCTCTGAGGGTCTCAGCCTTGACAGTAAGCAACGAGCAACAGTTGAAAGTTATTAAGGTGTGGATTCCACTCCATCATGACCTTGAGCACATTCCTTAACATGTTACCATCACTCTTTCTATCTGCAAAATAAGAGAATGATAGTTCCATCTCAGAGGAGCATGGTGCAGCTCGAATGAAAAAAAAAATTGTGTTATGAGATGTGATAGAAAAATATAATGAATGTTTAAATTTTTTTTAAAAATTATTCTAATAAAAGATACACATCCATGAGTCCCCCTCTGAGTCCACCTCCTAGCTTCAAACACACTTAGCCCAGTGTCCTTGCCACTTTCTGAAGCAGCTCCGGAA
This sequence comes from Dinomys branickii, assembly GCA_004027595.1. Taxonomy (NCBI): domain Eukaryota; kingdom Metazoa; phylum Chordata; class Mammalia; order Rodentia; family Dinomyidae; genus Dinomys; species Dinomys branickii. The sequence continues at coordinate 147,031 of PVLD010000847.1, forward strand.
GTCCTCTCTCATAAGTGTCGTTAAACTATCAAGGTTGCCTTGATGTTCTACATTGATTTCATGGTCATTCTGACTTTGCAGAAGAGACAAGTCACACAGTGTCAGACCCAGTGAATAGGTGGAAGGGGACACACTGTGATGTTTGTACAAGCCTGCTTCTGTGCATGGCCCTAGGCAACTGCATGCACCGTGTTGTTATCACACCTTGTAAAGACACTTGTGGAAGAGGACCCGCAGGGCCGCTTCAGAAAGTGCTAAGACTGATTAAATAAGGTTATCTGAGAATTGAGAGGAAATATTTTGAGGGGGATTAGTGGCAACGTGTCTTAGAGTAACACATCTTAAAATACTTATAGACTATTTTGATCATTGACTATTGATCATGTCATGTGTATACATACATACATATAACTTTGGACATGTACATTGTGTACCTTCTTTTGTATATCTGTGTATTTATGTATATGCACATTCAAGTGTGGCTTAGAGACTGGCCCATGGCGAGTGCTCCCTGGTACCAGCTGTGCGGTCAGCAGTGTGGGGTCAAAGCTGTCACCCTCTCCGTGAGCCCAGGGCTGCTTGCTGATCTTGCCTTGGCTTGCCTTGCAGTGCTCTGTGTCTTGTGGTATCGGAGTGATGCACAGATCTGTGCAATGTTTAACCAATGAGGACCAATCCAGCCACTTATGTCCCCCTGATTTGAAACCAGAAGAACAGAAAACCTGCCACAATACTTACAACTGTAAGTTACCCCACTGGAGCCACCTTCGTTTAGCTTGAAGAGCTCATTTCTTTGTTCATTTATTTACCTGCCATTTTTAAACATGTAGCATTATTTTTAAAGAAATCCTCCCCTTCACTAAAAAGTTGTAGTGTTAATAGTATAAGCCACTCCTATTGTTGTGGTCGGTGTCTTACAGGTGAGTTGCCTCAGAACTGCAAGGAAGTCCGAGACATCAGTGGGGCCAGTGAAGATGGTGAATACTTCCTGATGGTTAGAGGAAAGCTCCTGAAGGTGAGTGTTACAGCGAGCCCTTCCCAGTCCTCGCCTCAGCCCGGGCAGTTTACATTTGTAACCCCATGGAAATGTTACTGGAATTCTGGCGTGCTAATTCCAGTCTACCGCATCCAGTGCAACCCAGGACAAGAATAAGGACACTGAGACATATCAGTAGTTACGGGGAGCGAAGGGGTGCAAAGTCCACTTAGGGTGATGGCCATCCGGGACAAGGGCCTCGACCCAAGGCCAAACCTGGGGATTTATTCACTTGTGAAGAAGGAAGTGCCTGGATGAGTGACTGTGAGAACGGTGGGAAGTAGGTGAGTGCTGTGAGCTGGGCTAGGTGGGAGGCCCAAAATCACCTCTGCAAATGCAGAGAGAAGGGTAGGCAGAAGGAGTAATCTGCTTGACACAACTGAGGTAGTATCCAGTGTTTTGAGGTCAGTCTTTAGCTCTGATGTATAATCTCTTATGCCCTAGGAAGTCATCGCCTCTTATCTTGAGGTTTGATCCCAGTTTGGAGCCCTGGAGCACAGCTCTCCATCTTGCCTAGGCTCACACGTGTTTTATTTGGGACACAGGGAGCAGGGTAACACTGCCCTGTTACACTGCTTCAGAGACCACACATCAGCATCTTGGCTGCACCAATTTGCATTGCTTAAAGCCAGTCAAAGGGATAAGGAGAAGTCCTAGCCAGCTCTGTCCATATTAATATGTGGAAATATGTCCAAGTTTAGCCAGAATGGAGATAATTGCTCTTCTTTTGAGGAAGGTGGTCCAGGTGGCCCTCCACAGAATGTCAGTTGTCAGTTGTTATTTTGGGAGTGCTCTAGACCCTGTACCTCATTTCTGAGGTACTCTTCCTCAGCGACTTCTGGTCTGCCTTTCAGATATTCTGTGCAGGGATGCAGTCCAACCGTCCCAAGGAGTATGTGACACTCATTCACGGTGACTCTGAGAATTTCTCCGAGGTTTACGGGCACAGGTAGGAGACCAGACTCAGGAGAGCCCGGGTGTCTGGAAATTTCTAGGAAAACCTCCCTACCTTTATCAGATGTCTTCTCCAAAACTCAGGTTGCACAATCCGACAGAATGTCCCTACAATGGAAGCCGTCGTGACGACTGCCAGTGTCGGAAGGATTACACAGCAGCTGGGTTTTCCAGCTTCCAGAGAATCAGGATAGACCTAGGCAGCATGCAGATCATAAGTGAGTTCCTCCTTCTCTCCCCTCCGTCAGCACCTGTGCTCTGCTACCTGGCCAGGGCCAAGGTGTAAGGATGCAAAGACGGGCGGGGTGGGGTGGGGTGGGGGTGTTAGGTTCTGCAGTGGCCTGCACAGGCGGGGCCCTGACCTTGCGTCCACTGTGGTGTCCCCGGCACCTGTCAGCGCCTGGCACAGGGCAGGTGCTGCCTCTGCTCGTGCAGGTGGGCGGAAGAAGACGTCACTGCAGTGTGGAGCCAGTGCAGCACCCCAGAAAACATGACAGTGACCCTCAGACCTTGAGGCCCAGAGGGCCGAGCCGGCAAGGGTGTCGGCCAGGGAGGGAAAACACAAAGAGAAGTGGAGGTTTCTAGGACAGAGCAAACCGGGGACCGGAAACTCCAAGCTAAGCCATTCGCGGAGCAAGCCCCTCGGCCCCCACAGTGCCGCGCGCTTTGGGAGAAAACTAATTTTACCTGACTGTCGATTACAGAAGAAAAATGGAACCCAGAGCCCCCTCTCCAGCAAGCCCACACAAGGCTGCTTCTGCGCCGCGGACCTCCGCGTGTCTGGGGGGGACATTAATCACGGCAGCGCTTACAGGCAGCTAAAATACCTGAGCGTGTTCCCTGAGGAAAAGAAAAACAGAAATAATGAATAATTAGTTTTTCCTCATTAACGCTGTTTTCCTCCCAAGGTAGCTTAACCTTGATTTGTACCAAGGTATTTAATTGCCTTCAGCGAGGCTGATGAGGGTGAAAGGCAGAGGGGCTGCTTAGAAAAACACTGGCTCCACCCCGGCTCCACCCCGCTGGCGGGCAGGGAGGTGCCTTGGTTTGCAGCATGGCGGGGTCACCGACAAAGTGTGGGCCACTGTGGGGAGATCGAGGCCCCAGCCACCCGGCCCAGCCTGGAGACAGCTTTGCAGGTCTCAGGGCCAGCAGTCTGCATCAGACGGCTCCTCACTGTAGAGTTAAGCCAGGAGCTCCGGGTCTGCATCATTCTTACTGGCTTTTCTTCCCCAGACCTCATGCTCACCCCAAACTTGAGAAACTGCCATTAATAATTTCAAGATGTGGCTTCTAAATGCTCCACATCTTGGCAGTAATAGTGCCTAGGCCGCAGGAGGAGCGGTGGACTTCAGGGACTGTTAAGTAGCTTCCCTGGCTCCCTGCCCCCATCCTAAGCCCAGGACACTGTGTAACAGGAAGCCCATGGTCCTCCAACTAAGGGAGGCGATTCACGTATTTATTTATGTGGGAATTCCAACGACATGCCAACCCCCTTCTGGCTTCTAAAGTGAGGAGACAGTGCTGATACAACCCAGAGAAGGGAGCTCCCAGAACCACAGATACAGAGAGGGAAGTGTAAGCACACATCTGGATACACTTGCTCACCAGTACTTCAAGTTGTTTCTTTCTCCCCCGTTTCTTCTTATTTCTCCTGTTTCTCCTCCATCTCCTGTGAGGATTCTGTCCTTTCCTTGCCTTTTCCCCCTTAACCCTTTCCCCACCCCACAGCTACGGACTTACAGTTTGCAAGGACAAGTGAAGGACATCCTGTCCCTTTTGCCACTGCTGGGGACTGCTACAGTGCTGCCAAGTGCCCCCAGGTATGTCCTTCCCCCGGCGCCTTATGAGGATCTGTCCCTGGTAAGTAGCCGGGACAGCCATGCACATGGGGCCTCACCGAGGAATCTGGTGACTGCACCCCGCAGAGCGGTTCCTAAAGGATCACAGCTGCGTACAGCTCCTGCTTTCAAGGAAACACATCAAGTAAATGGTGAAACCTTGGGAACAAATGTTGCGTGGCAAGGGCGTGGCTTCACAACCTGTGGCTCATAATACAGTAAATAGTGACCGCAGTGCGCAGGCAAAGACTTGACGACTAACGCCCCCTGACAGCTCCAACTGCTGCTTTGTTATGTTCACTGACTTCCACCGTGTACATACAGTGTTCTGTACATACAGCACTCTGTCACCAAGTAGAGCTGGGAAGACATGTACCCGGCTGACTTAAAAAGCCAGCACAAGTGGCCCGCTCACCCCACCATCAGCCACTGAAACTTCCGAATACAGCACAGTACAGAGTGGGATCAGGTGGCAAAGAAAAGCTGCAGAGCACATGTGACCCCCTCTGTGCATTCGGAGGTTGTTTTCGTTTGTTTTGTGGTGCTCGTGCATGCTAAACATGCACTGTAGTACTAACCTACACTTCCTGCTCCTATGTTTTAAAATAGTATGTATACACAGAAAAAAGGTTGGAAAGACTTTAAAAAAAATATCAGCAGGGTGAATTGGTAATTTTTTTAAAGAAATAAATATTGGACCTGGAGATCCCCAAATCTGCAAGATTTGCCTGGGTTTCCTCCGACTCCTCAGTCCTGGTGCCTCTAGCTAGGTCTTTGCGATCAGCAGATGTTTCTCCAGTGCGTGGAGCCCGAGAAATTTATTGCTTACTGGGAGAGTGACGCACGAACAATAAACCATGACATAATAATACACCCTAGATGTCTTAGCACTGAGGCATGTGGCTCAGTCTGGAAGTCCTACTTCAGCTCTAGAAATCTGCAGTGTTCCATCTTCCACTGGATGGCTCTTGGGCAGGTTTTGTTCTTTCAAGCAGTTCTGCACTTTCTGGCCTCTTCAGAGTGTGGCTTCTGAAACATGCTAGCAGCATCCTCCCAGGCTGATTCTGCAGAGTAGGTGGAGATCTTTGCAAGAAACTTCCGAACTTGGAAGAACTTGGAAGACAGGCAAAACATGACAAATGTGCTGATTCTGGACAGAATTTGGCCCTGGCTTTTTCTTTGGCTGTCTGGAGGTCTTCACAAAGCTGTTGTTCATCTCTGGGCTAGGAATTTCCCACATCTCCTGAGCCTTCCTAAGTCTGGATTGGGACTGAGATGTGCTCAGAACCCCAGGTGCTCCCTCTGGGGGCCCAGATGGATTCACCCTCAATCTGAGTCTGGTCAGAGACAAACACATCTGAGTGTTCTTTTAGCGAACTGTTTTCTCAGCCTCAAGCTTTAGAAAAGCACTGCTCAACATTTGAGAGAGGTGAAAAGGAAGCTTTCAGGGGTGAAAGAAAATAAACAAAGGGCATAATGGTAAAAGCAGCCTTTCCTCCTCACCCAGGAATGGAAAACTTTGTGAAGTGCAGGTTTCTTCAGAGGAGCTGACAGTTTCAAACACCCATCAGTGGGGGCTGCATTTCCATGGCTACTGGGTTGGCCCTGTCCTGCCTTCTTCACTGTCTCAGGATTTTCTTGTTTTTCTAAGCACATAGGTTGGGAAGCTTAAGTAAATGAAAGGTAATTTGCATTCATTTATTTTAATAATGCAGAAACAAATGAACTGATTGATTTGCTAAATGCTGACAATGAAGTGATGCCTTAATGGGGAAACCCCAAAGCCAGTGAGAAGCTAATTTGCCCACCTCCAGCCAATTCTTCAAATCATGCTGGGTCCCTTAGGTCTCAGTTCTTAGACATTTACTAAGCACCAGCAAGACAGATGGAAGACATGAGCTTTCCAGGAAAAGGTTTGCAGGAAGCACAGCCCTAGCATCTGCTCTGACGTGGAGGAAGTGTCCTTTGACCTTATGATTGTGCAGAAATTAAAGCGAGGGAGCTGCGTTTGAAAGACGTTCTCTTCCTCCTTACCCAGTGCTGTGACTTGGGGATTTACTTCTCAGTAAGGAGGAGCTCCTGGGAGCACTCACTTTGGCAGACAGCCTGGGTGGTCAGATCATAGATACAGTATTGTCATAAATGCTGGGATTGACAGCTCTCATTTACTGAGCATTTCCTGTGCTCTTGGGAGACAGCATTTCACCCCCATCACACTCCAGGCAGTGAGGAAAGGGCAGGCATGGAGTCTGGGTCTCCTGCCCAAATCCACATAGCTGGTGCTCAGCAGAAGCTGGATTTGATCCCAGGTGCCATATTCATAAGATGGCAGACAGGGATTTCTAATTCTTTTCCCAGGCAAGATTTCTACACTACTAACTTTTGTCCAAGCAGAGAACAGATCACTCTTCAACCCAAGCATACCTCTTTTTTTTTGGTAACAGGAATTGAACTCAGGACCTTGTGCTTGCCAGGCCAGTGCTGTGCCTCTGAGCTATGTCCCCAGGCCCCAAGCACACTTCTCAGAAACCTCCACAGACCACGTAGAGCAGCCATGGCAAACCTTTTAGGGTTTTCAGTGATACAAACAGCCTGCCATAGGTTCGCCATGACTAGTCTAGGGTATGCCTAACTCTGAATTACTCCCCCTCTTTTAAATCTGCAGCAAATCTAGCTACAACTCTGATGCCTTCTAGACCCTGAGGATAAAGACTTTGGGGTAGAGATGTCCCAGAATGCAGCTGGAAGGCTCAGTAGGTCTTTGCTCTTCTGGTGACTCTTCACTTTTAAGAGTGCTAAAATCAGCTAGGAGCTGGGCCGCTGCTGGAGGTGCAGATGGCTCCTGGGCCAGGGCAGGTAGGAGAGCAGTCTGCCTCAAAGAGGGGTTGGTCAACCCCACAGAGAACAGCGCTAGGGGGCTCTGGGGGCCTGCTCGGACACAGAGCACTCTCTGGGTGGTGCTGGGGTGCAGTCAGCACAGATGCCAGGTCAGGGCTCTGCACCCGCTCCAACACTGGAGCAAACACTGGGTCCCCTCTCCCTCCGGGCAGGTGACACAGGCACCCTGATGCTAGCAGGATGGAAAGGAGGAAAGATAGGCACCGTGGTCACCGAGTGAGCTGGAATTGTGAACGGTGCTGAGACAGGTAGATGAAATGAAGGATAAGTAGAGAGGAGACAGGGACGTTGGAATTTTAAAGTTGTACCTTTAAGGAAAACCAGAGCGTTGGGACACAAGCCTAGTTTACATGTTTTCAATGTCTGCCTTCTCAGAGACACAGTAAGTCTAAGAAATCCTTCATCCGCAAATTGGGCCTTTTCACCTGTAAAACCCACTTACCCTCAGGGAAGCAGCAGCACTAGTCCACAGCAGGTCCCATGGTCAGTAGGAAGACACAGCCTAATCACCCACCCGAAGACAGCCTCAGAGCCCATAAACACGCGCAGCTACGCCTCTCATTTTTTTCTCTGAATGCCCGCACTGGGCGCGCAAGTGCGTACTCGGATTTCTGCCCATAAGCCCTTCCCATGTCTCTTATCTGAAAAGCCTCCTTCCTGCGATGGGGTCAGAGAGCCTGGGGTCCTCTCAGGGCCCTGCCGGGTGACAGAGGGACCTGCCCCTCTGCGTGTGATGGGGGAAGTGGGACGCATCCTACATGCAGGGTGCGGCGCCTGCTGGGGGGCCACTCACATGTCCCTCTGCTGCCTTGAAGAAAATGTGCGGACAACGGTCCCGCGTCTCCTACCCTGCTGGGCAGTGAGTGAGAGGCCTGGCCTTTGTCCACGCCTCCTGTCACAGTGAGGCCTGGTAGGCCCACTTGCGGGGCTCTGGGACCTAAGTGGCTTGTCCAGGCCGCCGGCAAGGCACCAGTGAGTTGGCCTTCCTGGCTCCGCCACAGCACGCTGGCTATGGGTGGCTGCCCTGCAACAGCCCTGGTCGCCCTGGCAGAGTTCGCAGCGTCCCCTCCGCTGCACCCCTGTGACGCCCGAGAACCTCTGCAGACGCTGCCCCCTCCCCCGCCCTAAGGGCGAGATTACCCGCTTGGGAGGTGGGCGGGAGAGACCCGCATGTGCCCACCCGGAGCCAGGCCTACAGCGCGCGTGCGCACGCGGTGCCGGGAGGGGGGGGGGGCTCGGCCACATGAGGGCTGGGCGCCCGCTGAGAGCGGGGCACAGGGTGCTCCACGGCAGTAGCTCCGAGCCGGGCCAGGAGTGTTAGGACAGGCGAGGCCGGGTGACAGGCACGGCACCCAACGACTATCGGCAGAACCTGGTGACTCGCGTGGCGCCTGTTGACGATCCTTGGGGCTGGGTGACAGGTGTGGGACTGGTGGCCGCCCGCAGCCCAGACCCGGCTCAGCCCCATTGCTGTGTTGCAGGGCCGCTTCAGCATCGACCTCACGGGCACCGGACTGGCAGTGACCGAGTCTGCGCGCTGGGTCTCACAGGGTAACTACGCAGTGTCAGACATCAAGAAGTCCCGGGTAAGAGCCCCTCTTTACCCCTTCCGGCCTCCCTCTGGTGGCCTCTGGGTCCAGTGCCCCGATGCAGGTCCGCGAGCGCCGCCCTGCTGGACGGACTGGCCTGTGTGCGCCCTGCTCTACTCAGACACGGAGAGCCAATTTCAGGGCGGCCGGGACTCGGGTCCACGGCTGACGCCACAGGGACCCTGTCTGCCCGGGCACGAGCTCTAGGGGTGCCCAGGGTCCTTGTTACAGCCCGCTGGGTGTCCACCGCGGGGGAGGAGAGACTGAGGAACAGAACGGGAGATGCCCCTTCGAATGCACGGCACCCCGTTAATGTCCGCTCCAGTGAGCGGCGCAGACTGCCAGGTGTCTTAGACTGGACGGGCCAGGCTTGTATTTTTAGAGGTAGAGTGTATGTTGTCTGACATCCAGACCTAACTGCTGTTCCGTGTTTTCTGTGCTTAGGATCGCCCTCCCCGGAAGCGAGATGTTCAGTTTCACTTCCGGGAAAGTCTGCGCCCTGATTCCATTTCTAACTGCCAGGGCTAATCTTGTCTCTGGAAAGAAAAAAAAAAAAAACCCAGCACCTAGATTCCCTCACTGCCCTTGCACCCCCTAAGCCAAGTGCTGGCCTCAGATCTGGCCAGGTGAAAGCCTTGGCTGGCGCTCCGGCCACCCCTCACTCCCGGCCGGGACGCGAGGCTCGGTCCGTCCCGCGGCGGTCCACCCGCCCCCCACCCCCGGCCCTCTAGCGGTTCTGTGCGTTACGAGTTATTCCCATGGGAAGTGAAGTGAGTAATTTGTTACCATGTACAAGATGTTTGGACATGTGCATGACATGGCCGTGGCGCAGAATAACAACATTAACTATCCCAAAATGTGGGGCCGCACACCGGGCGCGCTGTCACCCCGCCTGTGTGAGCCGCGTCCCCGCACGCCCCGGTTTCCGGCGGAAAGGAGCAGTAATCCAGGCCGGGAGCGCCACCTTCCGGCGACCACGGGCACTGCAGCGTCCACTCCCACTCGCTGGGGATTTGCAGTGCCTGGAGGTAGCGCATTTGACGACTGCCTGTCAGCAATTTTTTTCCCCCTTTTAATCTCAGCGCTCTGGGACAGCACAGATTTGAGCTCTGCATTAATCTCCAGGGCCTGCCTCGCACAGCCTGTGAGTCCCCGGAGCGGCACTGAATGACTCCACTCCGGCGGGTGGAGGAAGCGCTGTTCGGTGCCAGATGCACAGCCTGGTCCAGGGGTCCCCAGGGCTGTGTCCTGAAACCGGGAGAGGAGTGTGGGGACAGCACTCCTGAGCAGGGACAGCTGTGCCTTCCTGGCCAAGCCAAGCAGGAGAGGCAGTCCGAGCTGCAGGGTGTGCCACTCCCAGAGCCAGGGCCTTGGCGACAGCCACCTGCCCAGATGGACACCACTGCTCCGAGAGGCTGCCGGTTTCCGTTTTTGAATCACTGGCTAAACTCCAGCAACCACAAGCCCTGCCTTTCAGAGTTACCCCACTTCATGTCCCAGCTCACCTCAGTCTTTGCACAGCCAAAGGCATTTTGTTATTACCTTGGCTCCCCTTTTCCCTTTTTTTTTTTTTTTTTGAGACATAATCTCACTGTGCAGTTCAGGCAGGCCTTGAACTCACTGTGTAGCCCAGGTTGGCCTTGAGCTCGTTGGGATCTTCTTGCCTCAGCCTCCCAAGTGCTGGGATTACAGGGCAATGTTTCTCAGTTGAAAAAGAAGAGTGAGCTTCAGCCTTTTCCATTCATTCATTCACCCGTGAGGATGATTACAAGCCACACACCACCTTCAGGTCCCGGGTATGCACATGTTTTAACAAGATACTGCCTGGCCACAAGACAGATGCTAAAGAATTATCCAGTTGCCACACGCTGTGGAGCAGGTCGCTGAGCCCAGAGGGCTTCTCAGTGGAGGTGGCCTTTACGCTGGGCTCCAGAGATTTGGCTGGTGGGAAGAGCAAGTGCGCGCATGGAGAGGGGAGAGGAGACCGTGCAGTCGGCCGGACTCAGGCGCAGAGCCTGTGTCCTAAGCGGCCCTCAGCCTAGGAAATGCAGAGGCGGGGAGCATGATGTGAGAGGGGTCCAAAGGAAAAGACAACGTGTGGGTCTTTAGACCAGGAGTCAGCTTTTTTTTTTTTCTGTAAAGAGCCAGAAAGTAAATATTATAGGCTTTGAGAGCCAACAGGCGAAACTGACGATATTATATATGTGTGTGTATTTACATGTCAAGAGAGAAAAATGTGTAATTGTTTTGTTAAATTCATGGCAGAATAATGATACGAGTGAGTATAATTTTTATACCACAAATGTAGTAGTGAGAAGAATGGATATTGGGAGAAGAAAACGTTTTGCTTAATTAGTGTTCTCTGTTAGGAAAAAATTATTGTAAATGTCTTCCTGCTAATGCAGATATGCAGTGAGTCCATCTGCTCCTAAATGTCTTTTCACATGGATAGGTATTGTCAGGTCCTGACATCCGTCCACAGCTATGTAACTGTCTGAGCACATGCATGGCTTCGTAGGCATCTATAGAATTCTGTTACGAGTTTTCTCTCGATGCTCACCTTTCAGCCTGCAGTCACATCACAGATTAATCACTTGCAATTGAAAATGAAAGGGAAGCTCCCCAATTGCCTAGTTAAATGGATTTTGAAATATGAAAATTTCCTTCCCATCACATCAAAGTGCAAAACACACCGGTTGAACTGCTGTGTAAACTCTTTAGAAAATACCACTGCTGTAAATTTAGGTGGAATAGAGATGCTGCTTCCACATGAGAATTGTTAAAATAGCTTAACGATAACTTGTGAGCAAAACCTACTTACTCTCACTTTTTATGTTTGGGAGAGATGCTGTGGTGAGACACTCCATTTTAAATTTTATAAGTTTCTGACCATTGCTTTCCTGTACCTTGGGAACTGGCATGCTTAATTTGGAACCGTGTTCTCTTAGTGTAACTGCCACAGCACATACTGAACTCGGAGCTGCTGTTTAAATTTGGTAACAGCCATCCACATGCTGTTGTACCATAAAGTGCAGGGTTCCATTCAGGGGGTTGTCAGCTTGCTGATGGAAGTGAATCCAGGCTTTGTGTATGCAAGGCAAGCGCTCAGTGACAGCCCTGCTCAGCCGAGAGTGCAGCACTCAGTGTGCACCTTCCTCTTCTTTTCTTGGTTTATTTAATGGTCCGCCCTGGTAATTAGCAAGGAATACAGTGGTGTGAGCTGCCAGCACACATGCTCAGCCACTGAAACATAAATGCCGTTCTTGGCTTGTGGGCCATGCGGGCATCTTTGCGGTTCAGGAGGCCACCTACTGTGTGCGCAGAAATGGTTTCCCCAAAACAACTCAAGCCCTCGAGGCCCAGCCAAGCACGTGATCTAAGCTGCCGCATCTCTCTGCAGGATGGCACCCGCGTCGTGGGGAAATGCGGCGGCTACTGTGGGAAGTGCACTCCATCCTCTGGCACTGGCCTGGAGGTGCAGGTTTTATAGCTAAGGTAAGTGTGTCTCACCACCCATGTCTGTGTGTCTGTCCGCCCTGTTCTCATTTTCCCCAGAGCTTCGTGATGAGTGTGTGTGGTTGGTCACTTGCTCCCAGACAAGCTTCCTGTCAAAAAGCTTGAGGCCAACCTGCTACACTCCTGTCTTTCTACCCTGCTTGTCTGTTCTGACATGGCTGAGGCCAACCGTCCTTCCCTTTGGGCATGAGGTCTGCAGGCCTCCTGCATCTGACTCCCATGCTGCCTACTTAGAGCACTTCCCGCTAGCAGGAGTCCTGCTTTGTCAAGTCTGTGATCAGAGATCGGTATCCTTATGCAGAGTGTCCTGATGAAGGAGGCTCACAGGTCATCTTTTGAAAGATACTATGCGGGAACATCAATAACAATAGAACAGCATCTGTTGAACCCACACCATGCACACCAATTTACACATGTTGTTCTACTGAACCCTCACTCATAGCCATGAAGCAAGGCTGTTTGTTTTACAAGAGACTGCTTCCTAAGGTCGCAGGGAATTCCTCGGCAAACTCAGGGCTGTTCACACCAGACTCACCTGTTTTTGTTCTCTGTCCAGTGCCACTGCTTTGCTCCTGGTGGTGTGGTTCAGGGACCTGCAGCCTCGGCAGCACTGGAGCTGCTTAGGCATGCAGATTGCTAGGCCTATTTCAGACCTATGAAATCACTTTATTTATAGCCTTTATATATAGCCTTTATATAGTCTGCATTTTAACAAAATCTCAGAGAATCGTGCATTGAGTTTGGAGATGCAAGCACATGCTCCCCCTGCTGGCCAGCAGGCTGAATTAGTCTTTCTATGCTCCAGAGTCTTCAGCAAAGGGACAAGCTCAGACTATGCCTGTGACCCTCCTACACCTTCCTTCCAGCCTACAGAAACCCTTTGCCCTGTCCAGCGCTTACAGAGCTGACGCAGGAGTACCAGTGTGAAATTTATGTGCTAGTATTTTAATGTTTAATTAAATATACGTATTCAAAATTCTTTCCTTAAATCAGGCTTCTTTGTGTGGCAAGAGGCAAAGGCTATATATAAAGTAACTGGGATGTCTGAGTGGCTTCTGGCATAGCTGGATCCAGAGGCCCAAGCAGAGGCATCAGTTCCTTCTTCCTTGCTGATCAGCAGTGACTGCCTCTTCAGTGGCCTCCTCCTCAGGCAGGTCACCTCCCCAGTGTCCATTCTGCCAAGAACTCTGGTTGGCGCTGGTTGGACCACATGGGCAGTGCTAATGAGGTGTCCAGGGCCTGAGATCACCCAGTCATAATCAGGTGCTGGGCAGCTTCAGCTGGGAGGAGGACAGAGGTTTTCCAGCAGAGAGGCAGCGATGTCACAGGGGCATGAGTGGGATTCTGAGAGTCCTCCCTAGAGATACGCAGTTCATAACCCAACAAGATCAGTTGTGCATATATGTATGTGTGTAAATGTTATGTGTGAGTGCACCCATACAACGTTTACACGTAGAAGTATCTGTGCAGAGATAGACTAGGGGTGTACCAGGTACACCTGAGTACTGGAGTATGCTCTCTGGTGAGAGAGAGTGTTGGGTAGGACAAAATGCTTTATTTTATTATGTATTACTTCCCTGAAACTGGCATGTTACTGACAGCAAAACAAAAACCTACTTTTAAAATCTTGACAAAATAATAATGTTCTTTTAAAATTGCATATGTGAGACTATGTGGCCTTCTGACTCTTTTTGTGGCATTTTTAGGCAGCAGACTTACATTTCCTGGTTTGCTTATTTCAGGTGGCTGGAAGAGGAAAGCTTATGGGATGGATGAAGGATCGTGATGCAATATACCTCCGCCTTACATTGGGTGCATGTGTGTGTGTGAGGCCACTGTGCGTGTGTGTGTGTGTGCGTGCGTGTGTGTACATATGCACATATATATATAAATATATATTTTTATGCAGGTTGAGCATCCCTGATCTGCAAATCCGAAATCTAAAATGCTGCAAAACAATAATAGTACCAGTAGAAAACTCCATATCATGGAACTTTGCCTCATGTGCAAAGTCATTCAAAATACTGTGTAGAATTACCTTTTGGCCATGCTATCGAGTACATATAAAACAAATGAATTTACACGTAGACTCGGGTCCCGTCCCTGTGATATCTCACTGTACGTATGCGAATATTCCAAAATCCAAGAAAATCTCAACTCTGAAACACCGCTCATCCCAAGCATTTCGGATAAGGGATACTCAATCTGAAATATCCTAATGATGTAAAATTTAATATTTATGTTTGAAATTATTTATTGTGCTGTAATATTTTTGTACGTAAAATGATTTTATTGTGACTGCCTTCGTGTTCTTTTGTCCCTTGCAGTCCAACCACTGCATTTTACGTGCTCTGCATTGTATGTAGTCCTGTGATAAAAGTGGTCCTTCATTATCACGGTACACTATTGTTTACTTTTTATCTGTAAATGTTTTACTGTTACCTTTTTAAAGTCATACTTTGTTTTTTAAACAACCTAGCCATCATCAAGGTGCTACGAGAGCTGTGTGAGGGTGTTTTTGGCATTCCTAGAAGAGTATCGTTAGCCAGTAAGTTAGTGATTTCACAGATTTTACCAACTATGAATTGTATTAAGTATCTATTCCATTTCATGTGATCTCTGGGAAAAAAATGCTGCCTTGGTGCTAATACTATATGTATCTAAGTGATTTCTAGACTCAAATGTAAACGCTTTTAACACAGGAGGAAGGGAAGCACAGTTTCCAATGGATATGACCCTTGGATGGTGCCAGGACTGTGGTTCCCTCATGCTTTTGGACACACCGTTCTGGAAGCTGGACTTCATTCTTGCCATTTCTCTTCAGTGTGCCTGCTCAGCCAGCGGTGGCTTGGGCCCCTGTAATCAAGGGGGGCTCTGCCTCTGCTTCCTCACAGAGCGGCGTTGAGAACGTGAGGTCCCTCATGGTTTTGTCACTAGCATATCCAGTAGCAAGACCAAGGAGCACAGTATGGTAGTAGCCTTCAGCGCCCTCAGAAACTCGGAGGAATCGAACATCACGTTCTGTGTCATTGCTAAGGCCTTTTGCTTGAAGATGTTGGCCAATGAGGCACCTTCTCTTCAGGCTGTGAGTGTAATACCCTACCATTTTCCGTCCTCGCTGGTAGTATGTGAAGAAATAAACTGTGGGGTTCCAGTTTCTGATCACCCATGAACCCACTTTTTGATACTTTTCCACGCAGAAGTGCCTAAGTCATGGTCTTTCTGCCTTCGCCAGCGGCCACAGAGACACTTGGTCTGAGCAACCCTGTCCACTTCAAAAGACAAAAGAGATGAAAACCTGCCACACTCTCCAACTCCAAGCAAACTCCAGAGTGCTCCAGGAAAAAGTATACTCAATGTATGAATACATGTTATTCTCCATTATTAATACATTGTGAGAACATATTATGAATAAATACCATGACCACATCCAAATCTTTATTTCACCTGGTTTTGGCATGGTTGCTGGACTCTAGACTCAAGAGTGAAATAAGACTCTCAGGCTGAGGCAGGAGGATTGCCCAGGCCATCCTGGGCAACTTAGCAAGACCCTGTCTCAAAATAAAATCAAAAGGTCTGAGGATATAGCTCAGTGGTAAAACATTTATGTAGCATGAATAAAACTGAGTTCAATTCCCACCACTGCAAAGGAGGGAGGAAAGGAAGAAAGAAAGTAGGAGAAAGGAAGAAATGGAGAGAGAAAGGCTGGAAGGAAGGAAGGGCTCTAGGTTTTAAAATTACTAGGCTGAGGAGAAGTGCAGATTTCCTTAATTCCCTCTGTCAGAGTTACCATTCTAGAGCCAGATAAGGAGACTGTCCATAAACTTGGACATTCGCTCATGCAAATCAGGGACATATGCCTCCTGCATGTGATGGGCACACACTGGCAAGCAAACCAGGAGTACAAGTGAGCCTGAGGGCATCACTGCTCGCCTCCTGCAGCAGCGGCCACACCCTGTGACCCATGGTGTCCAGGGGCAGAGCTTTCTAGACCAGTCTGAAGCTAATGATGACTTTGCCAGAAGCCAGTCAGTGGAGTGGTGACAGACAGCCCCTCGTGGTGATGATACCACACCATTGCAGGGTGCACAGGCACAAGCACGCACAGCAGGGAAGTGGCAGTCTAGCTCAGCTAGGCTGCATGGCTGCTGGCCAGCCATAGTGCTGAGTGGGCTGGGGTCGTGTGCCCGCTGGAATGGAGTACCAGTCCGCTGTGGCTGGAGAAGGTCCCTAGAATAGAGGAAAGGTTTTGTTACCAGAAAAGCAGCAAAGGTGGCATCTATTCCTTCCTTCACCCCAATACCAAACATTGCACCTCTGTTAACCCAGGCGCTGTTCTAGGCACTGGACATATGGCAATGTGCTGGGGAAGGCAAGAGGCAGTGTCAGTCTAATGGGGCTGCTGTGACTACCACAGGCTGGTGCTTTCAACAAAAATGTGTTTTCTCACGGGTCTGGAAGAGGGACCCCATCATCTAGGCACAATCAAGGCTTGTTCCGGGGAACGGGGGCACTCCTTCCGCTCGAAGACAGGACTTCCACAGTGTGCTCCAGAGGTCTTTGCTCTGCAGGTGGGAAGAGCCTGGGAGGGCGACTGCATCCCTCCCCCTTCTCTCTGTCTGTACTGAGGCTCGAATGCAGGGTCTTGCACATGGTAGACACGCGCCCTGCCACTGCGCTCCTCCCCAGCCCTACTCTTCCAAGTGCACCGGTCCTGTTAGATTAGCCTGCTCTCGGCCCCGTTTAACGCTTCATCTTCTGAGGCAAGGTCTCCCAGAGTCACCAAGTTGCCCAGGCTGGGGTTGAACTTGCCATCCTCCTGCCTCGGCCTCACAGCGTGCTGGGATCATAGGCACTGGGCCACCGCACCTGGCTCTTGTTCCTTCTAGTCATACTCGGGTTCAGGCTTCAGTATGTGAAAGAGGGTGCCCAGTTCAGCCCATGGCAGAGGCTGTAAGAAAGAGACCCCCCCAAGCAGGTACAGAGGGGTTCACCACCCAAGGAGGAAGGGGCATTGGTGACTACTGCTACAGGTAGCCAGCACCACCAGCAGAAATGCCCTGCCCTTCACGGCCTACACATGGTGGAGATGTAGGAGAGGACAGAAGCCTCAATGTGTAAGCCAGCCTGCGCTCTGCTCCACAGTAATGCTGGCAGTGACCCCCGAAGTGCTCTGGCTGAGTTTCGTCCCCTTTACTCCGCATGTCGGAATGTCTTTATCTTCTGGCTGGTACAGGAGTAATAAATGGCCGGGTGGGTACAGGGAGCTGGGCTGACCCAGAGGGAGCAGCGTGCAGGTGGTGCGGGTGCCGGGAAGGTGAGGGGCTGTTAGGTGGCGCAGTCCGAGAGCCCCCTGCCACCTTCCACAGCAGGGCCAGGGCTGGGCCCGCCAGGGAACCGCCGGGAACCGGAAACCGCTCCTCCAGGTGATGGCGGGGAAGGCCAGGCTCCACTGTGCGCGTTGAGGCTGCACCCGGGCACTGCCGAGGCGAGCCGGGCTCTGCTGTCTTGGAACCGATGCTGCCAGCTGTGCCAGGGTCTTGGGAGCCCATGGCCTTACAGAGACCTGCTGCTCTCCTAAAAGCGCTTCATCCACAGCTAAATCACTTCTAGGCCCACCAGTCTTCCTCGGGGGAAGTCTACCCTTTTGTTTTTAAATAACAGTTAAAACCCACCCTCCCCCCCAATCTCAAGACCATCTTTGCTGTTGCCAGAGCACATGTTCTAGGGGGCTGTCCAGCAGTGTCACCTTATTCCTCAGGAGATACCCAGAAAGGACAGGAGGACAGAGTTGCCAGGCGCGAGCAACAGCATGATCCAGAGCAACGCGATGAAGGACAAGGAAACACCCAGAAACGCATCCTTACATGGGGCTCGCACCATGTCACCCTAGGCTTAGGACCAAATGCCTCCCAGGCTGCTGACACAAGTGCCTGCTGGTTCAGGAAGGAGTCTGTGTGCAGAAAATACAGCTGCCCTTCAATCTAGTCCATCTACAAGCTTGCAAGTCGTATTTTACTGATTGATCTATGTTGTTATTTGCCCACTCTAAGGTAGTTCATTAAAAGGCTAGAACTATTTTGATTTTTTTTTTGGGTACTGGCAATGGAACTCATGACCTCAGGCTTATGCCACTGAGCTATATTCCCGGCTTGAACTATTTTGTATAGTATTTATGCATTTAATGGGTTTTATTTTGGACTTAAGTCCTTTAGTGATCTGACATGGTACCACAAATCTTTCTAAGAACTTGAATGATTTTTATAAATACAGAAATATAAACTAAATTAGTGACCTTAAAGTTCTTTTAAATATCTTAAAATACAGAATTAACTTAGTATGATTTTGATTTAAAATAAAAAGTCTACTGGGAGCACTGAGGCAGGAGAATCACAAGTTTGAGGGCATCCTGGGCAGCTTGGTAAAACCTGACCCAAAATAGAAGTAAGAAGATCCCTCAAGCACCCTCAGGCCACTGTGGGCGTATGAAAAGCACTTGTGCGAGACTTCAGGGCAGAGGGAAGGGCAGGAACAGGGACAGCTAAGCAAGCTTAGAGTGGCAGGGGGAAGGCAATGGCCGGGCAGTCATCTCCAGGAGTAACTCTGCTGTTAATTCTGCTTGGCTCTTGCACACAGACCTGCTCTGATCTTCAGCCATGCCTTTCAGGAGCCCTGTGCCTTTGCTCCAGGGGCCTCTTCCTCTCCCTTCAGTCACTCCCCTGGCCAGATCCCCCAGTCTAAATCAAGACACAGGATGCAGTTTTAGATTGACTTTATAAGCTGCCACCCAAATAGTGTAAATCTTCAAAATCATGGCCAAAATTTTACATAACACACACACAAAAGTCTTAGCGTGACTGTTCTGCTTCCCTTAAACATTTTCATGTCTGTCTTCTTACCCTTAAGTGCACTCCGCCCCCTACTGTGGAGCCGGGGCTTCCCACTTGGGCATAAAATAGGGAACGTGAGACACCTGGGAGGTTTTCTTCACTCATACTAAGCAAACTTTGAGGCCACCAACCCCATGTCCCAGGAGCCCCTCTGCATTTAAGTCCAGTGCTGCTGGACCACATCGCCTCAACCATAACAGTCTGAAGCAGCCTGGGTGCATAGTCACCCAGGTCTGGTGTGCAGAGTCGCTGCCAGGCAGCACCCCGGCAGCTCCAGGGGGCCTCCGTGTCCTCCTCTCTTCTGGCTTCTCCAGACTGCCTGGGTCCTCTGACCTTGGCTCCCTCATCTGCACTGCCAGCAGGGCCGCTCCTCTGCTCTCCACAGCCTCTGCTCTCATCCTCATACCGCCTTTTCTGACTGTGGCCCCTCAGGCAGCCCCGGGGCTACCAGGTGACTGGGGGCTTCTCTGCCTCCCAAGAGCCTTCACCCAGTCTCATCTGCAAACCCCTTCGCCACATAAGGTTATACAAGGTAACCTTTCGGAGGTTTTGGAGATTAGGTCACAGACATCTTTGAAGGCCGTCTTTCTATCACCCCTCTCCAAACACTGAAGGGCCATATGCTGATCAGATGTTGGCACAGCTGGCCACATCCAGATGTTGGTGGGCTTTATGTCAGTGATCCGTAATCTCAAGTAAGGGATGTGCTCATAGCTGTGGTCCTCGGTTCAAATCCCACATATTGCCTCATTTTTCTGCATTCCACAGTTTGTGCAGTGTGACTGCTTGGCTGAGTTTTGCATGGGACTCAAATTTAAAGATATTTAAAGATATTTAAATATCTTCCTGCATGTGTTCAGAAATGTTTGGACTTGAGAAACATCCTGCATGCTTTTTTTTTTTTTTTTTTTTTTTTTTTTTTTTTTTTTTTTTTTTTTTTTTTTTTTTTTTTTTTTTTTTTGTCTCTTTGCGGCAGGGTCTCACTATGCAGTTCAGGCTGGCCTTGAGCTCACTTTGTAGCCCAGGCTGGTCTAAACTCGCAACAATCCTCCCGCCTCAGCCTCCTGAGTGCTGGGATTACAGCAATGTGCCACCATGCCCCGTTGCATCCTGCATTCTTAATGTACTTGCCATGATGTAGGATTCTTGCGGTGTTAAGGGGTGGCCCACTGGAGGCTTGATGTCACTTGTTAGCTTTGTCTGACCTATCTCAAGGCTTAAAGAGCCTCCTGTGTGTCAGGCTTCTAGGACAAGTGTACCCTGTCACCTACCTCGGGAGACTAGGAAATAACTTCTGCACTTCCTGCTCAGCTTTGTAAAACTCCTCAGCAGCTATAAACCTTCTGTGTGCCAGGACAACCAGGCCAAAGCCAGAGCCATTGGAGTCGTGAGGGGCTCCCAGAGATTGAGCATGTGCAGCCTGTGATCTGCTCTGGTGACAGGTCCTTGAGGTACCTTTATGCGCCCATGGAGGACGGCAGTCAGGGGAGGTTCCAGGCAGTGTCTGCGTGCTCTGCCCCTCCTTCTGTCTCTCGGTTTCTTTGCAGGGTGGACATGCAGTCAGTACCTGGGCTCCTGGCTTATGTTGGCTTCTTTGCTTGCTAGCTGTGTCACTTCAGCTCAGACTCTAGTGTCCCCCAGCCTTGCCTCCCTCCTCAGAGGAGAGGGGTGGATGGCACCTGGGCCAGTGTCACACACTCAAAGCATTCAGGAGACCACTGGCACAAGCAAGTATTCAGTATCTCTGACCTGCTCAGAAAGGTTCATATCAAAGGAACAATCTCTGCTCAGCTGGAGTAAGGTTGCTGTGCTGTGGGGAGCTGTCGGCCCCAAATTTAACCCCGTGACCAGAGGTGAGAATACTGCACACTCATGCCTGCGTCTTCTCAGGTTCTCTTCGCTCACTAGCTCAACTGCTGTTCTTTCTGTTTGCTTTCCCAAACTGTGAGTGACGCTTGTGAATCAGAGGACACCAGAACTAGGAGGGCTCTGAAGGGCAGGTGGGCTGACAGAAGCAACATCTGTCTCATCAGAGTAACAGCAATTAGATTTACTGACCATGTCACAGTCTGTATGAGTTGCTGTAGCAAAGTACCATGTGCTGGCTGATTCACACACTATGAACGCGCCTTCCTCACCTGATGGAAGCTGGGAGCCTGAGGTTAAGTTGCCCAAAGGTTCTGCACCCTGCGAGGCTTGTGTCCTTGTAGGCATCTGATTTCTTACTCTAACTGACCCCATATGGCACTAATCCCCTCCGGCAGGGCTCTGTCCTGTGGCTTTGTCACCTGCCAAGGACTGCAGCTTCTACCACCATCTCCTTGGGGAGAAGAGGTGCATGAGGTGCAACCGAAAAATATGAGGAGTGTTTAAATTTTTAAAAGCTCATTACACTAAAAGATGAATGGCCATAAATCCCTCTCAAAATACCTCCCCTCACTGAACACACTCATCCCACTCTTCTTTCTACTTTCTGAAGCACTTCTGGGAGTACTCTTTCATGGATTTCTTTAGCTCTGCATGCCATGGCTGTTTCAATGTCCTGAATTGATTCAAAACATTTACCTTTCCTGGTCATTTTGACTTTGAGAAAGAACCAGAAGCCTCATGGTGCCAGATGTGGTGAATAAGGTCTCTGAGGACACAGCATCCTGTTCCTGAGAGCTGCCTTTCTGTCGGATGGTGCTCAGCAGCAGCAGTCACTGAAATTTTGATCACACCTCACAAAGACATGAAAGAGAGCTTCCAGGACTGCTTCAGAGAGCGGCAAGACTGATGGGACAACATGTTTAAAGTGAGGGGGGAGGATCTGGGGGGAGATTAATGGCAGTGTGTCTTTTACTGCAATACATTTAAAAAATTAACATTCACTGTACTTTTGTTAACATTCACTGTACTTTTTGGCCATCCTGTGTAGATGAATTTAGCCAAGGGCACAAACATTCAGACCCAGCTGGCCAGTTACTATGTGTGGGAGCTAATTTCATGTGTCAACTTGACTAAGCCACAGCTCCAAGCTTTGATCAAACCCCAGTCTAGCTGCAGTTGTGGAAGTATTGCTTTAGAGGTGGATTGACTTTTAAATCAGCAGTCTTTGAGTGGTGCCAACCACACACTGTATGTTGATGGGTCTCATTCAGTCTTGAAGGCCTTACAAGAAAAAGACTGAGAATCACCCAAAGAAGGGGTTCTGTTCCCACATGCAATGTCCCTCTTTCCCTCCAGCCTGATTCCCTGCCTGCCACGATGCCTTTGGCCAGGTTTCCGGCCCCCATGGCCTTGAGCCATGCCCTATACTAGCTGCCTCACTAGGTCGTGTGGACCAGACAGATTTGTATGATTTGGTTTCAGTAGGGGCTGCCAAGACCACAGCCAGCAGCCATCTCTGCCAACACCCTGGCTTTTACAGTGTGTCTTTGGACAGAGAAGGCAGATGGGGAACTTGCTCCCAGTCCCACTGCCCGTGATGACTCCGTTGTCCTCCATCCTGGGTCCTGATGGGGAAGAGCCGCAGAGTCCTGAGAGTTTAAGACGGCGTCATTTTCCACTTCTAGAGTTCACTCGCGTCCTGCCCCTTTGCTCTCTGGTTTGTCTTTTACTGGGGCTCAGAGCCCTTAGAACCCACAGCTAGGTGTCTTTCCTGGCTTTTGTTTGGTGCTCGGACAGGTCAGGAAAAAGGTGCTGGCTCATTTACATTTGGTCTTGGGAGCAAACTAAAATCCCTTTGCCCAAAAAAGAGCCAGGCCCTTTGCTCAGCAGCTGTGTGGCTTTTACTGTGAAGCCATGTGTTGTCTTCCTGAAGTGAATTCTGCTTTCTCTCCCTCCAGGCATTAGTCCACTTAGGAGTTAAGTGTTAGAAACAATTGCCTGACCAGTTTGCCCAACCCAAGGGTTGACACAACCATGCTTCTTGCACAATTTGCAAAATATTTGCTTTGTAGTTGTCCTTGACACCTGAGTGGGATTGATGGCTTTAACTAGCAGCATACACCCGCTTCAGAATGAATACAGTCAGAAAGGCACCGCCATGGTCCCCAGATGCTTCACTGGCACAGGATGCACAGCTGGAAAAGCCATGCTTCTGGCCCAGTCCCAGTCCATCGTGCAGACAGGGGCCGGCTCTTGACAACAGTTTCTGTTTCTCCCTCCTTGTGTGCTCTGTCATGGATGGCTCCATTTTCCTACAGAATGGAAGGTTTCCTTGGTAATGAAAAGCATCGTAATCATCTCTGGCACCCAGGGAATGGAGCTGGCTTTGCAGTCACTGTGACCAACAGAAGCAGCCTTGGCAAGCTCGAGGCGGTGACGGGGCAGTCACGGACGCCGAGAGCTCGGTTTCCCTGCTTATCAGTTGGGGTGATAAGAATGCACCCCGTCCCAAGGTGCCTCAGGGACAAAATGTACACACAGAGAGTGTCGCCAACAGTGGCCGTACCTCAGCACAGAGTGGTTTTCCTCCCCTCTTTCTCCCTCCTCCACCACCACCATCACGTAGTCCTCAGGACCTCGCAGGAATGACAGAAAACCCAGAGATCATAAAGAAGATAAATTACCAATTTAATCACATAAAAATATGAAAAAAGTCAATCCACAAAGTACTAATAGACGCTAGATCTAAAGACTTAATTGTGTAAAAATATGAAATGGGAGAAAAATACTTTCCATATCTTTGCCCCACGAAGGCATCATTCCTACCAACAAAGAGGAGCACACTGTTAAAATGCACTCTTTTCGCTGAAGAAAAGCGAAGAATTCTCAAAAGAAAAGAGAAAGAATGAAGATGAAAGGAATACGAAGAAAGAAAAATGAGAAAAATGACTCAAATTGGCAGTTTTTAGAAAATTTAAAATAAATGCAAAATGAAAAATGCCGTTTATGTCCAAAATGACTGAAATATAAACTAAAAATCAGTGAATTTTTTTCATTTAGCAGATGGGGAAAAACCTGGTGGTATTCTACAAAAGCCATCGCCACCTCTGCAGTGCTTTTAAGTAGTATTGATGGGTGTATAAATTGTCAAAACTTCTGCAGGACAATTTGGCAATTCTTAAGATTCAAAATACTGTCCTAAAAGCATGACAGGACTAATAGGATATATTGCAGCATTATTTGTAAACACCAATAAACTAAATGCCCCTCAATAGCAGGTTACTTACATGAATGATGGTAATCTACACTACGTGTACTGGTTTCCTATTGCTGTGTAACAAACAAGCCCAAAGTTTATCATTTGAAACAATGCATAGAATGTGCAATTATTATGTGCTAATATAAAATGAGGACAGGGGTCTAATCTGAGTACGGTGTCCTTGAAACTGTTCCTGCAGTCCCTGTATTTCCTATAAAATAGACTCTAGATCTTAGGGCTTGCCTGTGTTCAGCAGCACATGATGTGATGCATGATGGCCTCTTATGCCACAAGTTGTGGGTTCAGGATTGTTCAGAATGCTCTTTTTAAATGTGCCCCCTCTCCCCTGCCTGAAGCCTTGTAAGGGCTCCCAGCACACTCAGGGTCCCAGCTCCTTGCAGTGCCCCGCCAGCCACTCACCAGCCTCTGGGCACCATGGCTCAGCTGGGTCACCTTGCCAAGCTTCTTCTCCGGTTGGGACCTTGCACTCCCTGCTGGGGACACTCCAACAGTGACACTCACACTGGTGACTTCTCCTCCTCAAGGGCCGTGTCTCAAGCCACTGTCCGCCCCACATCTCTGTTTACCTGCTCGAGGCTCTGCCAGCACTCCAGAAGGTGGCGTGCTCTCCTTTCATGGGTTTCTTCTTGTGTACGAGTTTACTGTCCATCTTCCCTCACCAGAATGCAGCTTCTCCAGGACAGAGACCCTGCCAGGGCTGCTCATCTGTGTATGCCAAAAGCTGGGCCCGGTCCTCGGCAGGTTCTCAGTAAATGTTTGCTGAGCGAAGAATTCAGTCTCAGCAGCATTTCTTCAGGGTGGTTTGAATTAAGATGCAGTTTGTAAGGCACCCACCAGAGGAGAGTATGCGTGCATGGGGTCTGTAGCCCGTTGGGGGCTTCCTTTGCTTGCACTGCTGCTTAAGCTTTGGCTTTCAGGGGGCCTGTAATACTTCCAAACCAGAAAACATCAATGCTCAAATGAGGTCTGTGGCTGGAGCAGGACAGCAAAGTGGCATTTACCAGACCCCGGTGACACTCGGGGACTGGTGCTGGTCCATCCCTGATCTATTGGCCTCTCCTGCCCACCACTGGACCCCGCAAGCTCATCCCAGGAAGCAGCTTTTCTTGCCTTTGAACTGTATGCCTGAAGGCTTGTCTTCGGGGTCCTCCCTGGGATTTGTGGTATAAATATAAACCCTTCTCTCCAGGGGCCTGTGTGTCCTGGTCAGCTCTTGTGCCTGCAGGTATCTACTGACTTGTTTTAAGCAAATAGTTTTAAATGTTTTCAGTGCTGTGCTGAAGATTGTGCTGTGCTCTGGCAAGAAGATTGAGGCTGGTGTTTGTTTTGCAAGCGTGAAGTGTTCGCCATCTCTCCCTTCCTTCCTTCCTTCCATTCTTTTTTTTTAAGACAGGGTCTCACTTATGTAGCCCACGCTGGCCTCAAACTCATTGTCATTCTCCTGCCTCAGTCTCCCTCCTAAGTGCCGGGATTACAGCCCCACCACACCCTGCCATATTTCTTAATCATGGGCGGTTGCAGTCACACACCACCAGGCATGGAGGGAGGTGGATGCCCCTGCCACCTGGTCTCACCCTGGCTCTAAGCTGCCCAGAGCCATGCACACAGAAGTACTTGGAAGTGCGAAGGGTGGAGCTGCCTAGCCCCCAGGTGGGACCACACAAGGGGGCTCCTGCGGCTCAGTGGTGGGGCGACAGAGGGCCTGCACGAGTGGCAGAGGACTTCGTGTGGGGAGCAGCACTGTAGGTGCCTTTGAGGGCAGAAGGTGCAGAAATCCAGGGTCTTAGGACTGCCTCCAAATCCTTAGGTCTGTCTTTGCCCAGGATCTCTGCATCTACCATCCTGTCCTCGGCTTCAGTCCCATTGGGACGTGCACAGAACCCAGGAATCTGCAGAACCAGAGCGGGGGAGAATGCCTCAGCATGGCACTCTCCCCAGTATCTGCTGCAGCTGCGATGAGGTGCCCTGTATCCACCTTGGGTCTGATTGCTACTGTAAAGGAGCACGGGATTGCAGTGTACATGGAAGGCAACACCACCGTCTTGTTGGTTTTATGAATTAGTGATTAATTTATTAAAGCCACAGAAGAACTAACAAGGATTGATGCTCCCCTGTTACATCTATTTGCAAGCCTCAAAAATACGAGCCACCACTTCCAAAGGCATTTGAGTGCTGGATTTACCTGCAGACTTAGCTCTAAGGCATGCAGACACCTCAAATTTCGCTCACAAGGGCAAGGTATGCAGTTTCACCTTTAGCAGCTGTGTGTGTTACTGGCAAATTTTCCTACCTAGCTGCTTAATTTTGATAAATCTACTAAATTAAGCTAATAGCTACAATGATTCTTACGGTATTTTAAATGTTTTAACATATAGAAACTTTATTAGATTTCAAATTAAAATCCTAAATCAAGATCAATTATGACTTCATTATGGACATATTTTAGTGGGTATTACAGGCTCACCTGTTCGGTCTAATTGGCCCAATTCCTGTCAATATAAACATATAAAGTATATGTCTGTTACAGATCATCATCTTTGGCATTCTTACAATCATTAATTTCCTCAGGGTTGAAATGTGCTTCCTCCATAGAGAGATGATGGCTTCAACCCCTGCAGGTCTGAGGCTTGGGGTGAATGACTTCTGAGTTTGGTGGCTGGGGCAGCAACATCGGTGAGGTACCCACTCCAACTCCCAAGAGATGCCTGAAGACCCCGGGTGCTGTGGTACAGTCCTGTAATCCCTGCAGCTCAGGAGGCTGAGGCAGGAGGATCAAAAGCTTGGTATCAGGCTGGAGTCCACTACATAGGAAGACCCTTTCTCAAAACAAAATGGGGCCAGGGATGTAGCTCAGGGAGAAAGCCCTGGGCTCAATCTGAAGTATCAAAAAGGAGAGGGAGAGAGAAGCGGAGAGAAAAAACAGAGGGGGAGAGGGAATCTTAAAAAGGAACATAGAGGCTTCACACGTTCACCACTCCTCACCCAGGCAGCCACAGTGGTGGTTGCTGGGATTCTCCCACTCTGAAATGCGTCCATCTGTTCCCCTAAAAGACACATGGGCTTGATCAGAATCTGACTACGTTTGTAAGTTTAGGGTCATACAGCTCTTACAGATTTCTAATTACCTTGTGGCTCTCTCCCAGGAGCGGGTAGAGTTTTAAATCTTAATGTCTAAGGTCAAAGTGGTGGGAACAGTACTATTTTTTAGGGGGCTGGAGATGGCCACAGAACCAGACTGAACGATGGGAGGAACAAGACCGCAAGTGGTTAGGAGAACTGCACTCTGGGTAGGGGAGACAGTGCCACAGCAGCTGGAGGCTGGGCTGTGCTGACAACCGGAAAGAATAGCAGTGGGCTGGGGTCTCCTGCACGACAGGGGAGAAGGCGGCAGAGGAAATGGACACCATGGGGCAGCTTTTGTGCTGCCTTCTGACCCTGGATAAAGACCCTGACCTCCCATGAACGAGCTAGGAAAGCACTTGACTTGGCTTTGACTTTAAAAAGCTAAATTTTAAAAAATATTTTTAAAGATTTTCTTTTTGGGCAGTACAAGGGATCAAACCCAGGACCTTATACTTGCCAGGTAGGTGCTTATTCCACTAAGCTATATCCCTAGCCCCAAAACATAATTTTAAAATCCTCACTTTAGCTCATCCAGTCCTTCCAATATATTTGCTATCCCTATATTATATGCCTGCCTTTCTCCTTGAAATACCTAGGTGGTTTCTGATTTACTCAGCTGAGCTCTGAAATATTCTTCCACATAGCTGGCACTGATTTACATTCCCACGGAAAAACTGAAGTGCCGGTTTCCTCACACTCAGAGCCACATGGTGTATTATTAAAATTCTTTTACTTCCTACCAAAAAATGTTTTTAAAAAATGGTTTCTGTGGCTTCCAATTGGAGAACAGAATGTAGTAGGGCTGGGATGAAAGTAGAAAAACCAGATAGGAGGCCCAGAAAACGTGGTAGCCTATGATCCCGAAAGAAACTTAGCAAAGGGAATAGATCCCAGACATATTTTCATAGTAGTAGTGTAGACAGCTAGGCTAGGCTAGGAAGAAATATTGCAGGCAGTCAGATAGTGTTTGCCCTTGAGAGAAAGCCAGGTAAAAGGTGAACTACATCTCAACTGCAGCCAAAGGCACATCTGTTGGAGACCAGACTTCAAGATAAAGAGAGATGACCAGGCCCGTGCACTTCCTTGAAGGACAAACACCAGGCCTAATGAAGCCTAGATAGACATCAGTCACCTGGTGGGTGACCGAGACCTCTGGACCCATCATTTCCTAGAAGAAGTCTTTGTTCTTTCCATGCACCCTTGTTACATGACCTGTTTCCCCTCTGCTTCACTATTATCTAAGCAGCTATACTTGGACCCTTCTTGGTTAATCGTAGGTGTAGCCCACATCGTACCCTGCTTCTCAGAAGCTGTATCTCTACCTCTCAATAAATGTTTCCTACTCTTAACTTCTGTTGTTCCTAAAATTTACTCTTTGATTTTTAGAGAACACGAACTTGGCGTATCAGACATCTAACAGGTTGGGAGAGGTAATACTTTCGTATTTCGTCTCCTGTGTCATATCCTGCATCAGTGGCACTCACAGGATTGGTCAGGAGACTCCAGAAGAATAGCGTGACTAGAAGCACAAAGTCGCTCCTTCTAAAGCAGAGCAGACAGGCCAAGCAGCAGAGGCTTGGAGGGGAGGGGAAGCAGGGCTTTCATCTGGGCCATGTTGGTGGGGAGTCATCTGGGGGAGCTGTCAAGGAGCAGCTGGACCCGTGACCCTAGAGCTGGAGTGGAGACTGAAGCCAGTCAGGCTGTGTATTCTCGTCCCCTGTATCCAAGGCAGGCTGACCACATGCCCTTTGCTGCCTCTGCTGGCTATGTGAGGAGCATCTCTGATTCTGCCCCTAGCAGAACCTCTCTGGCAATCATGCAAGGAATGATTGTTGTTTGTTATGGTTTAAATATGAGGGTCTCCCAAAGACCTGAGGGCTTAACCCCAGTGCAGAAGTGTTCCGAGGCATAGTTTCTGGAATGTGGTTAGAGCATGCGCCACTGGCCTCATCAGTGGGTTCATCCACTGGTGAATTCATAGCTGCATGGGCTGCTGGGGTGGAGCTGGAAGAGGAGGGACACTGACCGCATGGCCCTGAAGAATCTGTCTTTTCTCGGGCTCTACCCCGGCCTTATGCTTCCTGGCTGCCGTGAGGTAAGCAGCTTTTCCCTGCTGCTCCCTCCTGCCATGATGCCCCTGCCTTGGAGCCAGCCTACCATGCACTGAGGCCTCTGAAACTGCAGCCTACATAAGCCTTTTCTCCTCTCAGTCTTTAGGTATTCTGTCCCGGCAAGAGGAGGGAGCAATACAAGGGACCCTAGTAGCACTATCTTTCTGGGGTGTCTGGTAGGGGCAGGCTTGGGCAAGGCCGGTGTACTCACTCATCTATGAAAAGTGCATGATGTCCTCAGACTGGCTTTCCAGGTATCTGGCTCCTTTGGTGATGGGATTTCAGAGGTCAACGTGTCCCAGCTCTCCAGCTGAGTTGAGTTAGTTGAGCCAAGGGTTTCGGGTGTGTGGTAGAGTCTAAGGGTTTGCTTCAGAGCAGGATTTCATGCATTCCTTCCCCTGTTGGCTTCCAGGGTCTTCTAGTGCCCTTTACCTTCTGGGGTGTTTTGCTGGGGCTGCTGCCACAAATGACCATAAACAGGGAGGTGGAAAACAACAGAAACGTATTCTCTCACGTCTGGGTGCCAGGAGTCAGAATGAAGCGATGAACAGGCATGGCACCATCAGTGCTCCCCCGGGGAGGATGTCCCCTCACCCCTCCGGCTGCTGTGGGTGTTGGCATTCTGAGGGACTGCCTCCCGGTTCCCATGGCCCCTCCTCTGTCTGTGCCTCTCCTCGTCTCTCCTGAGGACACCTGTCCTTGGGTTTAGGGCCCGCCTGAGTGGGCCAGGATGATCTCATCTAAAGATCCTTAGTAGTACCTACTGAGATCCCTTTCCCAAAAGGGACCTTCTTGGGATAAAGACGGGGGCAGATCTTTGGGGGAATCACCACTGAATCCACTACAGCAGCCCTGTGCTACACACAAGGGAAAGGATACGAGCTACTCCCACCTACGCCAGTGTTCGCTAGGTACCTACCTCACCAAGACCCCCCTGGCACTGCAGAGCCCGGCTGGAGCCCCCTGCCGCTTTGCCAGAGGGATAGAAGAAGAGACTGAACTTCTGCAGCCCCAGGTACACAGTGGGTATAGGTGGATTTTGACAGTTCACTCCCATTTAAATATATGAAGGAAATGTTCCAGGGATCTTCTGGTCAACCTGTAGGAAAGCATTCAGTCTTCCTTCTCTCCTTTCACCCTTCCTTTCTCTCTCTTTTTCCTTCCATCTTTCTTCCTGGGGATTAAAGGTTAAACTAAGGGCATTTGCACTGAGCTACAGTCTCAACTCTTTTATTTTGAGACAAAGACTCACTAAGTTGCCCAAGCTGGACTCAAACTTGTGATTCTCCTGCTTCAGCCTCCCAGAGTGCTGGATAACACACATGTGCCACCATGCCACCATGCCCAGCTAGCACTCACTTTTATTTTCTGCAAATGTACATGTACAGATCTTGGGTTTGCTCTAAAGTGTGAGGCCTGTAAGTAATATGAAAGTATTAACCAAAGTCTTAGGCCCTGCATCTCCTCTGATATGTTGCACCCAGCCTATATGTTCTTGCACAAAAGTAACAACAATCCCATAACTGATTGTAATTAGATTTGAAATAGAGTTGCCAACCTGTACCTCGGAAAACACCTTTCCTAAGCAAAGCAAGTAGCCAGAGCATGGTGTGCATTTATGCTAGCTGCTGATCAGAGAGTGCAAATTCCTTTGTTTTCTTGCCTAGTGCAGCCTTTGAAAGCAGTAGGCCTGTCCTGGGAGACCTGGGGTCCTCTCAGGAAAGCCACCTCCAAGCCAAGGAATCCAGGGCATGTGGCTTCTTATCTGAGCCCCTGATTTCTGTCACCAAGTTGCAAGTCTGTGCTGGGTGATCTCTGAGGTCCTGTCCAGCTCCAAAATGTTTTAACCATTAGGCTGAATATTTAGTGCTAATTGCATGTGCTAGGATGCACATTCTTTATGACTGTGCATAGTTTATGTTTATGAGACAGATGAATGAGGTTAATAGGAACAGTTAATTAGAAATATATTGAATTCCCAGAAGGCATTTCATTGTGAATTTAATTATAGAGCATGCTAATGGTGTCCCTCCAGGACTGGAAATTTGTTCCTTTTCTCAGTGTAGTTGAAGGGACGGTTTCTCTCTTGTCTGCCTTGCTCTGCCCAGGTCCACAGAGTGAGACCAGCTCACTGTCTGACCATGGAGACAAGAACACAGGAGAGCGACTCAGTGGCTCCTGGAGCTCATCTCTGTCTTCGGCTGCCTAATGTCTCCCAACATGTAAGAGATACACATTTAAAGTGTGCTTAAATTGTCCTCAGTGTTTGGGCTCAGATCAATGTCATGCGAAGGGCGAAGCCCTCCAAGGAGCGGAAGAAACCCCATGGCTTCTGAGGTGCGTCTGGCTGCGGTATGTGCACTGGTGCAGACAGGAGAAGGATGTCAGGGTAAGATTTGTATTTAAAGTAAAATTAGCCAGACAAGGGAATGGATTGCAGATAAAGCAGAGATGAGGAGTAGCTTCCAAAGTAATACCAGTAAAGACTCACAGAACACACCATTATTACAATGTCCCTGTACTCACTCATTTAATGATGGGGGTTATGGGCTTCCTCACCTCAGAGGGAAGCTTGAGGCTCGGATGGCCTCCCTAACCAGCACAGGGCAGAGCAGAGGGGTGAACCTGCAGGGCCTTGGGTTTAAGGCCTTGCTCTAAAACTGTGGGCACCACCTATGACAGTTGAGTTCTAGTGGACATTTGACAATGTCTGGAGTCATTTGGGGTTTTCACAGCTTAGGCTGGGGAGCCACAGGTGTCCAGTGCATGGAGACCAAAGGTGTTGTGAAATCACTTTTAAGTTTCAGGGTAGCTACATAGCAAGGAACAACTCAGCCCCAGGTGTCAAGGTTGAGCAGTGTGGCATGGCCTGTTGTGGCTATGTCAATTTCCACCTGACTTAGCAACTCCTGCCTTCCCCACAGGAAGAATTCCATGTGGAGGGAGAGTGGGAGTGGTTTTTTGGATACATCCAGCTGAAGCCTATTAAGGTACCCAAGAGGCCAGGGCTGTGGAACCTCAGAGGTCCTGCAGTGCTCACTCCAGTAGGTGACCATTCCTGGCAGGGGGACACACCTGCCCGTGTAATCATTATTGCCTGTCTCTATCCCTTCCTCCAGACAGGAAGGAAGCTGCTTATGCAGATAAGAATAAACAACTAACTTATGAAGATTGACAGTGGGACAAAGGAACACAGAACATGAGGGTGGAGACACTGGGCATAGCCCCAAGTGGGGCTACAAAGGACCCTGATGGTATCCCTAGTTACAGCAAAGATTCAGCGACACTCTTGTGTCCACATCTCAGCTGAGCATTTGGCCACGGCCCTGCTCCCACGCTAGCAGGAGGAGCCTGAAGTGCATATCCTGGGCATTCCCCAGCACACATGCAATTTGAATATGCGCTCCATCTTTAGGCGCTGCACATAATGGGAGACCAGTCGATATTGGGAGAGAGATTCTCTGGTAACACTGTTGTCACCAAGACAGAAACTCTGTCATCTTGGACAACAAACCAAGAAGACACTGATGGCCACAGTCTCATTCCTTTTGTTTATCAGATAGTTTAATAAAATAGTTCCAGGTGTCATTCACATGGTAGAAAAACACACAGAAAAGGACTCAAGAGAAATTGAGGTGAATAAATGCTAAGTGTGATCACAAAATATGGTGAATGTTAGATAAAAATGTAAACACTTATTACAGTAAGAAACAAATTGTTATGAACCCCCTTCAAAATACCCCCACCACAATTTGAACACATTTATCCCATCGTCCTTGAACTTTCAGAAGCAGTTCTGAAGCCTTCTTCTGTGAGTGTCTTTATAAGGTGTGACCAGAAGTATATGAATGCTGCTGCTGAGCATCAGCTAACAGAAAGTCAGGCTCCTAAACACATCATGCTGTGTCCTCCACCGCCTTATTCACTAGACCTGGTGCTGAGATATTACCAGCTTTGGGGGTGCTGCAGTCTCCTTCTGGAGGTGGTTTCTAGATTCTCTGTCCTGAGAAAAATTGGTCAAGACAAGCACAAACAGTAGCAAAGATAGGAAATTAAAGATAGGAGAAGACACTGGCTCTGCAGTGAGTTTGGGTGAGTAAAAGTAGGAAAAGAAGTACACCTACAGCATGAGGACAAGCTACCTTGCAAGAGAGAACACAGTGGCAGAAACTCAATATGGACTGTTATTTTTCATCACCCACTCTTCAGGCTGAAGTCAGGTCTAGGCCTCTGATTGAAAACCTGCTTGAGTTCTCACAAGAAGTCCATGCGAAGGGCTTTGGTAACTGTTCTGCACATGTATCCTGGGATTTTGTAATCAACAGGCAGATGATGCCTACTTCCCCAGCCAGCTTTGCCATGCCATAATCTCCCCTCTCAGAGATAATCCTGACTCTCTCCCAAATTCAAAGTGACCATGAAAGATGAATGTTTTGAGCTGATTCAAGACATCAAGGCAGCCAAGATAGTGCTGCTAAAGAGAGTCACGAAAGAGGACTTCCAGAATTGCTTCAGAAAGTGGCAAGCACAATGGCGAGATAGGAGATTAAGGTGTGGGGAGGCTGGGTGGGAATTAATGGCAATGTCTTTTACTGTAACATATTGTTTAAAAAATAGTTACACAGTCACTATATATATACTTTTTAAAAAATTTTTAATCACACCATGTATGTGGTAGGGGAAGCTGGAGAGATGGTAATGCTTGGGCTGAGACCCAAAGGAGGAGACACGCTGTGAGCATGAGGAGGCAAGGGTGTGTCCAGGCAAGGGTGAGGGTGGTAAGCACCCCTGGTTGGGTGGTAGCCCTGGGTTTAGAGGACTCCTGGAGGCAGGCTGGGGAACTGAGCCTGGGCCAAGCTATGGGTTTGGCTCCCAGTGTGCAGGGGACTACGGAGGTTACTTTGGGGAAAATCAAGAATTGTGTCTTCAGGCATCCACTGTACTCTTCATCCTCACACAAGCGTGTGGTCACCTAGAGTGAGGAGTGCCTCTCCCAGCCTGCTTCGCAGGTGCAGGGCTGTGACAGAATGTCACTCAGGGGCAACTTTTGGGGAGTAGTAGAAGGAGGGAGTGTCCTTGAAACAGGGAGGTAGTGAAGGACCTGGGAGGATGAGCACAGTGCTCTGTGCAGTTGGGCTGGGGTTCCATTTACTCAGGTTTGGGTGTCACTATCTGACCTAAGAAGAGGCTCCTAGTGGTAATCTAAGCAATTAGTTTCTGTAAAACATGACATGTATTGGAACAAGTAGAGCCCTGTGAAGGTGAGAAGATCTCTGAGTGACACCGGCCCATGAGGGGGAGGAAAGTGTAGACAGTGTTCTGGCAAAGGGAGGCCACAGGCAGGAAGGCAGCCATGGAAAAGCCAAGCCGAGGAGGCAGTCAGGATGACTCAGTGAAGGGCACAGTGACCAAGGCTGGGGCTCCAGAGGCTCAACAAACAAAGATCGGCAGGCTTGTCTTGCAGCTGTGAAGTGAAGCAAGGTGACAGATCACCAGCACCACCAAGCCTCTCCTCATGCCTCTGTAAAGAGTGCCTTCATGGTGTTGGTTCTGCTAATTTTAGAAAGTTCCAATTAATGGTGCTTGTGAAAGTATGCTTGTTGTACACCATGTGTTCCTAAGGCCCACTTCTAAGTCAGACTGTCCTGAAGTGACCCCATAGGTTGACTTCAGTTTGTCTGAGATATAGTCATTTTTTCTTACGAAAACTGGACAAAGAGATCCATGGCCACCATTCGGGTCCTCTCCCAGGCTCAGTACCTGGGGACTTCTGCTTTCATTCGACAGTAGATACTTTTGTTCAGACCTCTTTTGATTCTCTGCCTTGTAACTCTTTCTGGGTTGAGAGGAGAGCCCAGCAGGCTGGTGCTAGCAGCCCTCACGCTTTTCACCGCCCAGGGCTATAGATTGGCTACAGAAGCGCTTGCCTTTGAAGTGGTCTCTGAGACGGAAGCCGTGATGACAGTGTCCCCAGCCCCGGGCCTGGATTCCTGGTGCTGGTGACGTCACCCAGTCCTCGGTGGCCTGTGGTAGATGCTGCTGACACTAGGGGAAGGTCTGTCTTACTGAAGCCTATGTTAGTGTTTGCTTTCTGTTGCAACTTCTTTTTTCATCAGTATATGTATGTGATAGGTAACAAATACATTTATCTTGGGAACTGGTACAGAGATACAGCGGTTCTTGATTCTTCTGCCTCTCCTTCCTGTGAGAACTTCTGATCTTGGCTGCTGGAGTTTTCAGAGGGAAGCCAGTCCTGCATGTCAGGACAAATCTCCTGGAGGTGTGGGCGGTTGCCCACCCAGGAGGGCTGGGTAAGGCACCTCGGAGCACAGGAAGAGGGAGGGCAGGAGCACTCCCAGGCTGTGGCTTCCTCTCCTGCTCTGACATCTGCCTGAGGCCTGCTCCCTAGGGAAGGGCAATGCTCTGTACAGGGAGATCAACACCATTTCCCCAAGTGGTCCCCACATTACAGGGGTTTGTCCATGCCTTGCCTTCTGTAATGTGGACAGTGGAAAAGGGTCTGTGACCACACAACCCTACTCCCCACAGAGAGGGAGAACTGAGGCCCAGGGAGGGACAGTGGGTGACAGGCAGGGGAAGAACGCAGAACAGAGCTGGCCTCGGGTCTCTCCCCATAGTCACACGGGCCTCCATTGTGCTGTCTGGAACCTGTGACAGTTTATCTTTAAGTGCGTGCTTTGTGTGTGAAGTCTGGGGTCAGGAGCACCCACTAGGTGTCTCAACTCAGGTGCAGCTCTGCCAACCACCTTGCTCTTGGCCCAGCTCCCTGCCCCCACAGCTGCCTGTGCCTCTGCAGCTCCAGCAGGGTGTGCACACTCACAGGTCTCCTCTAGCTCCAGTGTGAAACAGCCATGCCTAGGTTATCAGCCACTGGCTGCCCTGGGGGTGGGGCACCTGGGCCTCCAGGAAGGCTGTCTGCACCTGTGTTATGGTTATACATTGTGTCAAGTTGGGGAGTCTAGAGGTTTGGCTGAGTGACTCAGCAGGAAGCCAGGGTGCTTACTTTGTACACATCCTGAGCCTGCTGAAGAGGAGGGCATGGAGATTGTGAGAGAGCTACATCCCCCTGGGTGGGGGTAGGGTGTTTACAAGGTAAGAGAAAGAGGCTGCTTGCCTGCGACTCCTCCCTTTTTTGCTGATTGTTTTTGCTGTGCTCTGCTGCCATGAACGTTTGCCCTCTGCCTCAGAACCAGCCAAGTATGGAATGAAACCTCCACAAACTGTAAGCTAAATAAACCTTTCCTTCCTTCATTTGGGGTGTTGGGTATTTTGTCTCAGCAACAAGAAAAAAGTAACCAAGACAACCTGGTTGGTACCTGGAGCACTGGTACCAAAGGCTTGGAGGTTGCAGGATCTGTGGGGGCAAGGCCACCTTCCTGGCTTCCGGGGAACCTGGTGGTTGTGCTGATCAGGTAGAGGGCGGCTCCTGGGGGTCTGGGAGACAGCTTGAGAGATCACCCATTAAACAGCTCACCGGAGGCATGAGACAGGTGTGTGCGCGCGCACGTGCGTGTGCATGCGTGCGTGCGTGCGTGCGTGCGTGTGTGTGTCTGTCAGTACCGTGCCCCTTTCCTGCCTTTGGAATGCTGCTCTGTGTTTTCCTGTGGCCCTGGCTTTCCAATGAGGTAGCTGCTCTGGCTCAGTGATGCCAGCTCACTGGGTGGTGGCCTTTCAAAGGTCAGTCCATAGCATTCTGGCCCCACCTTCAGGCTTTTCCTGTATTTACTTTCTTGAAGTCTTATAATAACTCAGCAAAGTGTGTACTATTAGAGTCACTTTAAAGGTGACCAAAGAGAGGTCCAGGGAGGCTAGGTTAGCTGAGCCAAACCCTACAGCGGGGGTGCAGAGGTGGCTTCTGATGCAGCTGGCCTGTCCCCTGGCCCTGGCATGGGCTGGAGGGGTGGGCACAGTGTTTGGGGGCTGGCTCTGGGTGCATCCCTCTACCTCCTGTGCAGCCCACCCTGCCCTCTGAAGGGAAGAGGCCCTGTGGCCAGCCCACTGTGTAACCAGGCAACCGCTCCAATATGCTGCTTTCCCTCCTCACTGCCTTCTGCCTTTTTCAGTGCCCGCCAGGCTGTCTTGGCTCCTGGGAGCATTCCAGTAGTCATCATGAGGAGTAGGGCTTGCCAGAGAGGCCTGCGGGTATAGCCAGTGTCCCACCTGATCTCACCCTGAGGTCCGGACCTTGCCTGCTGGTGCTTCTCAGTGACTGGTAGAGATCCAGATTTCCCAGGGTCAGAGTCTGCCCTGTGCATGATGGGAAGGGGATGAGGGGATGCATGGCTCAGGCAGCCCTGTGACATACTATGCTCTGGGTCCTCTCTTCCAACTATTGCCCTGAGCCGGGAGCTGGCTGCTCCCCAGGTGCCCCTGCTTCCCCAGCATGGAGGTTCAGACATCTGGGCTCTCCGAAGCAGCTGGAAGCTAGCCGTCTCCCTCCTGGCTCTAGAGCTGCTGTGGTCCAGGGCCAGGTGAGAACTGCAGGGGCCCAGAGAGTCCCCGGGCTCCTACCATCTTCCCTGTGCTAAACGCCGGGGAGAGAACCCTTAGCAAGGCAGACCTCCTTCCACTGTTACAGATAGGGAGAAAGAGGCAGAGAGAGGTAAAGACTCGCCTGACTCTGTCCTTGCCACCAGGACTGCTGCTTCTCCCAAAAAATGTTCACGTTCTTCCAGACCAGCCCTTACATATAGGTAAGCAGGGAACATGGACCTCCAGTTAGCCGTGATCACCCAGGCCAGTCCTTACCCCTCATATCACAGATGCGGAGGAATGGGGGATGGGGTCTCTCTCAGGTTCACACCCCCACTCTCCCCAGGGTCACCTTTGAATTATCTGGGGTGGCATGTGCATGCGCTCACGTGTGCTAGGGGATGGAACCCAAGGCCTTGAACGCACTCTGCCCGCGCTCTCGCACCGAGTCACTCCTCCACCCCTCATTACTATTCAAACTCCAAACCTTCCTTTTTTTGAAACACATGCAGCCAGGCCTGTGTCCGTGTCAATATGCAGAAAGTACTAGAGTTGAGCAGTGGCAATGGTGTAATGCAGCAAAGGTCACTCCTGGCTTTTAGGAGAAAGGAGACTGGACACAAGCATTTCCTCTCACTAGGTTTGTTTCCACCTCTGAGAAACAGGGGTAATAATAGCACTCAGGGTTGTTCTGAAGATTAAATGAGATAATGTATGTCAAATTTTGAAAACAACCTTGGATATTATAACTGTGTTAAACTTTTGTCATGAGCGCCTTCAAAATCTCAGCCAGAGAAAGCACAGGGCTAACATCACATTCCTTGATTGATTGAATTATTGATTCATTCATTCCCTTTTTTGGTATCCCAAAGGTTTAGAACTATGCCTGCAAAATAGTGCGTGCTCAACAAGCATTTG
The DNA here is from genome assembly GCA_004027595.1 of Dinomys branickii. NCBI lineage: Eukaryota > Metazoa > Chordata > Mammalia > Rodentia > Dinomyidae > Dinomys > Dinomys branickii. The sequence continues at coordinate 185,549 of PVLD010000847.1, forward strand.
CCCAGGGAGTGAGACTCTGAAAAGCCTAGAATTGAACTTGAGGTAGATGGTATGAGGCATACCAAGATGGCGGTCAAGCTGTCTTCCTCTCTTAGCCAGAACTGGACCTGAGCAGACTGCCTGCCAGCCTCCCTTCCTCCCACCACCTTCCCATGTCCCAGGGGTCTCCTCCAGGGAACACTGGGGAGGCCTGTCCTTTCCTCTGTGTGTGAATGTAGGATTGATGGGTCCCCCTCCTAGGGTCAGATGTAGTTTAAATTTTTGTTGATTTGGCCTTGTTTAGTTTTGCAGGGTTTGTTTGTTTGTTTGGGGGGCCTCCTCAAGAATCTACATCCCAGCCCTCTTCATTTCTTTTTGCATTAGGGTTTTCATACATTGTCCAGGTGGGACTCAAACCTGCAGTCCTCAGGTTCCCAGAGAGCTGGGATTACAGGTGTGAACCATCATGCCCAGCTTGAAGTTTTCTCTACAACAATGGAAACTCTGCTAATTTGAAAGGAGATGCACTAGGGCAGGGGGCCCACCAGAGACTCCAGAAAAGAGCAACTGGGATTGCTCGGTGGCCTTGGCATCCAGGCTGCATTTCCCAGGTTTCCTTGCAGCTAAGTATGGCCATGTGCCACAGTGCTGGCCATGCCTGTTGGTAGTGAGGATGCGCATTTCCTCCAGACCTGCCCATCACAATTTCTGTGCTTCTTCTTCTCCCCCTTTCCTTGCTACAACAGGGAGCTATCTGCTAGAGAGGGAGGTAATACACACACAATATGTAAACATTATTCCATTTCCTACAAGGCCTATGAGCATCCTTAGATTTGGGCACCTGGGATGAGAGTCCCAGAACCAGTGTCCCAGTGGGTACCTGAGGGACTGCTGTCCTCTCTGGAGCTGCATTCTGACTGGGGCCAGGTCGTGTGGGAAGTGGGCTGTCTGGGGTCCTGGCTTTGCCGCTTCTTGCCTGTATACATCTTCTAAAGGCTCTGAGCAAGCTGCTTAAAAACATCTCCAAACCAGGGCCGCCCATCACTGCTTGATCCTCCTCTCTGGAAGGGAAGCTGGGGAATCAGAGAGCTGGAAAGTAGGGCAAGGGCTCTTTGATTTCAGCTCCATTTGATATTTTTACCTTGGCTAAGAACTCAGCATTAAAAATTCCTCTCAGGAAGAGTTCTTCCTGCTCTGCCTTCTCATCCCCCGTCTTTCCATGACAGATCCTGAATGTGAAGCGGGCAATCTGGACCCACGGCCACCTCTGCTGCGTCGAGCAGTGTAGCCCCAAAAAGTCTCTATCATCCTGATTGTCCATTTCCACAGTGTACACTGAAGGCCATACCATGGCCTTGTGTGGATCCAAAAGAAGTTAAAGATGAGAAGGTGCAGGAAGCCCGCAGGAGATGGCTTGTGCTCCCGGGATGGCTGCTGCTTCTAAACGCGACGCCCTCTGGTGCCGCAGCTCCCGTCAGCCTTTCCTTCAACAGCCACTTCCTTTCTGATGCTTTAGGTTTTTACACGTGATCTTAGCCAAAAGGCCGAGAAGCGATGCTTTAGGATTTTAATGTGTGGTTAACAAATTTTCCTACCCAGGCAAGTTTAGAAATATCTTCATACTGAATTCCTTCAACTCTGCGTCCTTTTATTTTTTTATTTATTTATTATTTTTTTTAAAATATGGAACGCTTCACGAATTTGCGTGTCATCCTTGCGCAGGGGCCATGCTAATCTTCTCTGTATCGTTCCAATTTTAGTATATGTGCTGCCGAAGCGAGCACTCTGCGTCCTTTTAAAGAGCCAGTTTCAATGACTGTAGTTGCTGAAAAAGTCTTGATTGACGGATTCTAGCGTACCTTCATTTCCGCTGTAACCTCCATTTAAAACTAGAATTTTTTAGGGTTAGGGCTAGAATCAGTCATCTTTACAATGGGCAGCCATCTACTGAGCCTCTCCCGTGTGCCAGGCAGTGAATGAAAGTCAGAGCCTCTGCCCTCCTCAAGCTTCCCTTCTGGCAGAGTGGTAAACGTATTCTGAGTGGACAGACAAGCAAAAAAACTGAAAATTAATAATAATCCAGGAGACAAAAGGCTTGCTGAAACGGAGTACGGGGGAGGACGGCGGTACCCGCTGCGCGGGGCGTGGGGAAGGCGATCCTGGGCGGGGACATCCCAAGAGCCCGGTAGACGGCAAGACGACCGGATAATAGGCACCCTAAGGGAGGCACCCCTGGCGAAGACGGACTGGGGGACCGGAGCAGGGGTTCGGGGCAGCAGGAGGCCACAGGATCGGAGGGCCCACACTGCCCTGCAGGCCTAGTGGAGAATGGCTGAAATACATAGAAGCAACAAGCCACTGGAACAGAAATTTTGCGACTGAGTTATTTTCTGATAACAGCAAGTCTCAGCGTGGTCCTCATCCCAGCAAGGCGGCCTGGGGATTTGTGAAAAATGAGAATTCTCAGGCCCACCAGATGGGCAATTCAGTGGGTGGCGTAGCAACGAGCTCTCCAGGGCGTGCTCGGCTACGGTCTGCGCCAGAAACTCAGCAGTTCCCCAACTTCACCGTGAGAGGATCGCCCGGGGCGCCCGTGCGGAACGCGGCCAGGGCCCGGGTCAGCGCTCCCGGCTGCCGGGGGCCCAGGGGCTCCGCAGCTCCAGAACCACCGCACGCGCCTGCGGGGGGCCCCCGCTCTGAGCGGCGCGGACCTCGCGCGGCGGGTGCAGCGCTGGGGAGGGGCGGCCAGCAGGGGCGCTGCTGCCGCTGCGGGTGCAGAGGAGGCCCGCAAGCCGGGCCGCGCTCTGCACCAGCAGCCGAGGCCTGCGGTTGGGTCCCGCCGAGCTCTGACGCGGGGCCTGCGGGGGGGCAGCGGTGGGGGTGCCGCGGGCGCGGGGTTGGCCCGGCCCGGCTGCCCCGGCCGGCACGACGCACGGGATGGAGACAGCCCACCGCTGGAGCCCGCCAGGCGCCGCCGCCCTCTGCGCCCCCAGAAGCGCCCCCTGTGCCTCCCGCGTTCCTGTGCGGCCAGGAACTCGATTTTAAACCTTATCCGACCACTGTATACTTAAAAAAGCCATACGTCGAGGGGGAGATCCTCTTGGATCCTGCGGATCTAAAATACGTGGGTTCAACGTCGAGGATCCTTGAGGGCCTCTTGGGTATGAGCTACAGTAAACCACGCTCAGCACTGAACAGCCCAGCACACAAGTGCTCAGTGAATTTGGGTTTGAAAGGAAAATGTAAGAGAAGCCAGGAGTGGTGGTGCAAGCCTGGCATCTTAGCACTCTAGGAGTCTGAGGCAGGAGGATTGCAAGTTTGAGCCCAGTGTGGGCAACTTCATTTCAAAATGGGGCAGGAGAGAGGGCTGGGGATGTAGTTCAGGGCAAAAGCCCTTTGTTCAGTCTCCAGTACTGCCAGAAAATTATATATATGGAAGGAAAAATCAGTGACCAAAACTATACATTTTTGCATTTGACAGATTTTGTTAATTTGTGGGACAGCACTCAGACTCTTCTAAGCAGAATCTCCTGGAGTTTCGCACCTGGAGGGGGTGTCCCCAGCACTGTCACTGTTACTTCTCAAAGCAGAATTGTTTAAATATTTCTTCACCATGTATTTGACGGGAACAGAGAACAAGTTCTAGTTAATCAAGTGTGTGTTTAATACAGATTCCTTCTGTTCATTCCCAGACTAAAGGAATCGTCCCGTTTTTCTCCTCTGTCTGGTTTTCCTCTGCTGTTTCACGAACCAGGGCTTTTAAAGGCCTGAAGTGCGGACAGTAGGGGGACAAGTCCCTGGGACGCAGTCTAGGCCGCGCGTGTCTCTGTCCCAAACGTGGCCTGCGGTACTCGGACTTCATCTGAGGAGTGGTCCTTGGCCAGTGTCACTCACACAGTGTGGGCGCTGCAGCTCCTGGCTCGGGGCTCTTCCACCAAGAGTCGCAGGGTGGGCGCCTCTGTGCCTCTCCGTGGGCGGCTTCCGCTCTGTGTGAGCAAACCCGAGTCAAGGGCCTCTGGCTGCCACGCTTAGCGCTCCGTGGACTGGCACTAGTGGCTGGTCATCCTGCCGTTTTTCATGCCCCGTTGACAGCGCACCCGGTTCCTCCATACGACCCCCTGCGAAGCCGCAGGTGGAGCCTGGCACCTTCGACTGTCACCGCTGGAGGGCTTGCACGCTCTCTGGGAGGCCTGGCCATCGATTCCACAGAGAAGTGACCGCAGCCACAGGCGGCCTGCTAGTTCAGTCTAAGGGGTCCCCGTGTATCGTGCACATGGGAAGTGATCTGACGTCGGGACGTGCAGTGTTAGGAAGGGGGCACCTGGAGGGGTCCCTGGCGCAGGACTGGAAGGGTGCTGGCCCCCGGCGCCTGCCTTATCTCTGCTTCCTGGCCAGGCAGGCTGAGCCGCTTTCTGCAGTAGGCCTTTCCACCATACGGTCAGCCAGATAACCGTGAACAGAACGTGCGCCAGAATAAGCCTCTCCTCTATTAGGTCAGGAGCCTGGTGCCCTGCCCGGGGGTGGGGTGGGGGTGCGGTGAGGAGATGACTGCACACAGCCCCGGGAAAGGGGCCGCTGTTGGGTTTGAAGGTTTTATTCCCCTTTCCTTCCTCCTGTGTTACTCTGGGGACAGAGAGAATCTTCTGCCGGAGGACACTGACCTGTTTTGCAGCTCTGCCCCTGACAGCTCATTCCTAGCTCTGTCCACAAGGCTCTCTGGAGATAGGTCCACATGAGAACAAAGAGGTTGCTCCTTGATTTCGCCCTTGCGCAGAAGGGAAGCTCTGACCACAATCCTCCCATCTCTGGATGTCCCCCGAACCCCTGAATGGTGGGATGCCCTTCCCCCAAAGAGCTACTTCCCAGTGTCCTCCTAACCCAAGTAGCTGTGAATGCGTCCTGCAAGGCTCAGGGTTATTGAAGACTGGGTTGAAAAACACTAAGTTATTGCAGGCTCTCCCAAGGAAATGGACGGATGAAGGCGTAAATAAAAAATGAGACAATGAAATGTGATTTCAGGGCTTCCAGGAGGGACTAATTCCTTTCCAGCTTCTATATTCTTTGAATTAGCCAAAGACTTTTCTGGGTCACTGGTTTTTATTAGGTTTACAAATAAGGGAGGGGGAATACTGAAGAAAATACAGGAATCTGGGCAGGAACCTGGGCAGGACTTAGGAATCCTTTCAAGGACTTCTCCAAGTACTATTATGTTAATTTAGGAGAGCTTTGTGTTATCTCCAGGAAGGCCTTCACAGCAGGACTGAGATGCCTGCAGCCATAGTTTCCTAGAAGTTAATAGGGATGGGAGCCAGGTGTGCTCAGCTGCAGTCACCTTGTCCTGGAGGCATCACAGCATCACAGGCCAATACAGGCCTCAGCAGTGACCAGTGACTCATAGAGGTTCATTTACTATGAATCAGCTGCCCATCTGCAGACAAGGTGCCTAAGACTCGGACAACTCCCAAGTAAATGTGAAAAGCCAATTGGTTAATATTAAATCTTGCTCAGAGCTGCTTCATAGTGGTCCCCAACACAGGGTCAATCTCAGTTACGTGAACGTCCACAGGACTCAAGACCCTGGGGACCCGAGGGCCTGCCCCAGGTCTCAGCCAGCCCACTCCTGAGTGGCTGTGTCCACCCAGTGATCCATGGGTTCCAGGTCACAGTGGTGGTCTCAGCCCGCTCCTTCCCCTTCCTGCCCCCTGCACTCTGCCCTCTGTGGGGAAGGGCGCTGCACTACACACTGAGCAGACCCCTTGGCCTCCTCTGTGGAGCCCGTTGTGGCCCTGCTGGCTGAGCATCTGTCCAGGTTCCCCCTGCTTTTCAGATGCACTGGGATGGGAGTGAGGCAGACCAGAGTCTTGGCATCCCCTGACCCTCCTTCCAAGGTCACCCTGGCCAGGCTGTGTCCCAGGCTGAGGCTCTGCTCCTCTGAGCCTGCTGCGTCTGCTCTGCTTGGGACCTTGGGTTCAGGTTAGGGCTTCAACCTGTCCCCTCACATGCGTCACAGTGAGCTCCTGTCTGTTCCAGCCCGGGGTCCCTCACAGCTCACGTCTTGCACGGGCCAGCCTCGGAATGGCTCTGCTCTAAACAAACACTCTTTCGATTACCCTGACTCGAGAGAATCACCTTTTCCTTAGGTCCCGAGATTCAATTATAGGGTATCTCCCAAGAAATCATGGAGAGCACTGGGGACTCCTTATTAATGAACAAATGTTGGCCACCCCTTTATTCACCAATTGGAGTCCTACCCAACATTTTTTCTGTTTAATATTATAGTTAAATATCTTTGTTTAAACATAACTTCATTTAAACCCACTGGTAATTTAGGTGAAAGCATGCCTTTAAATTTATAACCCAATAGTATCATGAAAAAAATTTGTTGAGCTCAAAAATAAAGAGGAGCAGTTGTTCACAAAATGACAGACAAACACGCAAACAAGTACACAGAACAAACATTTACACAGAATCAGAGTGCACTCAAACATGCCTTTGACCAAATTATATTACAGCAATTCTATTACAATTTTAGAAATTTATAATTTAACTATTTGCCATCATAAATGGTCCCCGTGTACCATGCAGACCAAGAAGCTATCTAAATTCATTAGCATAAATTGGTGCCCCATATATACCTGAGTCTATAAAGTTAATGCCTACCATAGTGGCTATGCCAGCCAACAGGGCTAAAAATACATTACCAGCTGTAAATATTTTCCAGTGGGGCCCAGCAGCTCCTACACCCTGGGTTAATTTCCTAAGTTGCCCCTGAATGGGGCTGTGCTTTCTGAGTGCTCTTGGTCTAAGGGAGGTGCTGTAACGGCATCCCTCTCGTTTTTTCCACCAGAGGATTCAGATCGAATCTGACTCTTTTGTGGCTCATGTCAAGGTTTGATGCTTCTAGCAGGGAACCACACTTTTTCTCCTGAGTCTGTAAGGACACAAGCAAATCCTGTCCCCCAAATTTGAAAAATACCTTTTTCCCATTTTCCAGTATGAATATCTTTCCAAAAAATAGGTTGCCCTGTTGATTCTGGTGGTCTTTTAATAATGGTGGCCCAAAACTTTGCTGCTGCTGTAGTAGATGAGTCTTTACTAATATTCAAAAAATTTAAAGTGAATAAAGCTTTATGTAATATTTGACGTGGTGAACCTCTATCTCTAATTCCTCTTTTTGTTTAGTTAACATAAACTTGACTGTGGCATGTGCCCTTTCAACCATACCTTGTCCCTGAGGATTGTATGGAATGCTGGTATAATGATTAATATCCCACCAGGCACAGAATTGTTGGAAGGAATGAGATGCATAGGCAGGTCCATGGTCAGTTTTAATTGCTTTAGGTTTCCCTATGATAGCAAAACATTCTAACAGATGATTTTTAACTTGTGCAAATTTTTCTCCTGATTGCGCAGAGGCCCATATAAAGCCAGAATATGTGTCAACAGCAACATATGCAAATCCAAGTTTACCAAAAGCTGGAATATGTGTTACATCCATCTGCCACAACTCATTACCTTGCAAGCCTCTAGGGTTTGTTCTAGGCTAAAAAGTAAGATTGTTAAGCATTCCACAATTAGGACAAGATAAAATGATTTCATGAGCTTGTTGAATCAAAAGTTGAGGAAATTTTTTACATAAGCCTTTGATATTTACGTGAGTTAAAGTGTGAAATTCAGTAGCTAAACAGTCTGGTGAAGAAATAGCAACGAGTTGGTCAACTTCATCATTATACTTAACCATGTCACCAGGAAGATCTAAGAACGAATGTGAGTTATGAAAATAGGAAAATCTGTATTACGAATGTTAGTCTGTAATTGACAGAACAATTATCAAGTTCAGTATCATTTGATAAAGTAGCCGTTTCTATATGATTAACTGTGAACCATACATATTGAGAATCTGTAACAATGTTAATAGATTCTGCAACATCTAATAAAAGTTGCATAACTGCCTGAAGTTTTGCTTTCTGTGCAGAAAGAAAAGGAGTGCGCTATACTCTTGAAATCTTTCCTACATATCCAGGTTTTCTGTTACCACTATCATCAGTATAGTACATGTCTGCTGCAGTTACAGGTTCAGAGCACACAATTTTAGGTAAAATCCAATTCTGCCATTTAAGAAACTGTAAAAGTTTAGAACTAGGAAAATGATGATCTGTTTTTCTAATATAATCAGCAAGTCCAATCTGCCACTGTTCACTCATTTGTAATGCCTGATCTATCTGCTGCTTTGTTAAGAAAAAAATAATAAATTCAGGGTCATTTCCTGATAACTGTCATAAACAAGTTCACCCTTAAATACAATTAGGCCTATTTTATCTATATAAGTAATGAGTTGCTTCTGTTCCTTGTGTGGAAGAAAAATCCATTCTAAAACTGCTTACTTTTGTCATAATATAGCCATAAGAGAATGAGATGATGGAAAAATTAAGAGTATACTGGTTTATATAAATCTATATGGGTTAACTGAGCTTGACTTAGATGCTGTTCTACCCAGGCTAATTCTTTGTCTCCTTCCTTTATAAGGTAGTGAGGGCTGTCTAATGCTGGGTTCCCTTTAAGAGTATTAAAGAGGTGTTGCAAAGCATAGATAGGAATGCTTAAAGAAGATTGTAACCAATTAATATCTCCCAATAATTTTTGAAAATCATTAACAGTGAGAAGCTGATCTCTACAAATATTAACTTTGGGGGAATTATTTGCTGCTTTTGAAGAACATGACCTAAATAAGTTATAAGATAGTTAGTTTGAATCTTATCTGGGGCTATCTGCAAGCTAAAGTCAGTCAACAATTGCTTGGCTACACAGACCATTTCCTGTAAATATTTTTCTGAACTAGAAGAAAAGAGAATATCATCTATGTAGTATAAAATCAGAGCATCTGGGAATCTTTCCTGCAACAGTTCTAAAGGTTTATTAACATAATATTGATAGAGTATTGCACTATCTAACATTCCAATGGAGGAAGAACTTTCCAATGATATATTTTTACTGGTTCCTGGTTGTTAAAAGTAGGTATAGTGAATGCAAATTTTTCTCTATCTGCTTGTTGAAATGGAATAGTAAAAAAAAAAATCCTTAAGATCTATAACAATTAACTTCCAATTCCTAGGGATCATGACAGGAGAAGGTAATCCAGACTGTAAGGGACCCATAGGTTGAAAAACTTCATTAGTTTTTCTAAGATCTGTGAGCAGTCTCCATTTACCTGATTTCTTTTTAATCATAAATACAGGGGAATTCCAGGGGCTAGTAGATTCCTCGATATGTCCTTTTAATAGTTGTTCTTATACTAATGATCTCAGGGCTTCTAATTTTTCTTTTGGAAAAGGCCACTGATCAACCAAACTGGCTTATCAGGGAGCCATTTTAAAGGTAAGGCATCGGACCTTACTCCAGTGACAGAAACCCACCGGTGTGGGACTTGGACCTTACTCCAGTGACAAAGGCCCACCAACACCGACATCTAAGCAGCGCTTCATTTCATGGTCTGTGCCAGCTGGGTGACTCGCCTTTCTCCAGCGACAGAGGCTGACCTGCAAGGACACATACATGGCGACACCCATCTCCTCTGAACCAAAGACAAAAGTGGATTTGCGCAGACACCTGGGTGGCGCGGTGTTTCCCTCCCATGCCCCGACTGTGCGACTGGGACCTTCACCCAGAGACAAAGGCGGACTCGCTCAGACACCTGGGAGGCACGGCGTTTCCTACCCGTGCCGCAACTGTGTGACTAGGACCTTTAACCAGAGACAAAGGCCAACTCGCTCAGACACCTGGGCAGCAGGCGTTTCACTGCCTGCCTCCCGGCTCTGCGACAAGGACCTTTCTCCAGCGACCTGTGACACCACGTGAGAAGTGCAACTCTTCTCCTCTGGTAAGCTCCACACCTTAGAGTTAGGAAGGAAATCCAACTGGGAGAGGCCTATCCCTGCTGGTGGTTGAGACCTGCAGAGTGGAATCACCTCAGGCTCTGGGGTCCTCGGGGTTGGGAGGAGAGCCCTGCTACCCCCTGACTAGCTACCTGAGGAACCTAAAACAGAAGCTGCTGCCTAACCACCATAGGCTTCAAGGCTGAGACCCACACTCTTCCCGTCCACACCACTGGACACTCGGGTACTGAAGCCCAGCACTCCCCCACTATAGCAGCTGTTGTCTGAGCCAAGCACCCCAGCATTTTCCTGGGGTGCCTGGGCCCAGTGGTCCACAGTCTGCTACCACCCTGGGTTTAGTTTAACATCCAAGTAAACTAGGGTCCCTAGAGTACTTAGTGAGCTGCCTGGGTAGTCAGTAGCTCAGCACCAGGCATCTGACATTCAAAATGACAAAACGAAGGGGCAAAATGCAGTCTCAGAACACAACTCCACCGAGAACAAGTACAGGACACAATGACATAGGAGAACTAGGAAACCACATACCTGAAATTTCTGAAATGACCATATCTGAAGTAAAGAAACAACTCATCAAGCCATAGAAGAGACTAACTCTGAAATAATCTCTCAGGCAAAAAGTGAAATGAAAATAATAATGGAAGAAATGCTTCACACATACAGAGAAGAAACAGATAAGAGACTAGAAGATCAAAGGCAACAAATGGAAATGTTAAATGAGCAATTCAGAAATGAATTAGAACACATGAAACAGTCTCAAAAAGATTTCCAGGAAATGAAAACTGCCATTGAAAGCTTGAAAAATCGCTTGAATGAATCTGAAGATAGAATTTCAGATCTGGAAGATAGCCTGACAGCTAATGAAAGTGAAAGGAAGGATCTCTTAAAGTCAACAAGGAACCAGGAGAAAACAATCCAACATCTGCAAGATGAAGCAAAGAGAAATAATGTGCGAGTAATAGGAATAAGTGAAACAGCAGGAGGCAACACAAATGACATAAAAAGAATATTTGGAGAAACAATAGCAGAAAATTTCCCAAGAATGGTAAAAGAAACTGATGTACAGGTAAATGAAGCATATAGAACTCCAATGAGCCACAACCCATGTAAAACACCCCCAGGCATATAATAGTCAAGATTCCAGATATGCAGCAAAAGAACACAATATTAAAAGCTTGCTAGAGAAAAGAAACAGATCACCTATAAAGGAAAGCCCATCAGAATCACAGCAGACTTCTCAACAGAAACCATGAAATCAAGAAGAGCTTGGAGCAGAATATTACAGATTCTCTGATAAACAGCTTCCAACCCAGACTGATGTATCCTGCAAAACTATCCTCAAAATTCAATGGAGAAATAAAATATTTCCAGGACAAAGACCAACTGAAGAACTTCATGAGTGCCAAACCAACATTACAAAAAGTACTGAAAGATATTCTAGACAGAGAAAAAAGTGACCACAATCCCAAAAACAACAATAGAAAGGAACCCTTAAGCAGAACAAGATATTAAACAGCAAAAGTAGGAAAGCAACATCAAGTAAACAGCATGACAAGAATAAGCCAACATATAACAGTTATAACCATTAATGCAAATGGCCTCAATTCACTAGTCAAAAGAAACAGACTGGCAGAGTGGATTAAGAGACAGAATCCCACAATATGTTCTATACAGGAAACACACTTTAGTCAAAAGGAAATCCATAGACTGAAAGTCAAAGGTTGGAAAACAATCCTCCATGCAACAGGTTCCCAGAAAAAAGCAGGCGTAGCTGTTATGTTTGCAGACAATGTAAACTTCAAACTGATAACAATCAAAAGAGACAAAGAAGGCCACTATATACTAGTTAGGGGAAAACCACAAGAGGAAGAGATCACAATCCTAAACATGTATGCACCAAATACTGGAGCACCAAACTATGTAAGGCAAATCTTAACGGACATAAAAAACCAAATAAACAATAACACTATTGTAATATGGGACCTAAATACCCCTTTGACACAAAGAGACAGGTCAACTGGACTAAAACTCAGCAAAGATATAACAGACCTGAACCAAATGTGTGAACAAATGGACTTAGTAGATATTTACAGAGTGTTCCACCCTACAACACCAGAATACACATTTTTCTCAGCTGCACATGGGACTTTCTCTAAGATAGACCACATTCTAGCCCATAGAGCATACCTACCTAAATGCAAAAGGATTGAAATGCATATTATCTGACCACAGTGCAATGAAATTGGAAATTAATGACAAAGGGAATTCCAAAAGCTTTATAAATACTTGGAAATTAGACAACAACCTCCTGAATAATCAATGGGTCACAGAGGAAATTAGAGAAGAGATTGGAAAATACCTACAAACAAATGAAAGTACAAATACAACTTATAGGAATCTGTGGGATGCAATGAAAGTGGTCCTCAGAGGGAAATTTATAGCAATGAACTCACACATAAAGAAAACAGAAAGAGAACAAATAAATAGCCTAATGTTGCACCTCAAACTTTTAGAAAAAGAAGAACAAGTCAAGCCCAAAGCCCAAAGAAGGGAGGAGATTATAAAGCTTAGGTCAGAAATTAATGCAATTGAGACAAAGAAAACTCTACAAAAAATCAAAGAGTTGGTTTTTTGAAAGAGTAAATAAAATTGATAAACCTCTAGCCAATCTTATCAAAAAAAGAAAGGAAAGAACTCAGATTCATGCAATAAGGAATGAAAAGGATGAAATCACTACAGATTGTACAGAAATTCAAAAGATCATTAATACTTACTTTGAGAATCTTTACTCCAATAGGATAGAAAACCCAGGAGAAATCGACAGATTCCTAGAAATGTACGAATTACCAAAGTTGAACCAGGAAGATATAAAAACCCTGAACAACCCAATATCAATTAATGAGATTCAAAATGTCATTAAAAACTTACCAACAAAGAAAAGCCCAGGCCCTGATGGATTCACAACAGAATTTTATAAAACATTCAGTGAAGATTTAATGCCAATACTCCTCAAACTTCAATGAAATTGAAAAGGAAATAATTCTCCCTAACTCATTTCTGGAGGCAAGTATCATACTAATACCAAAACCAGAGTAGGACCCAACCAAGAAAGAGAACTATAGGCCAATCTCCCTAATGAACATAGATGCAAAGATACTCAATAAAATACTAGCAAATAGAATGCAGCGAATCATAAGGAAAATTATATACCATGACCAGGTTGGATTTATTCCAGGAATGTAGGGATGGTTCAAGATTCGCAAATCAATTAATGTAATACACCATATCAATAGAGCCAAAGACAAAAACCACATGATTATCTCAATAGATGCAGAAAAAGCTTTCAATAAAGTCCAACATGCATTCATGTTAAAAACCCTAGAAAAAATAGGAATAGATGGCCTCTACCTCAATTTAATCGAAGCCATCTATGACAAACCAACAGCCAACATCATACTAAATGGACAAAAACTGAAAGCTTCCACTTTAAAGACAGGAACAAGACAAGGATGTCCACTGTCACCACTCCTATTCAACATAGTTCTAGAAGCATTAGCCAGAACAATTAGACAAGAGAAAGAAATAAAAGGAATACAGATAGGAAAGGAAGAAGTAAAACTATCGCTATTTGCAGATGACATGATACTTTACATGGAAGACCCCAAAAACTCCACAAGAAGACTCCTTCAATTAATTGACAAATTCAGCAGAGTAGCTGGATACAAAGTCAACACTCAAAAATCAATAGCATTTCTATACACAAACAACAAACAGACTGAGAGAGAAATTAAGGAAACCATACCTTTTACAATAGCATCCAAGAAAATGAAATATTTAGGAATCAATCTAACAAATGAAGTAAAAGACCTATTCAACAAAAACTACAGTACTCTGAAAAAAGAGATCGAAGAGGATTTCAATAAATAGAAAAACATCCCCTGCTCATGGTTAGGAAGAACCAACATTGTGAAAATGGCCATACTACCAAAACTGTTGTACAGATTCAATGCAATTCCCATTAAACTACCATCTACATACCTCACAGATCTAGAGAAAACATGCCTTAAGTTCATCTGGAACCAGAAGAGACCCAGAATAGCAAAAGCAATTCTGGGCCACAAGGTCAAGTCAGGTGGAATCACAATCCCTGACCTGAAATTATACTACAAAGCTACTATAATAAAATCAACCTGGTACTGGCTCAAAAACAGACCCGAGAATCAATGGAACAGACTGAAAGATACAGCCACAACCACAAAAACACTCAGCCACCTAATATTTGACAAAGGGGCCAAACAAGCCCACTGGAAGAAAGATAGCCTCTTCAATAAATGGTGCTGGAAAAATTGACTTGCCACTTGCCAAAGACTGAAAATAGACCCAAGTCTATCACCATGCACCAAACTCAAGTCAAAATGGATCACAGATCTCAATATTAAAACAGAAACACTGAATCTATTGGAAGAGAAGGTAGGTAAAAATCTTGAAGACATAGGAGTAGGCAGTGAGTTCATGAACAAAAGTGAAACTGCAAGGGAAACACTTCAAAGAATAACTGGGATCTCATCTTACTGAAAAGTTTTTGCACATCTAAACAAATCACCAGCAAAGTAAAAAGAAAACCTATAGATTGGGAAAAAGTCCTAACTAGCTGTCCCTCAGACAAAGGCCTTCTATCTAGAACATACAAAGAATTAAAAAACATGAACCTGTCCAAATTCAAAGACCCAATCCAGAAATGGGCATCTGAGATGAACACACACTTCTCAGAACAGAAATATAAATGGCAAATAAACATATGAGAAAATGTTCTACATCTTTAGTCATTTGAGAAATGCAAATAAAAGCAACATTGAGATTTCATCTCACCCCAGTAAGATTGGCCCGCATCAAGAAATCGTCCAATAACAAATGCTGGCGAGGCTGTGGAGAAATAGGAACTCTGCTGCAACTGCTGGTGGGAATGCAGACTGGTGAAACCACTGTGGAGATCGTTTTGGAGATTCTTCAGCAAATTAGGTCTAGAGGTCCCACTCAACCCAGCTATCCCCTTTCTGGGGATTTTCCCAGAAGATCTGAAAACAGCATATCACTGTGATATATGTGCACCCATGTTTATAGCAGCACAATTTGTAATAGCTAAATCGTGGAAACAACCCAAATGTCCATCCACAGAGGACTGGATTAAAAAACTGTGGCATTTTTACACAATGGAATATTATTCAGCTGTAAAGAAAGACAATCTAGGGGCTTTTATAGACAAATGGTCACAATTAGAGACCATACTCATAAGTGAGGTAAACCAGATGTGCATGTGCAAACAGCATATAGTATCATTAGTGTAGGAACCTGGAGGTGAGAATATAGATCGGGAGGTATGAAGGGAGACTGCTCAAGGGTAGAGAGCAATCGAGATGAAGGGAAGGAGAGGAGGGAGAGGAGGATAGCTGAGTAGGTATGTATGTATGTGCGGGATGGCTGACATGGTTGCACTGTTGTCTCATGACATATTGATGTGGGAAACAATCAGTGATTAGTTGTTTGATCAACCTTGTATGTCTATTTGTATTGTCCTGAGTATACACTTTGAAGCTACCAACATGTAATACAACAACCATTGTTGATCCCCTGCCACCTGTAGTTCGGTTTTTGTACTGTTCTTGTGCTACTGTGTGTATGTTTGTTAGTGTTTTTGTTCTTTTACTTTTAAAATTAAAAAAAATAAACAAATAAAGGTAAGGCAAAGCCCTTTTCTGCAGTGGCCTCTATCCCAAATTTGGAAGCTCTAAACCATGTGTCCCTTGGGAAATAGGAGCTTGTATCCAACTATTAACTTCACAAGGATTATAATGTATTTGGCCCATCATATTCCTTGCCTGAGGTGACATATGTGGAATGCTCACATATGCTCCCCATTGCATTAACAAATCTCTTCCCCATAGATTCACCATATATCAGCAACGTATGGTTTTAAAGTGCCTGTTTGTCCTTCCGGACCAGGATTCCAGAGAATGTTAACACTGTGGTGAACGTCTGTCATTGTTGGAACACCAGAGAAAACTGTAGGCACTTTCATAGTGGGCCATAATTTAGGCCAATGCTGCCAGGAAATTATAGTTACATCTGCTCCCATATCTACCAATCCCTTAAAAGCTTTTCCATCTATTTTCAGTCATAACTCAGGTCTTCTTTCTCCTATAGAGGTTTGCCAAAAAATTCTTCCAGTACTTCCAAAACCTCCTACACACACTATAGGAGCGGCATGACCTTTTACATATGGAAGAAGTGATAATTGGGCTATATGCTCTCCTGCGTCCATTTGGTATGGTTGTAAAGCTTGCATCGTAACTTGAGTCTCATCTTTAGAGTCAACGTCTATTAACTCCATTTGTACTATAATCCCTTTTGAAGTCAAACTACTTCTTCCCACAAGCAAACCAACAGATCCCTCAAGCAGAGGCCCATAAATCCCAGTTCTAATCTTTTGAATCCCTAAGGCAGGGGATAACATAACATTCTCTAAGGACGGGCTATCTAATGCTGTGCTACCTCTGGTGGTGGCAAAGAGGTCACTGACTCTGCTTGGGCATGGTTGCAGCTGTTGCTGGCTAGAAATGCATGATAACTTCAGGACAAACTTACTGTTTGTCCTTGGGCCCAGGGCTGGGCCGGAGCTGAAGTTTTCTGCTGGTATCCGAGGAGTACCGTTTTTGTGATATTTTGATCGACACTGACTAGCCCAGTGTCATCCTTTTTGACACCTAGGACAGACCTTAACAGATAAAGAATCCTCTGAAATATTACCTTTCATTTGATCCAGTCGTTTGTCCTTTGTCTTTCTAGTCTGCATTCCGTTTTTCATATGCCCTATTTCACCGCACTCGAAACATTTAATATTCTTTTGAGTATAAGGGCCATTTCCCTTTAAAGCAGCTGCAAGCAATCCTGCTTTAAAGGTCTCTGATCCTATATCCCGACAAGCTTTTATATACTCATCCAAAGTAATGTCCTCAGATTTCAAAGGCCTTAAGACTTTTTTACATTCTAAATTAGTGTTATCATAAGATAACATTTTAAATAGTTCTCTCAAGGCAGGTTGCTACACTGTTTTCTGAAGTATTTCTCTTAGTCTAGCCACAAGTTCTACTTAGTGCTCTTTAGCACTTTGAATAACCTGAGTGACAAAGGGAACAGGTTGGCCAGAAGAGGCAATCTTTTCCCATGCTTGAAGACAACCCATTTTAGTTTGAATAATTACATCGTCATTATATTCTATTTGCTGCTCAATCCCGAACCAGTTACCAGAGCCCATGAGCTGGTCTGCAGAAATAGGAACTGTCAGGTTAGCATGGGCATTCGACGGGCCATTAACTCTGCCTCATCTCTCCACTGTGTTATAAATTGGAGGAATTCAGCGGGACTGAGAACTGCACCTTCAGTTATTTCCCAACCCATGGAATTAAACGGTCAGATTGGGCTAGTCCCAAAATCAACCCAAAAGTATAAGGAGAATTCACTTCATATGAAACACAAACTTGCTTCAGATTCTTTAATAGTTTTAAAAGATGATGGAGCATGATTATACTGAACATATCCTTGGGGATTTTCCTGATCTCCTGGTAGTTGAGTAACTGTAACTGGGTACATAGTAAAAGCCTTTCAAGCATCCAAGTCTCCTTCCTGCCTGCCTGGCCTGGGCAAAAGCTTTCATAACTATAGTCATATGCAATGGTCTTTGAACAGTTAACTGAGATGGGTTCCTAAAAGGGTTAGACTTATCATATATTGGGGCTGAGGGCTGTACTGGACACACCTGAGAGGCCAAACATCATATATCAGGGCTGAGGGTTGTGCCAGATATGCTTGAGAGACCAAAGAAGGAGGTGGAGGAAAATCCAGTTTCCCCCTCTTATAGTCAGTATTAGATCCAAAAGATCCATACTTTCCTTCCTCCTCTGCAGTTGGTCCCTGCTCCTGGAGTGACAGAGTTTCCTCACCTCCCACCTCCTGTAAATTCTCTTATTCTGTTCCAGATTTTTTCCGAAACAGAAAGTTTCCCATAACCCTAATGAATAATCCCAGAGACTGGGCTTGCCTACCCACCGACTCTTCTCCAGTCTACCGAGCACTGACTTAGTTCCTTTTCCCTAGTCTCAAAGACTACTTTTGTGCTCAAGTCCTTTCCCCTACTCTCAAATACTGCTTTCGTTCTCAAGTCCATGCTTGTGGCACCAATATGTTGGCTCAATCTATAGTGACAGGTCCCGAGAACGAGGTGCCCCCAGATGAAAAAAGGAAAGTAAGAGAGAAGAAAAACAAGACAGCTAGAAGTCTGGGATCGGGGCTGACAGTCTCTTGGACTGCAGCGGCCCCGATCACTCATCTCAATCACCTTTTATAGAACAAAGAACATAACTAAAACCAACAGGGAAATTCATTATCCCTTTCCATTCCTGCCTCTCCGCTGGTGGTAACGATCTTCATGCGGGCCTTGCACACCCAGCATCACCTTCACTCAGTACAGCTGGGGATCACAGGCTGACTGTCAGTGATCAATCCATTAGCAATCACAGTCCTTTCCCCACAGCCACAGAGGGGGGCAGAAAGAGAGGCATGGGAAACTTCTCCCCAAGCCAGGGCACAGTAGGAGGGAGAATCAGACACCACCTAACAGTCTTAGGAGAGAGAAAGGTATAGAGTACTCCGTGTTCCTGATTTTGCCATGGGTCTGATCAAGATGGTGGAGGAAGGAGCTGAGAACAGTAGTTTGAAGATTCAGAGAGATCTGTGGCTGTAAATCCTCCATGTCTGACCCACTGGCAATTTCTGCGAGGGGCTAAACTCCCAGGAATTTTAGGAAAGAGCTCAGAAGGAAGAGGTGTGTGTGTGTGTGTGTGTGTGTGTGTGTGTGTGTGTGTTTGAACACCTGTGTCATTTGCCAAAAAAAAGTTAAGCATGCAGCTACAACACATCCACAGCTGAACAAATTTTCCTGATGCTTCATTTATTTCATAATTTTATTTTCTCAAGAGTTCCTCAAAATAGCAATTTGTGCACATTTGTCTTTTCATCTAATTTTACTCTGACAATAGCTCTAAAATACAACCAGATGCTTTCTTCAAAAAAAAAAAACTTCATATTGACATCAACATTAAAATTAGCCCTCAGGCTCCAGAAAGTCACTTTTTTTTTAAGCTCATTTAATAATTAAGTTGACAAACTTGGTTCTTAAAGTCTGGGACAGCATAGCTGGGGTTGGAACCTGACATACTGGGGAGCTCTGCCAGCAGAGCTGTTTTCCGTGTAGTATTCTGGGCAACCATGCTGCAGACAAGGGTCCCTCGTTAGCTGCTACACACTAATTACTCAAGTGCCAGTGAATTCAGCCTCCTTTAAGCAGGCTGAACTTCACAGGCCAGGTGGAATTCTCCCTGGACCTCTGCGTTCTTTACCGGAGCTCGCATGTTTGGGACGTACTTTGGAGAATCTTCAGGTTTTGTATATATACTCAAAGAAAGTAACATTTTCCTCCCTGCTCCTGTTGTCTTTCTTTTTGGGGCAGAGTCTCACTGTTACAGGTCATCAAGGGTTGGCCTTGACCTAGCAACCCTCCTGCCTCAGCCCCCTGAGTGTTGGGGTGACGGGTGCGCACCATGCCTGGCCATTCCCTTACTTTCTTGCCGTCTTTTGCCCTGGACTCTGCATCTTCAGAAGCCCACGTTGGAAACCGCGGTGGCTGTGCAGCCTCTCACCGTTGCCTTGGGAGGAGAAAGTTTACCCAGGCCATTGAAAATAATTCACGGTGGCAGCAACCTTTTCGCTTTCATTTCTGTTCTATATTTGTAGATCTGTAAGAGAAAAGTAAGGGGAAACACTTCTGGGACTCTACAGTCATAGAACTGATGCCAGAAAGATCTCAAGACCTCAGGATGTATCCGACATATCAGGAAAGAGGTTCCCACAGACAGGTAGGAGAGCCTGAGGACCGACACTGCTGAAATCAGCAGCCTTAGGTGGACTGGTCGGCTTCTACCTTGTGCTCACCTTCAGGTCATAGTGGACAGACGTTTTCCACCTGCCTCTGTTCCTCCTCGCTCTCCCAGGGCCTGTCTGTCTCTTTCTGCTTAATACACGGAGGTCATTTCTTGCTCATTCAAGCTCCGTGTTTAACAAGGTTGTCCAGCAGGGGTCCCCTCTCCTCTGTACTTAGCTAAGGGGCTAACCAGAAGCCCCGTCCTCTTGCCGGCACCCACCACCCCTGTATGGAGGACAGGCTTCTGGCTGCCCACAGGAGCAGCACACAGCTGGACACACTTCACATCTGGGCACATCCCAGGGGCTGCAACAAGGCCAGACCCTGCCTTAGTGCGATGGGGTGGCAAAGGGCAACCCCACCATGCATGGTAGGAGAGTTGGAACAGCATTAAAGATGATCTTCTTCCTTTAAAAACAACTCTATGCTGATATAGTGGCACATGCCTGTCATCCTAGCACCCAGGGGGCTGAGGCAGAAGGATTTCCCTGAGTTCAAGGCTATTTGGAACTACATGTCTCAAAAAACAAAAAAACTTTGATCTCATTGGTGAAAGATGGTATCTCATTTCTTTTTTATTTTTGCCAGTATAAAGAATCATTTTCATATTTACTACATTTATTTAATTTCCCATTTTTCTTCAAGCTGGTTTTTCTTGTTTTACTTTCCTTTGCAAACCCATCTTGTCTCTTCAGGGACTTTCTATTTTGAATTTCTTAAGTGCCAAAGCCACTTGGGAACATTTACTGAGCTGGTGCTACAAAGGATTACACAGGGCGCCCTCCATGCATTCTCCACATGCAGGGCACAAAATAGCATAGCAGGGGGTGCTACCATGAGGCCCAGATGGAACAGGCCAGCTTGGGGAGGATGGAAACTCAGGCAGTGTGTCTTGGCAGTAAGTCCCACAGTCTACCTCTTCCTGCCTCGAGACCTGCCCTCTTAGTCCCACCCTGTGCTGCCCAGCAGGAGGACCGATGAGGCGTGGACCTGAAGGAGCGTTATGGGGACTCTGGGTAGCTCAGCGACTGCCCTGTGGGCAGGAAGAGCTTAAAGGACATTGAAAGGAGGTGCTCCGAGGACTAAGAGCCTGGAACAACTCCAAGAGTGCTAGGTATTACTGCTCACCTGTGGCGCTCACTAGCTTGGCACTGGCAGTGAGCATGCCTCAGAGGTCAATAAGACATTTCTTGTCTGGTCCCAGGTCATGGGAGTCAGTGGTACCATGGAGACAGTGTCAAGGGACCTCCCTGCCGGAGTGAGAGGACTGTGACTGGCTAAACACAACCTAGGACGTTTGGCAGTGGATACAAGCCCAGCCAGGACTCCCTGGGAGGGGAGGCCTGCAACAGCTCATTCTTGGAATTTGGGGCAGATTCCTTCTACCCCTTACATTTTCCTTTACTGTCTTTCTTGACTGAACAAATCTAGAGCATTTACTTCCTTCCTGGAACTTCTCTGCCCTCTGCTGTTTGCCCCCTCTGCCCCCTCTGTTAATTCTTTTTGCTTATAAGTCCTCAACTACATACAATGGCTCAGCTTAGGCTTTTTCAATGTTGTGATACTATCAAAACCACAGACATTCAGAAGAAATCATACTTCAAATGCTGGGTTTTGTCTTTTCCTCAAACTCCTTGTTGAATTCCACTCTTCTCTGCAGACCCTAGGCAGTGCAGCTTCCTGTCTGTCAGCCAGGACCCACACAGTGTTTCGTGAGGCTAAGCTCTGAGTAGTGAGGTATACAAAACACATCTCTAATTTATGCTTTTGTCAACCTACAACGTTTTTAGGGATATCAGTCGAGGAGCAACTGTAGCTAAAATGTCAGTTGGGGCAACCTGCAGATGGTCCTTGTAAGGAGTCCTGTGGCCCATTCTTGCAGTAGTCAGGCACGATGGGTCACCTCCAGCGATCACTTGACCTTTAAGACTGTGATAGGGAATCTTGATTGTCAGCTTGGTTGGCTTGAGACAGGCCGAGGAAATTAGTCAAGTATACTTTTGGGTGTGTCTGTGTGGGTTAGGGGTTTATCACCTTAAGTACTTTCTCTGGCCCCTGGCCCCTTTCTCTCTGGCCCTGCTCTCTGCTCTCCACAGGTGACACACGTAATGGATTGAGATGCTTTCCTCCGCTTCTGCCATGGTATTCCTGCCTTGGAGCCAGCTTACCATCCATGGATGGATACTTCACAGACAGGTGCAGAAAGACCAGTGACTCCTGGGTGACACACGTATGAGAAAATCACTGAGTAACCCGCAGGTGCGACAGAAGGCTCTGGCTGTGGGGTCCCATAGAGTCATGTGGAAGCCGGTCACTTCTGGAGAGCCAGGTGCATAGAGGCAGAGGATGCTGGGTCTGGGGAAGAGGGTATCCAAAGGCTGAATCCAGGGAGCAACAGCCCGAAGCCCTCGAGGCTACCGTGAGGGACTAGGAAGGAGAGTACAAGGCACTAAGCTGTTGCCTTTTGGAAAACAAACACTTCTGTTCCAACCCAGATAACTGGCTGGTGGATGAGAGTCCCAGGATCAAAACAAACGCCCCAGTTGTCACTGAATTGGAAACTGTTTTATTGACATCAAGATGTTTAAAAATAGGAGTGGTGATCTTAAAATAGGCCTGTTCTGCTCCCCTGGGCCTTTCCCTTCCCTATGGTGAGACTTCAGACGACCCTGGAGGCTGAAAGGTCTCTCCAACACCAAGGAAGGCCACCGAGGCAGGAGACTTCAGGCCACCTCTATGAAGCTTCTAGCTTTATTGTATTGTTGGAGACAGTAGCTAAAAGTCAGGAAAGCAAGATTTATGGGGAATAAGCGCATTTGGCCATCAAGTCCAAAGTCTGATCAAAGAAGATCTGAACAGGGCAGGCCTCAGAGCCTGTTTCTGAGCAGTCCTGGTACCCGAAGCGTAGAAGTGACAGCGTGCGAGCCACTTCCTCTGCCAGGCACTGTGCTTACTGCCAGGTGCCCTCTCCTTCGCCCCGCAGAGCTCTGTACGTGGGAGTGCTTGGGCTGGATGAGAGGAAACTCAGTGTTCAACACCATGGCGCAGGAACATGCCCCTGCACAGCCCGAGCCCAGGGTTGTTATTTCCTAAGGCCTGGTGAAGGAGAGAAATGGCCCCTGCTTGCATCAGTGGGCAGAGGCTGAGCAGAGACTTAGACCTGGGGGCTGCAGGACCTAGCTGTACTCTTTGGCCAGGTGCCTGGAGGAAGAGAGGGAGGAGTTCTGCTGTAAAGGCTCTCCCTCCTTTCCTCCTAGGGGCCATGCTGTGGGTGCTGGAGTCTGAAGACAACCCACAGTTCTCTTTGTACCCGGCCGCCCCATCCTGGCCCCAGAAAGGGGCTCCTGCTGCCTGCTGCTGTGAGGCCCAGGGCTGTCCCAAGATGCAGGCCTTCACAGAGGATAGGAGCGGGCCTTTCAGGTCTTCTTTCCTCTAGCTGGTCAGGCTCACATCTCATGGCCTAATTACTGCCTCCGTGCGGGGTGGGGAGTCAGAAACAGTGATAGACAGACAGACAGTAAGCCACTCAGTGGTACCTGATAAGTCACAAGGCAGCCAGCCTCACCCCCCTCCTGGGAAAACTTTAACTCTCAATATTTCTCTAGTTCCCTTACTTGTTCCACTTCAGTTCCCCTCGGCCACAAAAGCTGCCCCCGCCCTCATTCACTCTGGCAGTTCACCTGCTTGGGTCATTCTGACACGGGCAACTCCTGCTGTTCAGGCTTCTGGCCTGGACGCCCTCCCAGCAGCTCAGGGCTCAGCCTGTTCTGGCCCAGGGACATCTCCTTACCCACCCCACCCCCGCCAGAAAAAAGAGCTTAAAGGCCCACGCTTTCCTCAGCTTGAGGCTACCTTGGTCTGCTAGGTAGCCTGCTACTCTGTCCCTCCCCCAATAAAGACTTCTCTCGTGTCAGAAGGTCTGGTCTGGTTCCGTGTGGGGTCTCGGTTTCTATCATTTGGTGCCGAAACCCCCCCGACCGGGGACCTCTCCCCAGGTCCACGGCCGACCACCTCTGAAGCGGACCACGAGCCTCGGACCTGCCACATTGCTGACCTCCGCATCCACACATCACTCACTGCTAACCGTAAGTCCTCTTTCTCCTGCCCCCCCTCATGCCCATTTCCCCTATTCTCCCATCCACCTTGCCTCCCTCTTTGTTCATTTCTGTGACCGACTAATTTGAGGATCACTCCAGCCCCTTTGATGCCAACTGGCCACCTTTCTCTCCCCCTACGGACCTCTCACAGTGAGGTCCTTCACAGAGTCCCTTCAATAAGGTCCTTCACGGATCGCTCCAGCCCCTTCGACGCACTAGCCACCTATCTTTCCCCCTATGGACCTCTTACAGTGAGGTCCTTCGCAGAACCTTCTACTTTGATCCTTTGATCTTGGTCAACAGTGGTCTTCAGTCTCCTCGCTCTCTGTTCTCTCTCCCAGTTATCATGAGCAACACCTCCTCCCTCCCCTGCTCCCCCAATGTCTCTGTGCTCCATTGCCTCAAGTCTGTTCTCCATGGCCCCCTCGGTCTCTCTGATCTCAAAGTCAAATGTCTCACCTTCCTCTGCCAAACTGCCTGGCCACAGTACAAACTAGATAATGGGTCTATTTGGCCACCCGAGGGTACTCTCAACTTCAACATCCTGCGGGACTTACACAGTTACTGTCACCGCAGTGATAAATGATCCAAGATACTTTATCTGATACCCTATGTCCAAGCTTTCTTCGCCCTCTGTAACAAGCCTCAATTCTATCTTTCCTGTACCCCCCCCCGAAAAATCTCCTTACCAATTCTCCTGGCCAAATCCCCAATGGGACTACCAGCCCAGCACTCCAGGTCCCCTAGCTCGATACCGAATGATCATCTACCTTTTGGCAGGCCTCAAAAAGACAGCCTGTAAGGCAGTTAACTGAGATAAGCTGCGTGAAATCACACAAGAGCCCGCAGAAAACCCTGCCGCTTTCATGGCACGCCTATCAGAGGCTCTCACTAAATTTACACACCTTGACCCAGCCTCAACAGAGGGCCAAGTGGTCCTCAACACCTCCTTCATCTCTCAGTCAACACCTGACATTAGAAAAAAAACTCAAACGCCTTGAGGAGGGACCCAACGCCCCCCGCCGTGAACTTTTATTTTTATTTATTTATTATTTTTTTTTTTCCGCTGTGAACTTTTAAACCTGGCCTTCAAGGTCTTTAATGGCCGCGAAGATGCGGAAAAGGAGGAGAAGCTTGCCTACACCAAACAAAAATGCCAACTCCTTGCAGCAGCTCTCAAGCCTCAGGCCCCCAAACAGTCTTCTTGGCTCCCAACCAACAAGCAGCCTCCAAGGCTCTGCTACAAAAGGGCCACTGGGTGCGGTCATGTCCTACTCTTGACCGCCTCCAGGGCCCTTCTTCACCTGTGGAAAAACTGGGCACTGGAAGGTAGATTGCCCCTTCCTACAACGGGAGGGGTCCTCTTCCCCTGCTCAACAGTCCAGACCTCAGCCGTGCCTGACGGACCTGCTTGGTTTGGCTGGAGAGGACTAATGGGGCCTGGGACTCCAAACCCCCACCGATGAGGCAGAGGAGATCCTGCTGTCATCTGAGGAGCCCAGGGTAAAAGTCCAGGTGGCGGGTAAGTCAATTTTCTTCCTCATTGATACAGGGGCCTCCTGGTCCATTCTCCCCGGCTTTTCTGGTCAAACATTCCCATCTAAGATCATGGTTATTGGGGTCAAGTGTTCTCCCCAGTGCCCTCTCACCACAGGCCCCCTACCTTGCTTGATTGGCTCTAGGTTATTTACTCAGTCCTTTCTCGTAATGCCTAGGTGTCCCACTCCTTTGCTGGGGCGGGATGCGCTCGCCAAATTACACATCACACTCTCCTTCCCAAAACCTCTTTCACCATCACTGCTCCTAGCCATCCTCCCATTCTCCCCAACCCCACCCACAGGTAACCAGTCAGACCCCTCCTTTCCGTTTGATAATGTCGATCCAACGGTTTGGGATACCTCACAACCCACAGTGGCTCAACACAACTGTCCCATTATTGTGACTACCCAGGACCCCTCCAGTTTTCCCAACTGCCCCCAATTTCCCTCTTTGCATCCAGGCCTCAGTCACCCCCTCTTTATATCCCACTGGGTTCACCTACTCAGACACACAGCTCAAACAACTGTCCCAAAAAGGTGCTTCCCTTGGCCCAGAGGGCTGGCTCCTCTTGGATGGGAAGCACTGTCCCCCAGATGACCACGCCTGACAGTTCCTTAGCCAACTACACAACTCTTTACACATAGGCTGGAGATCACTAAAAAGACTCCTAGATCCCATCATCTTCTATCCTGGCCTAACCCTTTTACTATAGGACATCGCCTCACGATGTACAGCATGCTCCAAAACAAACCCACAAGGCTCTCTTCGACCTGCCCTCATGTTTTCCCCACACCAGTTTAGGGTAACATTACCAGGAGAGGACTGGCAAATTGACTTTACCCACATGCCTAGGCACAAAAAGCTCCAATACATCCTCACCTGGGTGGACACATTCACAGGATGGATAGAAGTCTTCCCTACCTCACACGAAACAGCAGATACTGTCACACAGACCCTGTTCACAGAAATCATTCCCCGTTTCGGCCTACCCTGCTCAATTCAGTCAGATAATGGACCAGGATTCATCTCCAAAGTCACCCAACAGGTTTCACAGGCCCTCAACATCCACTGGGCTCTGCATATTCCCTACCACCCTCAGTCTTCAGGTAAGGTAGAAAAGGCTAATCATCTCCTTAAGGTACATCTCTCTAAGCTCTCAATAGAAACTCAGCAATCGTGGCCATCCCTCCTGCCTATGGCCCTGATCTGTCTTCACGCTGCCTCCCGCCAACCCTCTGGCCTCAGCCCCTTTAAACTCATGTATGGATAGCCTTTTCTGCAGCTTCCCCCTGCTGCTCCAAGCCCTCTCGCTAATTACTTGCCTCTTCTCTGCCTTACCCAAAACCTCTTCCGATTCTATGCAGACCAC